>OX183139.1:17317760-17917760 GCA_945261195.1 Cryptosula pallasiana
AGAATGGAGCTTCAATGATTGACCTAAAGGGAAGTGCTTGTGGATGCAATCAGTTAGCATGTAGTTGACTCTGAATGATATTGAACCGCTCAAACAAATGCGTTTGTTTAGTTCTACAGCCGGGGATTGTGAAATCATTTTTGTAACTAGTTCGGTTTTACGTGTTTGCCTACTGTTGTAAATGAAAATTAACTGATTTAGAAAAGACTGATTTGTTGGAACAATTTTTCACCAAAAAAAATTCTTATTTCTGTTATTGAGTGAGTACGCACTAGAGTTTGGTGAAAATTAATTTTGGCCTAAAACTTGGTGTGCAGTGTAAGTGTCATCACGTTGTCTTTGCTACCAGTTAGTCTACTCACTAAGCCAGAGACATGTTCTATTTTGAACTCACCCACTACTTCTGGTATTATTTAATGAAGAGTTGGCGTCAGTTACAAATTGACTTTTTTTGCGTAATGCATTACTGAAACCTTAAGCATTGTTTGTCCCCCAATGCTATAATGAAACCATTACTCGGTACATTAAGTAGTGATGGTGGGCATTACAAGATCTCACAAAAGTGTCTGCTGTTGTGCAAAAATGGCTGATGACAACAGTTATTGAATTAGAGGCCTGTTGGAGTTTGTCTTTCACATATTGTCAAAATAGTTTTAGAAAATACAACTAAATTTAGATTTAATTAGTTAATTGGTTAATTAGTTTGTAATAAAAAAAATGTGTAAAAGACTTTTGACAGTAATTTATTTGTTTCACTCATTTAGACAAGCAGGTTAAATATGAGGGCTTTGTTCATCGTTCTTGTGTACACCTTCTCTACCATATACAATAGACACTTTCGGCTAAGTTAATGCGAAGTCACGATCAGGATGAATGGGTGGTTTTTTTGTATCTTAGTTAAAAAATTAGAATTTCTTCATGCTGTGGCTTTGCAAAGAATTTTACTAGAAAAAGTTAGGGAGTTGTCTTTTCTGGATTTATGTATCAGGAATAAATAATAGTTTTTTTTATGGTGACCAGTATTTCTGTTTCAGGTACAGCAAGCATAAACAATAAAGACAATAACAAAAACATTCAAGCATCCTCGTGTAGCGCCATTATCAGCAGTTTGAATTGATAATAATTATTATAATTTATGATGTGGACTATCTGTGTACCATAGTATCAATATGTACTAGCCACATATACTAGCCATGCAAAATATTTGTTTGCGTTGTTTCAATAGTAATAATTATTTTTTATGATAATGAAAATTGTTGTTATCAATTTTCCATTTTTTAGTTTGAACAACACATAATTCTTGTGAGAGAACACAATTTGATGAAATTATTTTTGCACAACTACATTTCTTTTTTGATTTGCAGTAACCAAAACTGTGCCAATTTTTGAGAATGCTTGACTTTTAGCTTAGTTCATTGCCTTGACTCAGCTGTAAACTCTTAAAATGAAAGAAACTTATCACTTTCATTCATCTTTCTCTCCCAATCTTAGTTTGTTATGGGTAAATGTTTGGTTGAACATCAATTTTCCATATTTAAAATAAAGGTAATATTGCTAAATTCCAAAGAGCTATTTTGAAGCCAGATACCGATTGTTATATTATTATAGATGCCACCACCTCCACCCCCTGACTCGGTCAAAGCCGCAGCACCAAAGTTTCCAGCTCCTATAGTTAAGCCTGCTGAGCCTGCAAAAGAGTCTAAATACCTGCCAGGGGATTTGATTTGGGCTAAAATGACTGGCCACCCCTTCTGGCCATGCATGGTAACGTCCGATCCCATCAAGGAGGTCTACACAGCCGTAAATGGTAATTGCTAATCGTTGTCCTGTTTTGTTCTATCAATTTTTCTTTTGTTGTGATTCAGGTTCAAGCTATATGTACATCTACCGATTAGCTACCGATTTGCCTTTACCGATTTGAAATGACAACAGGGTGTTTTGCTATTTTTCACTCTCTACCACATAATGCTTAGAAACAACAAACAAGAGGCACTCATGAACGAATATTTTTTGCATAAATAATTGTGCTTGAGAAACTTTTTTATTGGAAACATTTAAACTGCAAGCAGTGATATTATTGGTCAGATCACAAATTGTCTACTGATTTTTTGATGTGGATCAAAATCTGCCGATTACCTCAAATAACACGCTACCGATTGCTTAGCGATTTATCTGGGAAGAGCGGCTGCGAAATGACGCAATCGGTACGCATCATCGGTAGCTAATCGGTAGATCTGCACGGGGCCTTCGATTTATTTTAACTAATGGGCCTGTACTTTTCCTCTTGTGAGATGATAGGTTTTACTCATTTTTTTCACCATTGGATCGATCTCTATGATGATGGATTTATTAACAAAACAATTTTTTGTCGACTTTCAGTGAAAATTTTGCAATATCTTGCCCTTATCCACAACCTCATTTTTATTTTGAAATGCTCATTTTTCACATTTTAAAGAAGTTCTTGGCAGAATTTTATCAAATTTTTATGGTTTGCTGTACAAAACTTATTTGATACACAAATATTGAAATGTGTTGACAACAACAATCTTGGAAGGAAAGGGGTTATTTTTGATTTACGCGACGTTAGCGCTGAAGGGTTTTTAACTAGTGTTGAGGCTGTGCTACACTGTGAGTGTCTTGGTGCTCATGTACCAAAACATTACGTTATGTCATTGGCTGGCTACACAGACTGATGTAGCGTGCTGATATGATATCGCACATCGGCAAGCTGTTGTCAAATTAGCCAATCATACGACACAGAGTGCGACTTTAAGCCCATTTCATTTCCTGCAATGAAATAATTTAATAATACTAATTATTATTTTGTGTTTGGGCGTTTGATCATAGCAATGATTTAAAACCACATCTGTTGTTATTTTTTTTACAATAACACATTATTTATTTGGAATTATTTAAAAATAAATTATCAGAACACTAATAATCATTGAACATTATTATCGACTATATTTGTTTATTTATATAGTCACCCTATATGCTGTATAAAATGAATTCACCAAAGTTTTTTTGTCACCAACTACAGTATATCGAAATAGTTAGGGTGCAAATCTTTTGACACACAAGCTTGATAACATCAAAATTTATTCAGAATTTGAGGTTGACAGACAGACATAGCTTTTTGTCTTGCCGAAATATGTTGTTAAGGTCAGACTCGATGAGCTTTACACAAAGTTTATTTCAGCCAATCACAGGGCGCCGATGTGTCTTCAGCATTGAGCATGAACCAACTTGTTGGTTTGGCTTACGGTCAAGCCTATTAATATGGAGATGTATTGGCCGATCCCATAGGAAGGCCTTATTATGACAGGCATTACCTGTGTAGTCACCTTTTTTGACTATATTGGGTTTGTAGTCTAACTACTTTAGTCAAAACAAATGTTATATTTTTGTCTGCACTAGTGTATATCCTTTGTACTCGCGTAAATAAACTATATATACTTTGTACTTGTATAACTAAACTATATATACTTTGTATTAGTATAACTAAACTATATATACTTTGTATTAGTATAACTAAACTATATATACTTTGTATTAGTATAACTAAACTATATATACTTTGTATTAGTATAACTAAACTATATATACTTTGTATTAGTATAACTAAACTATATATACTTTGTATTAGTATAAATAAACTATATATACTTTGTATTAGTATAACTAAACTATATATACTTTGTATTAGTATAACTAAACTATATATACTTTGTATTTGTACAACTAAACTATATATACTTTGTATTAGTACAACTAAACTATATATACACTGTAGTAATATAAATAACTCATGTATTCTTACAATAAAAATATTTAAATCATTTTTTCTAACTCATTTTTTCTCACTGCTTATGGTTCTCAGGCCGTGGTCACCGGACGTATCACTGTCAGTTCTTTGGAGCTGAGGCTGAGCGCGGTTGGGTCAATGAAACAGCCACCTTTCCCTATCATGGGAAAGAAAACTTCCTCAAGTTTGTAGAAAGTCAAATAAATGGTGCAGCGACGAAAGGGCAGAGAAAACAAGCGGTGCTAAAGTTTGAAGTGAGTGGTTGCAAGCCAAGGGATTACATGCATTACATGCGTTCATCCTCTCGTTATCACCCAACAATTATCTTGTATTGGTACGTTCTAGATTAAACCAGGCAGGAAGCAGGCTTGGAATGTCTCTGCCACCTCCGCCGATCAGGCGCTGACGATACAGGACATCAGTGAACGCTGCCGACTGTATACATTCCACTATCTAGACTTGGCAAATAATAGGCAGCCAGCGCTACCACCACCTGTTCCTGCTGTCTTCAAGCCCACTTCACCACCTGCAGCTCCCATGTCTCAGCCTACTAAACCAGTTTCTGTCCCAAAACGAAAGAAACCTGTGATTAAGGAGCCGGTTGTTAAGAAGCCCAAACTAGCCACGGGGACACAGAATTTTACTTCTGTTAAGAGTCATTCTGCAGCTACAAAGTTTGCAGGAGCAGCAAAACCTGTTAATGGCCCGGATGAGAGCACATCTACTTCCCAAAGGAGTGTGATGGACGATCCGTTTGCCTTTGATGAGCCAGGTAGAAATAAATTTTCACTTTATATGACAGCCGTTTTGTGATGTTATTGAGGTACAGAGGCTAATTTTTTATACCCTTGCTATGGTTGACACTTGATTGGTTGTCACTTTCCCGCTCTATGTGAGACAATTCAAGTATGACAGGCGTTTGGTCACAATCATTTGATGTGATTGTCAAACACTGCATAATATGATTGTAACTCAAATAGATTCCAATTTGGCCGCTCATTTGGAACGAAACCTTTTTCATATATTTACATGCAAAAGGTTTTGCAAGCTCTTCGAATAAATCAAGCCCAAATCATTTGGAATGTTTTACAGAGGAACTTGAACATTAATTTCTTGACGCATTGCTTAATTTTGAGCTATTCGACATTTTCAAATTATATTACATATTACCATAATTATAGACACTGCCCTGGTTTTGTATTTATTGATTGAAATTGTTATGAGCTGCTTTCTAAGCATCCAGTAGCTCCTGTATTATGCATACACATTATAATACTATCGTGTGGCTATTACTGTGATATCTCAAATGCTCTGTGCGTGTGTTCAGATGTCACCTCACCTCCCCCGGCATTGCTGATACCACCTCCTAAAATAGTGAAGCCTGCAATCTCTATGCCCCCTGTTAGAAAGTCACGTACAGTGTCCACATCCTCGACTACTTCCGAGAAATCTAGCAAATCACTGGAAAGAAAGACGTCAGATTCTTCTTCTCCGTCTATAAAACAGAAGCCCATTAGCAAGGTATGTGGCTGGTGCTGACAGTGCACAGGTTTAGCTGTTATTCTGTACCTTAGCAAGAGTGTTCCTGCACATGGTCTGTTTGCATTACAGAAATAGTTTTGTTGATTAGTACATAGATCAAGTATTGTACATAGTCTGGTTTATTTTTAGACGCAAGAGGTGAATAGCATCGCTTTGCTAGCTTTGTTAGAGCCTATTGTGTACATTATATCCTGCATGTTTCATGCCTGATCTTTTGGTGCTGGGCTGATGGTGTATGGTAGCTTGCTGGTGATTTGGCACTCGTACTGTTTCCATGGCGAGTTCACAACTCGATATTTCTCCAGATTTGGATCATGGGAGCAATCAACATATTTTGAACCAGGCCTCTCTGTTTTCTATTGAAAGCAGTGAGCTTTTTTCCAAAGCCATTTGTTCCTGTAACCAGCTCGCCCACCTATGATAACGCTATTAAATTTATATATATATATAATCTTGATTTGGTTTTATTATAATAAATAGCAATATTTGTCTTCATGCGGGTTTGAGGAAGCCACGAAACAAATGGTAAAGTACTTGGCTCCAAGTATATACACCGTTTTTTTATTATGAGAAATGAATTTTCACTTTACGTTTTTAAGAATTCGAACAAATTTTGTTTTATTTTAACTGGGAGCAGCATAATATTATCATTACTGCTGTAGCAACTGTATTTAGAAGAGTTGCTTTTGAATCGAGAACTCCTCAGGAAACTTGTCGCTTTTCTATTGAAAAAATAACTATGTTAAGTTCAGAAGTACATGCGTCTCCCTGCCGCTGTATCCTCATCTGTGCCTAATCCATACTCTGTCACAAACCAAATGGCAGTGAGTAAAATGGTGCTTTGGATGGCTTGTAACATTATTATTGTGAGATAATTAAAAGAATAGTGTGTACCGGTGGATAGTTCACCATGGGAACAAGGATAATGTGCTTGAGGGGTGGAAGCGTACATTTTTGCTGATGACTTTTGAGAATGTTTACGTTATAAAATTTCATAATATTGTCTTTTTTTATATTTCGAAGTCAAAAATAGGTAATACAGCTTATTTTAAATTTATTCCAGCTCCATTTGCATAAATGTTAAAATTGTAGTAATTTTTGATTTTCACTTATTGCCTTCGTGTAATGAAAAATCTATGAAGCATCTCTAGCTTGTTTGAATGTTGAAAAGATTTCGGTATATCAGCTGTTTTTTGTATGCAAAGTAATGATCTCATCTCCCACTTATTTCTCTTATGTGTGCTTAAGGTTGGTGATACCGCCCCTCTACCCACAACTTTTGAGATTTACAGACTCACCTCTAGCAGTTCGGTTCGCAAGGAGAACATTTGTGCCGTCTGTGAGCAGGATTCGTCCGACCCTAAACTGGGAGAGCTGGTCAACTGCACTGGCAATTGTCAGTGCAGTTTCCACACGACGTGTACAACTGTTATTGTGAAGGAGTCATTTAAGTGTAGCTCTTGTACCACAGGTTAGTCTGTCATTGTCTTGTCTCTTATCTATATATCTCTTGTATGTATTCTACCAATATATGTATGTATTCTACCAGTATATGTGTGCATTCTACCAGTATATGTATATATTCTACCAGTATATGTATGTATTCTACCAGTATATGTATGTATTCTACCAGTATATGTATGTATTCTACCTGTATATGTATGTATTCTACCAGTATATGTATGTATTCTACCAGTATTTGTGTGTATTCTACCAGTATATGTATATATTCTACCAGTATATGTGTGTATTCTACCAGTATATGTATGTATTCTACCTGTATATGTATGTATTCTACCAGTATATGTATGTATTCTACCATTATATGTGTGTATTCTACCAGTATATGTGTGTATTCTACCAGTATATGTATGTATTCTACCAGTATATGTATGTATTCTACCAGTATATGTGTGTATTCTACCAGTATATGTATGTATTCTACCAGTATATGTATGTATTCTACCAGTATTTGTGTGTATTCTGCCAGTATATGTGTGTATTTCTCTCTTAACAAGTTGATGGGATGACTAATCACTCCATATTGGCATCGATTGGTTGGTTTTTGTTCTCAGAACGATGAGTAGCTTTACAAAATAGTCTTTGTGGGTGATTCCACCTTATAGTAAGGTTTTTTGGTTGATCGACAAGTTTGAAGGATTTTTTAACTTCGACTTGTTGAAAACTTTGAAGTTTTGGTATGGGTGTACCTGCTTTTCATGTATTGTTAAATATATCACACAGAGTCATCTATCCCAATGAGTGGATAACTCTGCAAAGTTCTCTGCTTGTCACGCTCACACTTTAGTATTACATCATTGTGTTGTAACTGCCAGTTATTTAGACAATAGAGGATTGTTTATTGAAACTGTGTCATTGATAAATATAAATATATTGTTGTTATATTTATGTGTTGTCACAGGGATAGGATTAACAATAATACCGTGGGATGTTTTATTTACAGCTTATCAATAAGTGTGTGTATGGCTTTTTATAGCCAGCTGAACCTTGGTAGCAGTTGGCATTGTCAACACCTTATATAAAAATAGTAATAAATAACAATAATTAACAATTTGTATATTTATTATTCATTTGCATGATGATTGCGACCCACAGTTGTTTACAGTGCCATTTTGATCATAAAATTTTTTATTTAACATGAATGATGAATCAATTATGATAATAAGGATGGATGTGGATAGTTGGTGATTCTTTCTTCCCACTTCCATTATTCTGTCGTCAAAAGTTTGTAGTTTTACAGCTTTGATTAGTTGAAAGTCGATAGTTGAAAGTGTTGAATTTTGAAAGTTTTGGTTGACTGACTTCCAAATTTCATAGATTAGAAAAATTAAAAAACGTTTAAAACTCCAATTGTTGGATAGTGAATAGTTACTAAGTGGGTTTAATTTGGCCTTTATGGACTGGTCACACACACGACTTTTGCTCAAATTCGGCGTTTGCATACGACGAAATGACTGAATCAGTAAAGCCACGCCGGTTGTCGCCCAATCTACCCGGAGTATTCCGACGTCGCGACCATAAAGTGATTGGCTGATCTTTGCGTGCACTGGGTCAAGGTTAATTTAAAAGTAGCAGTCAACAATACACAATACAACCTTTTGGTTATTATGATAAATTGTAAGAGAAAAACATGATGATAATCGCTATCTCTGATGATTGTTGCTTTTGCAACTTGTTATTGGTGTGATAAATATAATAATACGCAAAGTAAAATAATTATTATTACCCATCAAAATTTATTTATAGTAACTAATAATTTCAACTGATGTTTACTAAATACTGAGTGGGTTGTTACTTGTTTTTCTAGTGATTGGTTGCACCAAAGGTGCCAAAGTCACGATTGTCAGTTGCCGCCGTCGGCCAGTGTGGCCAGTAGAAACCGTTTCCGGTGTTCAGCTCAGGCGTCGTGTCGAGCTGTTAGTGTTGCCGGAACCGAACAAAGGTCGTGTGTGTGGCCGCACCATTTGTGTAAAATGGTTATTTGTTGTCGTTCAGGTTTACATGAGTGCTTCACCTGCAAGCAAAAGAATGGTACAGTTCAGAAGTGTTCACGCAGGGAGTGTGGACGCTTTTACCACAAAGACTGCATAATGAAGCATCCGCTGACGCAGCTAGATGATAATAAAATAGAGTGCCCTTTACATGCATGCGCTTCCTGTGCCCGCGGTGACAAGAACAACGCTAAAGCTCGCGTTGGTACGTAGAAACATGTCTGTGTGCTACCTGGCTGTGTCTGTGGTTGTGATACTTTCTATAACAATACACATGTGGGCTTGACATGACCGAGACGTCACTTTGGTATTAAATATTTGTTACAAATAGCCAGTTGTATGCCGTTGACTCGAGCATCAACCTGCCCTCATAGATAAATGCAATTCAGGAGCATATATCCATTTGTTGGGTAGGCCAGCATACAAACTGCTATGTACTGTTGTAGGTAAACTATACAAGTGTGTTCGCTGTCCTACAGCCTATCACACTGGTGACTTTTGTATCAGTGCTGGCAGCAAACCGCTGTCTGGCTTGAATATTGTCTGTTGCAATCACCTTATCAAGGACAAGAAGGCCAGCCATCAGACGCACATCAACGTCAATTGGTGCTTCAGCTGCAGTCTGGGTATGTCTAGTATGTTTGTTTTTGGGTGTATGCGGTGGTGTCGTATTTGGGTGTATGCGGTGGTGTTGTATTTGGGTGTATGTGTTAGTGTCGTATTTGGGTATATGTGGTAGTGTTGTATTTGGGTATATGTGGTAGTGTTGTATTTGGGTGTATGTGTTAGTGTCGTATTTGGGTATATGTGGTAGTGTCGTATTTGGGTGTATGCGGTAGTGTCGTATTTGGGTATATGTGGTAGTGTTGTATTTAGGTAATATTTAGTTGTTTGTAGCCGTGTGTATGTAGTCCGTTTTAATTTGCTACATGCAATCACGTAAGCATGAGTAGACAACTCCAAGTACCTTGTGTGCACGCAGTGCCATAGCATGTAAGGAGAGAAGCCTCCAATATTAGGTAATATCTGCTGCTGTTGATGTAGTGGTAGTCTTTGGTAGTGTGTACTCATCACTCTATATCATAGGAGGACATCTGGTTTGCTGCGAGACCTGTCCGGCAGCGTTCCACACCGAGTGTCTGGTAGGCGGAGAGAAGCCAAGCAGCGATAGGGCGTGGTTCTGTAATGACTGCAGGCATGGAGTGAGGCCCCGGTATGGAGACATGGTCTGGGTTAAACTCGGAGGCTACAGGTACTTTGGTTTGAGTATGAGTAGACCTGCTAGGTACTGCATGTGTCACTGAGTAGTTATCTCCACGTGTAAGCACTGTATGTGTCACTGAGTAGTTATCTCCACATGTAAGCACTGTACGCAACTGCAGGTGGTGGCCTTGTGAAATCTGTCACCCAGAACATGTGCCCCTCAACATACAACAGAAGTCTCACGAAGTTGGAGAGTTTGCCGTACATTTTTTTGGCTCCAACGATTACAATTGGATGCACAGAGGGCGGGTGTTTCCCTACCAGGAGGGAGACAAAGGCAGCAAGGAATACCAGAGTGCTAAAAACCTCAATAAGAAGTACAAACTGGGTAATTGATAACTTGTGAGACTGCATTCCACCGTCGTTTTATTGTGGAGGCTCAGAACAATCTTAGTCTATTAGTTCATTTATGGCTTTAATTCATGTGTTCTAGTCCGTACGATTCAGACCAAGTACAAGTTTGTTGTTGTATGGTTGTAGCACTAGAGCAAGCATCTGAGGGGTACACTCAGTTGACTAGAATCCGTCAAAATACAGACCAAATCATCGCAAAAATCTGTGATAGCAAACCTAGGAAATACAAATACATTAAGGTAATGTTACTTTGTAGTATTTGAGGGAATACCAACACCCCTAGGTATTGTTACTATGTTACAGTAAACCTTGGAAATACAATACTTCAAGGTATTAGGAATTTTTGGCTAAGTTAAAGTGTGGAACTTGGCTAAGTTAAGGTGAGAAACCTGGCTAGGTTTCAAGCTCTCTCAAAGCTGGGCACACTCGCATCTGGCTAAACAAGTACTCGTGCAGAAAAATAAATTTATTGAGTTGTCTTCTCTTACAACAGTTATGCGTCGTACAGGCTAAAAAACTACAATTGAATAATAATAAAAAATATTTATTATAATAAACCATTATTTCTACCAAAGCAGTGTAATGAGATGATCAGTTACTTTTGGTGTCCCTATTTCATGTTGATGCTATGCCACACAGATGTTTGATAGCAGAAATTATAATAATTATTATTAGCAATTCAGACCTCTGTTAATGGCCTTGCATCAACAATTCTTGCTGGCATGGCAACAGCTCGTCACTTTTGCTACTGCAACTGAAACAGAAATATTGATTACCATAAAACGGCTTTTTTTATTCGCGATGCATAATTTTAGAAAAGACAACTCTTGATTTTTAAACAAATGTTTCTCTCAAACACCTTGACGCTAAATTTTTTTGCTAAGCCACAACATGAAAAAATCAATTTTTACTCGCCAACACAAAGAGAATTCGCCCATTCGTCACGATCGTAACTTCACCTCATTTTAGTCAAAAGCACTTATTGTTACTATGTGATAGCAAACCTATCAGACCAGTTTAGGCTCAGTGTGACTGCAGGTGAACTTGCCCATACCTCCTGTGAAGGTGAATCGAGTGGACAAGGAGCAGATCTCAGTGTGTGAGTGCAGTCCGTCTATGGGTAACCCCTGCGGGGACATTGATGTGAGTGTACACCGCCTATACTGTGTTGTATATAGATATTGTGTACAGTATTGTGTCTGTACTATATTGTATATAGATATTATGTACAGTATTGTGTCTATACTATATTGTATATAGATATTATGTACAGTATTGTGTCTATACTATATTGTATATAGATATTATGTACAGTATTGTG
Source organism: Cryptosula pallasiana (assembly GCA_945261195.1). Classification (NCBI taxonomy): domain Eukaryota; kingdom Metazoa; phylum Bryozoa; class Gymnolaemata; order Cheilostomatida; family Cryptosulidae; genus Cryptosula; species Cryptosula pallasiana. The sequence goes on from OX183139.1 coordinate 17,329,558, forward strand.
TCTGTCTATACTACATTGTATATAGATATTATGTACAGTATTGTGTCTATACTATATTGTATATAGATATTATGTACAGTATTGTGTCTGTCTATACTATATTGTATATAGATATTATGTACAGTATTGTGTCTGTACTATACTATATTGTATATAGATATTATATACAGTATTGTGTATGTCTGTACTATATTGTATATAGATATTATGTACAGTATTGTGTCTGTACTATATTGTATATAGATATTATGTACAGTATTGTGTCTGTCTATACTATATTGTATATAGATATTATGTACAGTATTGTGTCTATACTATATTGTATATAGATATTATGTACAGTATTGTGTCTATACTATATTGTATATAGATATTATGTACAGTATTGTGTCTGTCTATACTATATTGTATATAGATATTGTGTACAGTATTGTGTCTGTACTATATTGTATATAGATATTATGTACAGTATTGTGTCTGTCTATACTATATTGTATATAGATATTATGTACAGTATTGTGTCTATACTATATTGTATATAGATATTATGTACAGTATTGTGTCTATACTATATTGTATATAGATATTATGTACAGTATTGTGTCTGTCTATACTATATTGTATATAGATATTGTGTACAGTATTGTGTCTGTACTATATTGTATATAGATATTATGTACAGTATTGTGTCTGTCTATACTATATTGTATATAGATATTATGTACAGTATTGTGTCTATACTATATTGTATATAGATATTATGTACGGTATTGTGTCTGTCTATACTATATTGTATATAGATATTATGTACAGTATTGTGTCTATCTATACTATATTGTATATAGATATTATGTACAGTATTGTGTCTATCTATACTATATTGTATATAGATATTATGTACAGTATTGTGTCTGTACTATATTGTATATAGATATTATATACAGTATTGTGTCTGTCTATACTATATTGTATATAGATATTATGTACAGTATTGTGTCTATACTATATTGTATATAGATATTATGTACAGTATTGTGTCTGTCTATACTATATTGTATATAGATATTATGTACAGTATTGTGTCTATACTATATTGTATATAGATATTATGTACAGTATTGTGTCTATCTATACTATATTGTATATAGATATTATGTACAGTATTGTGTCTGTACTATATTGTATATAGATATTATATACAGTATTGTGTCTGTCTATACTATATTGTATATAGATATTATGTACAGTATTGTGTCTGTCTATACTGTATTGTATATAGATATTATGTACAGTATTGTGTCTATCTATACTATATTGTATATAGATATTATGTACAGTATTGTGTCTGTACTATATTGTATATAGATATTATGTACAGTATTGTGTCTGTACTGTATTGTATATAGATATTATGTACAGTATTGTGTCTATACTATATTGTATATAGATATTATGTACAGTATTGTGTCTATACTATATTGTATATAGATATTATGTACAGTATTGTGTCTGTACTGTATTGTATATAGATATTATGTACAGTATTGTGTCCGTCTATACTATATTGTATATAGATATTATGTACAGTATTGTGTCTGTCTATACTATATTGTATATAGATATTATGTACAGTATTGTGTCTGTACTATATTGTATATAGATATTATGTACAGTATTGTGTCTATACTATATTGTATATAGATATTATGTACAGTATTGTGTCTGTCTATACTATATTGTATATAGATATTATGTACAGTATTGTGTCTGTACTATATTGTATATAGATATTATGTACAGTATTGTGTCTGTACTATATTGTATATAGATATTATATACAGTATTGTGTCTGTCTATACTATATTGTATATAGATATTATATACAGTATTGTGTCTGTCTATACTATATTGTATATAGATATTATGTACAGTATTGTGTCTGTCTATACTATATTGTATATAGATATTATGTACAGTATTGTGTCTGTCTATACTATATTGTATATAGATATTATGTACAGTATTGTGTCTATACTATATTGTATATAGATATTATGTACAGTATTGTGTCTGTCTATACTATATTGTATATAGATATTATGTACAGTATTGTGTCTGTCTATACTATATTGTATATAGATATTATGTACAGTATTGTGTCTGTCTGTACTATATTGTATATAGATATTATATACAGTATTGTGTCTATACTATATTGTATATAGATATTATGTACAGTATTGTGTCTATACTATATTGTATATAGATATTATGTACAGTATTGTGTCTATACTATATTGTATATAGATATTATGTACAGTATTGTGTCTATACTATATTGTATATAGATATTATGTACAGTATTGTGTCTGTCTATACTATATTGTATATAGATATTATGTACAGTATTGTGTATGTCTATACTATATTGTATATAGATATTATGTACAGTATTGTGTCTGTCTATACTATATTGTATATAGATATTATGTACAGTATTGTGTCTGTCTATACTATATTGTATATAGATATTATGTACAGTATTGTGTCTGTCTATACTATAAAGCTCTCCGTGCTGTGCTGTAGATTTGTCTGAATAGAATGCTCTACTATGAATGCCATCCAGCCACCTGTCCCTGCGGTGACAAGTGTCAGAATCAGAGGTTCCAGCGCCGACGTTATCCCAAACAAGAGCCCTTCAGGACTGGAGACGAGAGAGGTTGGGGCCTCAAGGCAAAAGTAGATATTAAAAAGGTTGGTACACAATCTTAAAGGTGTTGTGTCATCGATTTTGGGATGAGTTGAACCTAATTTAACTATTTCTAGTGATTTTCTGGCACAAAGCCTTTTTCGGAGTTATGCTCTTGTTAACTCCATCTATAGCACGAGCACAATAGATGCTGACAAGGCCATAAAGCAGAGTTGCAAAAATTTCGCTTGTTTGGGTAGGAGGGCATCCCAAGCATAGCCATTGTGCAGAGACTTTCAAAAGCAAGAAGAATTTTGTTTGCAATTAATTTCAGACTTTTTAAGGTGTTTTAGTTGATTCAGCGTTTTAATTTACTGATTATAGGTTTGCTATTGTGTACACGCTGGCGACCATGTGGTATATTACATGGCCAATGCCTCAAAAACTAAAGCAGTATTATAATTAAAAAAAATTATTTTCAAATTAAATAATAACAAAAGATTCAAAATAAGATAATTTAGAAGTTGTATGTAAAGACCAGAAAAATACGCCAGATTTGCGTTTTTGGTATCATTGTGGTAATCAACGACAACAATGATTTTAAATCTGAATCATACTAAAATTATGCAATGTAAAATAAATAATAAATCATATTTTCTAAATTTAATAAAAAATAAATAAGAATTAGTTCATAATTAATTTTAGTATTTTGGTTTAGACTAATTAGCAATCTCGGACACTCAAGAGAAGGTAACTCTGACTATTGAATTGCATATGGAATCCGCTACAGTTTACTGTTAAAGGGTGTGGTCTCAGCCCATAAAACTATGTAGTAGAATCATTCGTGCTCAAACCTAAAGGATACGGTCTTGGCTCATATAAGCTCTGCAACCTTCATTTCAAATTACATTCTGAGTAGAAGTGGCTTTTTAGGGTATGCTCACTTTTATTAGGGCGACTTCGTCAATGAATACGTAGGCGAGCTTATCACAGAGGAGGAATGCAAACGCAGAATTCAAAAATATCATGAAGAAAATTCTACTACATTTTACATGCTGACCTTGGACAGCAACAAGTATGTATGTCTTGTGATGTGAACATGCGCTTGTCAGTAACCAACAGGCTAACATCAATACCTTGTTATATCCATTCAACTAGTATATATTCATTTTGTACGCAGAGTCATTGATGCAGGACCCAAGGGTAACCTGGCTCGGTTTGCCAACCACAGCTGTGAGCCTAACATGAAAACACAGAAGTGGTATGTAAATGGAAACTGGAGGGTTGGACTGTTTGCAGTAAAGGACATACCTGCAGGTTAGTTGGTAGCCGGGGCGGCTCTCAAGAGGTGGGGTTTGTAGTTGTGGGCGGGGTTTGGGGGAGAGTGAAAGAGAGCCGGGGACAGATTGATTTTGAGATGCCGTATTCTGTAACAGAATACGTCCTAGTCTGAATAAACTGCCTTTTTTCAACGAAAAGCCGACTTGAATGTGGTTTTGTTGAGTAAATCTATTGATATTTCTCTCAAGTTACTGCCATGTGCTAGCCACATGCTCAGCTCTACGAACCAATTTGTGCTGGTTTGTTGTTTTACAATTTCTTTTACAACTGGACATCATAGAATTGACCAATCTCAACTCTGGATGCCACAACTAAGATTTTACAGTAAGTAGTCGATGAGAAGCGGTAGATATTATTATAATAGTAATGTATGTAATAAATAAATAAGGAATAATAAATAAATAATTATTATTATTTTTTTTTATTATTATTATATTGCAATTGTTGCTAAAAAATTGTGATTGTTTTTATAATACTTCTATCTATCTACTAGCAATATGATGATGATTAATAATAAATAATAATAATTTTGTTTTAAGAAATAAAACTATCAGCCAACAACAAACACCATCAACAACAATAAATTTTATTATTGAATAATTTATTAATAATTGTTGTTTGTGGTTGATATTTGATAATTTTTTTGTCATTGGCTACTACGAACTACTAATAATGATTTTTGTTATGATTATTAGGATTTGTTAGAATTGTAAATAATTATAATAATAATTAATAATTAAATTTTATAGTTTTACAATTAAAATAGATAATATTATAATAATATATATATAATAATAAATTATTATTATGGTGTCACCATGGTGCCACATACTATGTGGTGTGTGTCTTCTTTGAACATATAAACTCCATGGGTGGGTAACTAAACCTTTCCACAAACTGAGTTAGTGACAGTATGCCTGAACAATCCAGATGAGTACAACATTGCAATAATAAATAATTTTATATACCACTTTCACAAATAATAATTAATGCTATAGAATAGAAGAATGTGTGCTAATGACAATGCTTTATTGTTGTGGACGAGTAGTGTAAGCAACAAAGCAACATCATCTTGCCAAACAAGGAAGCACACGTTTTTATTATTATTATTTTGCATTTAATTATAGTTATGCAATAATCTGTATGCTTGATGTTTGATTGGTAAGAGATGCTACTCAGACCACTTGTTATTCGTTGTTACATTTTTATTCTGTGACTATAACTAAACTTTCCAGTTTTGGCTTAGCATTGTGTAACTTAATTATTACGTTTACAACTGTCAGCTGTTATTGTTGTTGCAGGAGAATGCAACAATAAACTCTCTGGTGAAATAGTTCCAGAACATATTTGGATCGTAACAGACATATTATGTGGTGCTTTACTCAGAAGTACTGGCCATGCAAAGTACCTATAGATGTGACTTCCTTGCTACAAGACAATTACAGTCGTTAGTCATTCAGGAAATGAGCCTGGTGATTCATTTGTAACTGAAAACTGAGTTGGAGAGATGAAAAATATCACTTCCTCCGTACTGGTGGCTGTGTTAATGTTTGTATTTCTGGTTAGCTACTTGCTCAGTTCAGTGGTTTTCCCTGCTATTTCTTTCATTTATAGTTATTTATATTTCCTGCTTTACAAATATATGTACATTACAAATATATGTATGTACATTTTTTTTTATATTTGTTTACGTGCGTATATTTTTATTTTTCAATTGCACTCGCTATGTGATTCATGTGATAACTTGTTGTGTACAAAATTCCTGTTTAAATTTTATTCACTGCAAAGTTCTTATTTACAATATGTTATTTCACACATTTTGCTAATCTATTGTTTTATCTTTTTCTTTGACTTTGTATGCATAAATCCATACATATGCATGTTCTATAAACTCCGTAAAATTATAATCGAAGTTGCATGAAAGAATGCTAGAAAGTCATTATCATCAGTGGGAGTAAACCCTCATTGAACAGTGGAGTTTTAGCTTTATCTTGACAAGTTTTTGGGTAAGAATAAAATCAAATCACTCATAAGCTCTGTGAAAAGGTGGTCTAGTTTACTTGTGGCCAATTTAGGTGCCACCATCCAACAGACAGCTCTCAATTCAACACAAAGGAATGATATCAGCTATATGAAGCTAATAATAAATACAACCGCAGTAGTTATGCTTCCTTAGTGATATAGACTGTCTCATTCGTTTTCTGTTAGTAATACGATGAAGTTATAATGGGATTAATGCTCAACTACAATGTAAGCTCCGCCCACCGTGTGTCAATGTGTCCCTGGCTCTCATTCTCTCTCACCCCCTCCCCCCTCATAGAGAGCCACCCTGGCTAGTTAGTTGGTGTCTGCCAGGTTGGAGTTGTCCGCTTATTGAGGCAACATTACTAATATATCGCTGGCCAACAGTATTGCTGACAGTGTTGCTAAATAGTGAAATTTTTGTCTGAAAATAATGTTGTTATCATGGATGAAGTATATCAGGATTATTAGAAAACCAAATGTGGCCAAAGTTAGCCATTTTGGATTGCAGTTCTTGAACCTAATATTGCGTTAATAATAGACTATCTAGGCGACTTCTACAAAATAACCGTTATGTAATAGAATAGTTATATAATATAATAGTTATATAATATATATACATAGTAAGGGGCTGCCATGAATGGTATCTTATCTGTAGGTGTACTTGTCTTTCTCAATGAGAAGACAACTCAGCCGTCTCAAGAACAAAATATTGTGGCTGTTGTGATGTGAGCAACGATTATATATATGACATGATGATTTGTAAGTCTTGGACTGGAAATTGTGTACAACTGGCCTATCATGGTGACTCCCTCAAACAGCTACATTTGACTCGTGATTAAAATAATATCAAATGTTCTGTATGTATCGCTGATTTTTTACCAAAATAAACTTGTTTTATATGACTATTTGGAAAAACTTTTTGCGGAGTTGTGCTCTCGTTAATTCCACCCATAGTATAAGCGCAGCAGATGCCGACTTTTACGCAATTTTTCTTCCATGCACAACAACTTATATAAGTGATGTTGCAAAAATTTGTTTACGCAGAAAGAGGACAAGAATAGTCGTTTTAATTTATTGTTTATAGGTTTGCTATTACACCCTGGCATTGATAGGCTTGCTATTATGTACACCCTGGCATTGATAGGCTTGTTATTATGTATACACTGGCATTGATAGGCTTGCTATCATGTACACACTGGCATTGATAGGCTTGCTATCATGTACACACTGGCATTGTTAGGCTTGCTATCATGTACACACTGGCATTGATAGGCTTGCTATCATGTACACGCTGGCATCGATAGGCTTGCTATCATGTACACACTGGCATTGATAGGCTTGCTATCATGTACACACTGGCATTGATAGGCTTGCTATCATGTACACACTGGCATTGATAGGCTTGCTATCATGTACACACTGGCATTCACGTTATAAATTACATGGCCAACATCTCAAAAACCAAAGCAATGTTACAATTAAAAGAATAACTTTGAAATCAAAATATTCAAATTACTATTGCTTATAATTTATTTGTAAAAAAAAAAACCCAGAAAATTTGCCCATTTGGCATCATTGTGATCAACAACAACAATAATTTTCAATTCTGAAGTATACATTATTTACCTGAAAACAATCTGACAGATATAAAATGTAGATGAATAATGTTTTGAAAATACAATAAAAAAAGAATATTGGCTAGTTTATAATTGTTTTTAGTGATTTGGTTAGGACTATTTCGCACCTTTTGACATGAAAGAAAAAGACAATTCCAGCAAGTGAGTCACTATGTTCCCATCATGCAAATTCGTTCGGGTCAAACTCATAAATCGTCCATGGGAATTGTGACTCTTACGAGTTGGTTCGGGTTCGTTCGTGTTGGCTCAGTGCGTATTAGTTCGGGTTGAGCATTCATTAGGATCATGGGAATTGTTCGCGTTAATGAACTAGATTTTGTTCGAGCTGCTCTTTTGAAAAAAGGCGTTAAACTGGTGATTTGGCGGTAAATCAGTTTTTGCTTATTTTCCAACTGTCATGTAATAATAATCCTTTGCAAGTTTAACAACAGATTAGTTATTAATTATTTACTATTTGTTTCGAGAAACTGAATCATAGCTCTGTTTGATAAGTGGGCAAACTAAATTATTATTATTCTTTTACTTAGCAAAAAAATTATTATTTTTTATTATTTAGAATAATTGATTTATTTATTATTAGTAATTAATTATCATTTGTTATAGCTATCATTATATTTATTAATAATCATCTATAATTATTAGAAGTTGTTGCTTTTATTATTATTGATCTGTTTACTACTATATTACTAGTTTATGCTGTGAACATTCCACAAATTTGACTCATATTACTATTTAGTAATACGAACGCGTTTGTTTACTATCTCACTACGATAAAATAATTATTGCGCTCGCTACTCACTGTAAAAGAAGGACAACTCCTGCATATGATTCAATTCGAAATTATCATAGGTGCCAACCCGAATGAATGCTAACCAACTCGAATGATTGTCCAATCCGAACGAGTTCGCACCACTGGAACATGGTGATTGTGTGTGGAATCCGAGACTGTGCACCTTTAAGCTGCCACAGCTGGTAGTCCTGATATGTTTCATTCTTAGTCTGGGCCCACAGAAAGGATGAAACAGTTTAAAGGGTCTTTGTTGTTTGTTATGTAGTTTGCTCATCGACTTGGTGCGTATGTGGTAAACAGTAACAATAGCAGGAATCAATGAGAACAACAGACTCTCATTTATTAATAATTATTTCTACTACCAGTATTGCTTAGTTTGTTTAGTTAATGATATATGAAACATATGTCAACATCACCCAGCTGGTGAAATATCTGCAGTAAGTATAGAAATAATAAATTAATTAATATTTGATTGAAATAATATACCGATTGATTTATTATGTTATTATCATGTCATTTTATAACCAATTACTTATGTAAATCATAATTTATCAAAGTGAGTGTGGGAAGTGTTCCTTGAAAAATTCCAAGTCGTTTCAAAGGTCACAGGGTGGAGAAGGATGATGTAACAATTTAACAAAGATGTAAATGGGTGTCGACGGAAGGTATAAAGCTGCACTTGTCTACTCCTGTTATTTATTTATTATTTATCATTTAGGTTGTGAACTGACCTTCAACTACAACCTGGTCAGTGTCGGTGAGAAGAAGTTGAAATGCCTGTGCAAAGCTCCTTCATGTAGTGGATTCATTGGTGAACGAACAGTCAAGGTAACAGAAAGTATTGATAAGTAGTCGTCTCCTCATTGAGTTGTCTGCTCTTGTATAGTGCTAGCTTGGTCATTAGTGATTGGCATCATTTTGTATATATAGCATTGCCTACATTGTTTTAACCTTCTAGTGTAATATTTTGTAAGTGAAAGTTCAATACTGAAGCAATTCTGAGCGATTTGTTGATGTAATACACCAAGTATTTAGAAGTTGACTTGGCAGTATTTTGGTTTGCGATAACTGATTGTCCATCTTTCCAACACAATTGCTAAAACAAATAGTTGCTGTTGTTGCTTATTCACTATACTAATCTAGATTACCTTATCAACACTGATAACAGATAACTTATTTGTGTGGTGGTTCGTAACGCAGACACTTTGTCTTTTAAAAGGGACCAAACAATTTTAAAGTAGTCCAGATGCTTTGAAGCATCGAAATGATTGGAGTATACAGTAAATAGCCGAATAAGCCTCATCCTGGATAATCTATAAAACAGCTAGACTATAAATTTGTTTTATCGGAAATACAGCTTTATTGCATGAAACTGTCTCTACCACTGCAGGTATTAATTCAATAAAATGACTTTATTGGACTAACATCTGGTAGTTACAGTCTCATGCAATAAAGCTGTGTTTCCGATAAAACGACTGTATAGTCTAGCTGTTTTATAGATTATCCATGTGCCTTTGAAACCCTTCTCATAGTTCATGGGCGTAAGGATTGTAGGAACAATTTTAAAAATTGCATGAACTACTGTGGAGAGATTTAGTAGGGAGTTGTGGGACACCCGGTATATCTTCGTACCCAACTACATCAACCGAGCTATCCTTTCCCTCTTCCAGTGATGAGAAATGCTTCTCCAGATAAATAGGAGCTTGGAGTCATAATAAGATAATACACATCTACCCCCTCTCTCCAAGGCTGGAGAATTGCTCTAGATTTCTTCTCCCACTGCTGGACAAGTGCATCACACTTGCCTAACTTTGGCACCATCAAAGTTGTTTAATTGTCCTAAAATTCACTAGAGTTTACTTGGAGTTGAGAGGCAGTTTATACTGTATACATGTAGTCGTCACAGCCAAAAAGTTTTAAGAGTGGAAGCGTAGAATGTTCCGTGCAAGGCGAAAGTTATGGCAGATGAATGGTACGGAAAATTGTAATAGTAGGCTAACTATGCAGTACCCAAAGGCTAACTACGCAGTACCCAAAGGCTAACTATGCAGTACCCAAAGGCTATCTATGCAGTACCCAAAGGCTAATTATGCAGTACCCAAAGGCTAACTATGCAATACCCAAAGACTAACTATGCAGTACCCAAAGACTAACTACGCAGTACCCAAAGACTAACTATGCAGTACCCAAAGGCTAACTGTGCAGTACCCAAAGGCTAACCATGCAGTACCCAAAGGCTATCTATGCAGTACCCAAAGGCTAACTATGCAGTACCCAAAAGCTAACTATGCAGTACCCAAAGGCTAACTATGCAGTACCCAAAGGCTAACTATGCAGTACCCAAAGGCTAACTATGCAGCACCCAAAGGCTAACTATGTAGTACCCAAAGGCTAACTGTGCAGTACCCAAAGGCTAACTATGAAGTACCCAAAGGCTAACTGTGCAGTACCCAAAGGCTAACTATGCAGCACCCAAAGGCTAACTATGCAGTACCCAAAGGCTAACTATGCAGTACCCAAAGGCTAACTATGCAGCACCCAAAGACTAACTATGCAGTACCCAAAGACTAACTACGCAGTACCCAAAGGCTAACTATGCAGTACCCAAAGGCTAACTATGCAGTACCCAAAGGCTAACTGTGTAGTACCCAAAGGCTAACTATGCAATACCCAAAGGCTAACTATGCAGTACCCAAAGGCTAACTATGCAGTACCCAAAGACTAACTACGCAGTACCCAAAGGCTAACTATGCAGTACCCAAAGGCTAACTATGCAGTACCCAAAGGCTAACTATGCGGTACCCAAAGGCTAATTATGCGGCACCCAAAGGCTAACTATGCCGTACCCAAAGGCTATATATGTTTATATTGTATTGTAGTTGGTAACCTTACTTGGTGCCTGTATATTCTGCAATCTATGCTGTATAAGCCAAAAAACTGGTACCTCCTGGCAAAGGCCTTTTTGGTATTGTTTTGTATGGATTATATCATATAGCATATTTTTTGTTTCAAGACTAAACCTTACCATTTATGTTGTTGTGTGGAGCTGTTGGTTGCTGTCTCCAGTTGAGGGTTGAGAAATGAGGTCAATCCTCGTTGTTCTAACATAGAATAGGATTCTGGGACAGCTGGAAAAGCTGAAAATCTTAGTAACAACCGAGTTCTAGATTGTTCGTGTTGCTAAACTGAAAGGATTTCTTGCTGGAGACATTTATTGTAGAGTTATGGATGACTTGCAAGCCTTGCGATACAGTAGTACGCAGCATAATGGTTGCGTCAATGGCGGTGTGGCTAAAACTCACTATATTTGAAAATCATATGAACGATTTTGAACTAAATTGTTTTGAAATTGTTTGAACTATTTTGAAAAGATGTGAATAAAGCATGTATTCGGTATCAAAATCAGTCTTCCTAATTTTCTTTAAAACCTCCATGTGAACCATCGATTCTATAGACATAATGATCATTTGACATGAAATTGATCATTTGACCAAATGAAGGCTCCTTAAATGTATTCTCACAATTTTTTTTGTGAAAATGAAAAATTTGGTTGAATTATAATAAAATAGATATAATATATTAAAATCAATTTTTATAAAATTATTGTGATCGTTATTGGTAAAAAACACAACTAGCTGTGAGCATAGATATATATATTAGCAAGTCAGCCGGAGCTTGTAATGTCTCCGAACTATTTGATGGAGCCATCAGACAGATTGCTAATGTTTAGTTTAGATGCTCTCTGAGCATGCAGGCGAATTGGAAAGCGTTTAGACGATTTAAAATCCAAGACACAAAATGTTCTGAGCCGCCATTTATTTGCATACATGATAATTTAGATCATGCAAGTTGCACATCTAAACCCGTTGCCCCTCTATTAATCATGTCCACTCGTATACTCACATGTATACAATGCATTGGTGCAAAGTGAACTGATGTCCATCAATAAAGTCAACTCGTTGAGTTTGCATTCAGAGTTACGCACCTCATGGGTAGATAACTCTGATGCCAAGGCAGGGGGTAACGTCTTATCTGAAAATATTTGGACACAGTTCTGCAATTATTAGAGTGGGCAGACATCTCCATAAAGTTAACTCATTGAGTTGGCATGGGGTGATAACTCTGATGCCAAAGCAAGGCATCACGGCTCGTGTCAAGACATTTTGATGTGGTATTATATCACAGTTCTGCACTTAGAGTGATGCCGTGTACATAGTGAATTGAACTTTTTATTTTAATTTCAGCATTATCAATTTGCCTAATTTTTTGCTGAAGTACTTACTGTTTAAGATGAAACTACAATGCGATATAGCACAATAAAATATAAAAATCATCTATTGTCATGAATTCGAGAAATTTTGTTCAGAAATTGCGGTTATGACAAGCGCTCGTAGCTAGAGGTGGTTTTTACTAATAGCACATACGTTAATATTTCAGTTTATACTTGAAATGGAATATTGTTTCTAGGTTGTCAATGAAAAAGTAGTAAAACCAAAGAAAGTGAAAAAGAAGCGTCCAAAGTTGAAACACGATGACTGGTGTTATCGATGTTTGGATGGCGGGGAGCTGATGATGTGCAACAGAAAGAATTGTACAAAGGCGTATCATCTCAGCTGTCTTGGTCTGGAAAAAGTTCCCCATGGTAAGAGATATCATTTACATAACAAATAATGCTTGACAATAGTGGGTCAAAGGTCAATGTCAACATAAGTGGGTCAACCAAGGCCCAATGTCATGTCGACAACTAGTGCTGGTGGGAGAGAAATCCACCTTCTACTATATTGAAATATCTTTGAATAACGTTAAGGACAATTTGCTGGGAACATGATTACAAGCTGCTTACATTTTGTAACACTGATATTCCTCGTCTCACCTCTGCGTTTCTCATTATTTCACAGGAAAGTGGGATTGTCCGTGGCATCACTGCGATGATTGCGGCAAGCCCTCAACAATATTGTGCAGCGAGTGTCCCAACTCGTTTTGCAGTGAACATTACACAAGAAACATCCATCAAGTGACTGGCTACTGGTTCTGCCGAGCCCATACGGCTAACGATATCACCAGAATTGTAACTGAGCGTGAAATTGAGGGAAAATCTCAATTAAATTCAGCTCCCTCTACTCCTGGCAGCTCAAGTACGGAGGCATCGGTTGAAGGCATCAACTACACAAACGCCCTAAACAGCAGCAGCACTGCACAGTCTAGAGCTCCTGCACTTGTTAGATAATCAATCGACTCACAAATTTGACTCTATGAATGATCGGTATTATATTTGAATGACAGCGACGTTTGTTTCTATTGTTGTTTTTTTTATTATATAATTTTTTTTGTATGCATAGGCAAATATTCACGACACGGTGTTAGAATTTTTAGCAATTCTATTTAAACAACAACTGTGTCATGTATGTTCTCTTGAGGGGGACTAAATGAATCTATACCCATACTAGCTGACCACAGACGTTTTTTCATTATATATAAAACTGTTGCCAAAAAGAATACTACAGCGAGGAAAATGAACAACTTGTCAGTCATTTCTTTCCTGCCATATTTTGTCAATAAACTGCGAGAGTTTTTAATATGGCCTTGCATGCTCCTCAGTTCATCACTGGTAGAGGTGATCCCTTTAGATGAATTCGCTAAAAAGTCAATAGAAAGAAATGAGTTGATCTCACCAATTTCATAGACACCAAAGATGCGATATACAGATTCAATTTGTGAATACTTGGATACAGTGGAACTCTCTTATAACAAACCTGGTTGGACCTAACCCTCAAGTTTTTTTTATGTAAAAAGTTCACTATAAATGAACTATAGCATTATGCGATTTACTGCTTCGGGACTTGAAAGTTTAGTTTGTTATATGCAATAATTTGTTATACGTGAGGCTGTTATAAGCAAGCTCCACTGTATTTGTTGCTAGAAAAGAAATGATTGTCTGGCGTGTGGTGAAAGAAAAGGAGTCCAATCAATGCAAGTGCTTACACAGGGTTTCGAGGGTCTCGCTGCTCCTCTGCAGATGCTCAGCCATTATTCTGTTGGTGCTGATCAAGCTATCAGTTATGGAACTGCTTCCTTTCGCAGCCGATTGCTGAAAATGTATGAAGACAATCCAAGAGAACAGCTTTCGAAATGGCTACTGAAAATGTATGTACAATGAAAAAACAAATTCAAACAAATAAAATTATTTGTAGTAACTACATATAAATATTGTATAAACGTGAAAAAAAAACATCTGTCTGTGTGTCTGCCATTCCCGATGGATGAATGCCTAAACCACTACACTGTGAAAAAAACGGCTCTAAAAACATTCCATTAAAATTGTACAAATATCACATATGGCGGAGGGGTCAAGGACGATGTAAGTTTCCCAATTGTTCTGAAACTGGAAATTTTTGTGTTTTCAGCGTTTAAATGGTCAAAACGGAATTAATTTGTGTGTCGCCATCCGATCTGGCTTTTTCATAACGAACTATATCAAAGTGTACGATAAATTGCAATGTTCATTGGTTTAACATGGCAATAGCTTGCACATTAAAAACAAAACAATTATGTTATTTTAGCGGCTTGTGTAAGTTCTTGGTCGTCTCTTTTTCCCTTCTATAATACAATTAGGTTATTCAGTTATAGATTTTATTTCACTCATAACCTGCGATAAAGACAATTATAAATACAAAGCCAACTCATTATTTATTACGAATGCAATTTTCCAATCAGATTTATTGACCAAATAATACATGACGATATTAATTGTTACTCAACTGTTTAATGTTCATCATTATCATTAACGATCATTGTTGTTTTGTTAATTCAAGAAAACACCTTATTACCATTATAATAATAATTTCAACAGATTATGTCAATTTAAAATAATTATTGGGTTTAATACATAGTATTAATATTTATTTCAGTTGACTACATTACTAGCAATGTTTCTTTTACTCTTAAAAATTATCATTGTTTATTACTCACTATTACCATTTATTACCAGCCACGTCATTAATGTTTGCTTTTTTATTGTTTATGATTATTTACTGACTTGGTTTATGACAAGAGTGATACTGTTAAATATAATCGCAGCAATTTTGACTACCAAATGTACAATCATTTATAGCTTTAATTTAAAATAATTAAGAA
This sequence comes from Cryptosula pallasiana, assembly GCA_945261195.1. NCBI lineage: Eukaryota > Metazoa > Bryozoa > Gymnolaemata > Cheilostomatida > Cryptosulidae > Cryptosula > Cryptosula pallasiana. Next base: position 17,345,174 of record OX183139.1, read on the forward strand.
TGATAAATCATCATCATATATGCATATTATCGTTGTATTGTTATTATCATTTTCTAATCAAGTTGTTGTTTGATTATATTATTATTATCACAATACGGTTACGTATTTTTCTACTGATTACTCTTGATAGTTGCTGACAAAGTATGAATCCAAAACAAATTTTTCATTAAATGGAGGAGGTTACCACTAGACGAGGGAACCGCAGGAGGAGGTGACCATGGTTGGGAGGAGAGCAAAAATATAGACATTCATCGTTGTTTACAAGGGGTAAGTTAGCTAGAGTACATAGAGATTTCCCTAGCAATAGAACCTGTAGTACACTTTTTTAACGAAATCCATTCTTTGACGATTCTGGCCAAATTTGGTGCTACAAAGTATAGCCTACAAATTCTTACAAGATTGTTCATAGAGCGGGGCACTGCTTAAGAAATGATACCATTCTTGGGTGGTGATTGGTTGATCAAGAAGGTGTCTAGCGACTTTTTGGCTTCGATAAAAATCTGTGGATAATTTGAAATAAAATGCTAGCAATTATTTTATCAATTTCACTGAAGACGTTAGTATGGAAATCCTCAATCACTAAGCCAGCTGATCACTATATGTACGCGTGGCTTAATCATACTATGTTGAAACATATTTTCTCTGATTAAGACAACTGCAGAATAGTTGATATTTTCCAAGGAAACACTTTGGCATTGCTTTACAAAATTTAAAAAGAAAATAATAAAATAACCCATAATAAAAACTTTTTGTTACAATTTATTTTCCGGAGAGGTGGTCCAGTTACGTATCAGGCATTTTCAGATCATGAACGTCCATGTAATTGCAAAAATTGATACGTTAAAAACAAAAATTTTTGCAGGAATTCAATGATTTGCAGTAATCCCATCAGGCTTATGAAACTTATGAAGTCACAGAATACATAGCCAAAGAAAATTTTTGGACCAGTTGCTTTGGTTGGTTGCAACTGGGTTTGAGTGTTTAAAACAGGAAACTGTCTGAATGCAAAGCCAGACAATAGTAAGACCACCAGTTCGAAAAAGTAACAGCTGAGGTAAATGAATGGTAAAGATAAGAAGGGGTTGAAATATTACTGTTGAGAGCGAAGTGAACAAACGTGTGCAGAGACAATGCGAAAACACTGGACTTGCTGAGCCATCTGAAAGTCTGTTTTTCGCTTGATAAAGGAGTAAAAGTCAGATTAGCAGGAGATCAAATTAAATTTCCGGAAGTTTTCAATAGAGTTTTCAAGAGCCGAGTAAAATTGTACTAAAATTCGAAGGGATTCCATGACAGGTAAGGCAGTAAAGGTAATCACTCGGCCAACCTTGTCTACTATGCGCTTCCTAGTTCCAAGTGAAAGCTCTCTGCGGTCGGTAAGTGCTGCCTTCTCCTGTCGCTCTATTGCTGCCAATGCACTCAAATTGGCCCTCCTGAACATCACGTTGGATCTACAGTATGAACAAACTTCACAACAGAACCGCTAACAAGGGCTCTGAACTGGATGTACTTACTCTCATGTATCAACTCCAGTAATATCCAAACTACATAATTAAGAGCAAATGTGTGTTCCGGGGAATTGATGCCCTAAAAACTTACTGACTCAACTCCTGTTTCCATTTCTTCACTAAACTCTCAAGCGCAACTTTCTCTGTCTCCTTGTCAGCTAGCGCACTGTTTCTTTCTATCTCCTACACGAAACACCACAAAACTTGCCAACCATATATATTAACCATGATGAGCATCGCTCCAAACACTCGATACTTATGGATTTTACCCCTGAACAAAGGAATAAAACATTTACAAATCATAAAAAGATATAGTACATTCGATGGTGCCGAACCCACATGACTGCCAAGAGCAGACACACTGATGTGAAGTTTTTATTGCAAACAAACCGATATTTTATCTTTCAGGGCGAGCACACAAGTCCTGGCTTTAGCGATCAGAGCAGATACATCTTCTTTTGTCAGAGTTTGATCAGCTTCTGTCAACGAATGCACATCCTACAAAATGAACTGCATTAATTTTGAGGAGGAAAAGGAGTGCTAATAATGCTGTACTAGTAACCCACATTAGTAACAGTCAAACAATGACGTGCAATAACTTGTCACTTGCCTGTATTGCCGTATTGGCACACAGTGACAACTTGATTAATTCATCTTCCAACTTCATCGCTCAAACTAAGAAAAATAATTAATCCAAAGTTAGGATCAACAACAATTTACATGTACTATGATGGGAGACTCGATGACAAACAAGCTACAGCTAAGTCAGACCCACTTTCTGAATTTCATTAGTTATGTGTGAGAAGTATGGTGGCCAGTGGACAAATAAAAACGACTAAAGGAAAGTGGGCGTACTTTTCTCAAATATGCTTGCGAGACTGATATCACAGCATATATAAGCGTTGCAAAGATTACAACATTCTTATCAATCATCATCATCACACTACGTGTTGGTGTAAAGAATTTATATTCAAACAACAACATGTCAAGTTAAACACAGTAACCATATGGTGTGTCATTGTCTGCTCTTTCCTATATTGTTTGCTGTACCTCCATGCCAAGTTGTTTTAGAATCAATATGCAATTGTTTTTATCACTCAAGTGAATTTACCTCCAGTTGAATTATGTTATATTTCACACCTTTATGACAGTTAGTTACAGATAATCACAGTTGCACTTGATTGTGTCTTTCAATTTTAATGGGCAGTCATCTAAAACAACTTATCTGATCTATCTTCCTTCACTCCCAAATACACATCCTCAACCTTCAGCAACCATTGAATTGGAGTCATAAAACAGTATTAAATCTGCCATACTGGCTTCCAATACTGAGATGAACAAAATGTTTTCAATGACTCTTTGGTAAATCTTTTGTAAGTTTACAAGACATGAAACTTCTCCATAAGCCAGAAGTATGTGTACAAGCCACCAGGCATGCAGAATAAAAGACAAAACTCCCTTTCACAAATTTCATTAAATTAAAACATTTCACGGTTATGATAGAAAAAGCATTAATTAAGTTTAGTTTATATTTAAGTGCCATTATTATAATTAGCAGAACAAGTTGTATAAAAATATCGAAACTGCCATTTACAGATGCACAAAATATAAAAAAAGTTCATAGTTTATGATGGAAATATGTTAACCAAGTTATATTATATGGAAGTCCAAACACCATTGTAATGATTAAGAGTAATAAAATATATTAGAAACATTTTCTGTGTACAATTGATGGACCAAATTCATCAAATTCAGCTTTGGTGATCCACAGCTGACTGAAAGAGGAGTGAGAGGCAAGCATAGAACCTCCGAGCCATGCAGAATCTTTTCTTTCGGGAGCAATAACTTTGACAGTTGTGGTACTTGGAGCCAAATCATTCACCTCTTTTTGCAAACGATCAGCAAGACCTGGAAACATGGTGGATCCTCCAGCAAGCACAATGTTAGAATATAACTCTTGGCGAATGTCCACATCACATTTATTGATAGAGTCATAGATGGCCTCGTGGATGCCACTTGTTTCCATCCCAATGAGTTCTGGCTTAAAAAGAACCTCTGGGCATCGGAATTTCTCATTGCCAATGGTGACAAGTTGACCATCAGGAAGCTCGTAGCTTTCATTCAGTGATGATGAAGCAGAAGTGCTCATTTCCTTTTCAAAATCCGAAGCAACGTAACATACTTTCTCCTTGATCTCACCAAATTTTTCCTTGATTACACATAATTTCTCTTCAAAGTCACGAGAAAATTCACAATCATCTGTAGGGGTGAGCGAGTAACCTCTCTCACACAAAAGTTTCATGAGATAATCAGTGATTTCACGTCCACCAAAGTTATGCCGACTAGTTGCATAAGGAAGATCATAACCCTCATATACTGGCACTATGTTAGTCACAGTGTCACCGGAGTCCAATACAATACCCGTGGTATGACCAGATGCGTATAGTGAAAGTGCTGCCTGGCTGGCAATATACATGACTGGAAGACTGAATGTCTCAAACATAATTTCTATCATCTTCTCTCTGTTGGCTTTAGGGTTGAGTGGGGGCTCAGTCAGTAGTACAGGATGCTCCTCAGGCGCAGCTCGCAACGCATCGTAAAATGCGTGATGCCAAAGTACTTCCATGTCATCCCAGCGAGTGATGACTCCGTGTTCCATAGGATATTTTATTGAGAGAATCCCTCTCTTAGATTGGGCTTCATAACCAGGATAGCTGGCCTTTTGTCCCATACCAACCATGACTCCCTACGAAAAGATTTTATCATTTTCATTTCTTTTTATCAATTATATTTGTCGCCGTACCAAAAAATGGTATTGTACTGGTGCAGCATATTGACATTTCTATAGAGTTTGTATACATACATGTATCATTGGAGAATCTTGAAATGAAATTGTAGTGAGAAGAAAAGGTTTTCGTAAAAGAACTTACCATAAAAAATGGCCTTCCAACAATGGATGGAAACACAGCAGTTGGTGCATCATCTCCTGCAAATCCAGCTTTGCATAAACTAGATCCATGATCAATTACTAAAGTGGGCATATCTTCCTCGTCACTCATTTTTTTCTAACAAATTCAAGGAATGAATTGAATAAGCTGTAAATTATGTAAATATTATCGCTAGCTGGAATCAAATATTATTCAGCAAGAGGGTTGCAACTCATAATAGAAAACCCACCAATAATTTTAGTTGTTATTGACTTACTAAATAAAACAAAAAACATAACTTTTACAGAAAAAAGTGTATACTTTACAACAAATTGCTTATAAAGCTAAGCTAAGCTAAGCTTAGTGATCTAAGGTAGCTTTTCAGGCTGTTATTAAAACTTACTTTTCTTTATGATAATTAGAGCTTTGTCTTTCATCCAAGGTAAATATACGCCTTAAATGGGCACTCAAACATAAAGTTGCACACTACTTTGTGTTCAAGGTAAGCACTTGGGCAGATTTGACAGTTTAATCCACACCAATTCCTCAACACGGCAATGCTAGCATAAATGATAGTGTAAATGGGTTTAATATAAATTGACAGGAATGAATGGCGATAGAAATAGGTACAGAAATTTGCAATAAACATAGACATCTTAGAATGAGCAAAATAGCTGGATTATTGTTTACTAAACTTTGTTTCAGCAAGTTTGAAATCCATGCAATCTTATAAAAATTAACAGACCATTAATGGATGTGAATAGATTTTTTTTGGTCTTCCTGGAACGAACATCAAAATATTTTCTGCCTTGCTTATTATATTGACATTCAATATATTGAGTGATTATTCAATATATGGATTGATTATTCAATATATTGATATTCAATATATCGATTGATAATCAAAATTGGTGCTAACCACCCACTGAATTTCATATGTTCACATATTAATGTAGCGTTATTTATGTTTATACATTCACGTCAGGCATGTTTATAATAGCGTGTATAATTTTATTTATGATGAAGATATCTTTGTTTCAAACATATCCATGTTAATTCCGTCAAGTTTTACTTACCACCTGTTTTCATTCACTCCAAGCAAGTATGTGATACTTTCAAACAGTTTTTTATGATGTGAATATGTTCATTTCAAGCAGGACATGATAGCTCTATTTATGATGTGTATATGTTCACTTCATATATTTATGGAGTTTAATTTATTGTGTGTGTACTTCCACTTCAGGCACATTCACATTTTTCTTTTCTACGGCTCATGCGTGTTAACTTTTATTCCAGGTTCTATATACACTGCTTGCAGTAACGCAAAAACAAGCAGAACATGGTGTGTATACTTGATTTTTTACCATATAGCAATAATACCAAATTTTATAGCAATGTGTAATCAACAGAGAATTTTGAGGTTTAAACTAAAATTAGCAGGCTACAACAGATATGATTGCGCAACCCACAGAGTTCACACGGTTATACAAGATCACATTTCAGACGTATTCCATCACATCGTTGTAGCTATAGAGGATAATAACCACAATACAGTAATTGGAGATACCATATGACATGATTAAGCCTTGGCTACCCGCACCAACGATTCACATCAATGCAATGATAATGTAAATAAGTAGTTCGGTGTCTGTGAGGCAAAGAGGGTATTACAAGTAATTATTAATTATAATATTTAATATAAATAGTAATAAATTAAATGTCAAATTCATTTACAATAAACTATCATAATAATAATTATAAGAAAAAATAGATAATTATTATAATAATACTTACAATAATAACCATAAATGATTATAGCAATAATCATAAATACCATAATTATAATATCAATCATAAATAATTATAATAATAACTATAAATAATAACTACAATACTTAGAAAAAATGATAAGAACTATTGTACGGGAAAAACGCCATACATGAGACATTACAACAGAGCTGTGACCAAATCACCGAGATTCAAATATTTGGTAACTCAAATATTTGAAAAATGATTTGTTTCAAATATTTGATACAACTGGTGATTTGACTTGATTTGGTTACTCTTCATCATTATTTGATTTTATTTGCCTGTTTTCACACGATTTGACCAAATATTTGCAAAAATACGACAAGTCATCAAAACCAGTGATAATGCTTGCAGCTTTTCTTAATGCTTGTAATTGACCTGAGATTGTAGTACTCAATTGTAGCAAATAAATAAAAGCAGTGAAAAGAAACTACCTAATTATTAGCCTATAGTAATCAAGGATCATGGAAAACTATGCTGCCTTTTCTTTTATGTATTAGTTTTCATCAGCAAAAGTTGAATTATTAGTTGACTACTTTCTTTTCTGACTTGAAAGTGGTGAGTGTTTATGAATGGCGACCAGGTTATTTACTTATCTGTAGTGAGTAATGCATTAGTTGATGACGTACTACAATGATAACTGCTTTGATACATACGCAAACTAATGCTCAGTGTTTGCTATTATTTATCAAATATCTAGTATCGCTGGTACTATTAGCAATATAGGCTACCACAACGACAGTCTTTTGACAATGAAAGAACTTCAGAAAGGTATAAACTATAATGGTTGATTGTTTTGTTTACTGGGTGTACATTTTATCTATTACATGGAATTGGCTAGTTCATTTGGCTAGTCTAAGCATTATTTTGGAATTTAAATGATAATATATATCGGTCGGCATACCAATAAAGTTTGCGAAAGTAATCAAGTTAGAATATTGTTTTCTAGAGGCCAGCTAACCACACATTGTGATCTAAATTTGGGTCAATCTGTTTAGGCAGCTTATTAAAAGCTGAAGGTTTTTTTTCATTACATTTCTAATAGTTTCAGTGATGATTTGAAAAATTTGCTGCAAATGACGCTTCAAATATTTGATTTGATTTGTGAAAAAGCATGATTTGACTTGATTTGATATGAAATTTTTACTCACTTGTAAAAATTTGATTTGAAGGAAAATTCCAATGATTTGATTTGAGTCATGAAAATCGTGATTTGTCACAGCTCTGCATTACAATACTGTTTACATGTTACCAAGGAACTACTTACGCACTCTCTATTACACTCTTTTATCCTTGTGTCACTATGTATAGTTGTTTATAATTATTATTCGAGACTAGCATCACAACAAAGGATGCGTTATGTGACCTTGTGTATAAATACAGCTGCAAGCCTTATCCAAATCAGTGTTCTAGGAGGCGCAGCTGATTTTCATTCTCTGAATAAAAATCATAACACTCAATCAAGTTTTTGCTTGATCTCAAACACCAGACGATACAGATTCACAAGTTCACTCTACTGCTCTGAAGGATAACAGTTGTACGACCTTCGGGCCGAAACAACATTGTGTTACCCAGACGAGTGGTAGCCGAAGGCAGGCTTGTCTGGCCACTTGTCATCCTGGCCCTACCATCAGTCGAACTACGCTGATGAGTGGACAGTGACCCGACCAAGTTACTAGGCTGTCTGTCAGTACACAACGGCTCTGCCCCTATATGCCTACGAGGTAGTGCAGGTGGCTACCGAGGGTGACTGGCATTGTCACCATAAATTCCTGCACACTATATTGATAATTAGAAAAAGGATAAGAATTATAATTCCTTCTTTTTGCCAGTAGATTTGATGTCCTTCAACAAAGTCTCAAGTTTTTCCAGGTATGCAGATACATCACTATAGGATTTGCTCGGTACTGACAGCTATCAGAAAAAAATTTTACGAGGCAGGAGTGAGTCTGCTTAAATCAAAATTATTTTTTACTGCGGCTGATAGCCCTTTAAGGTTGGATGCAGAAAGTGGAAAGAGAGACAACTCTCAATAGCACAATCCCATTAGTAAAAGTTAATCAATAATGCTATGCGGTCAAAAAGATCCCATTTAATCTCAGTAATTGAGAAAACCATATTCAATTGAATATTCCAGTAAGTATATCAAGCAAATTTTAGAATTTCTGTTTCCGTCATTGAACCTATAAGCTAATAAAGTTTTGTAGAAAAAAGTTCCATAGTTTTGTAATTGTTCAAGTTAGATACAAATTTGTATCAAAAGATATGTTCACATGATTTACCTTGAATGATGGCTAAAAACCAATTTTGTTTTGCGTTTGAAAGTGCCTGAACGTGTACCATGCCATCTAACACTTCATATGCTTTGAAAACAAGCTGATCTGCTGGTTTGCTTTAAAGATGCGTATCGTTGGGCAAGTATGGCTTGCAGATAATTTTTACCAAACACTGATTATAAAATGCTCGTCGAGTCAACGAAAAACATTGTTTTTCGTCATTTAGTTTATTTTTATTTCGAATGATTAAACATAATTATTCTTTCCAAAAAAATTTAGATTTTGTGACTATATTCAACAATTGTTTTGTTTGGTTGAATTGTTTATCTGTCTAGTAATTTTTACACTTATGATTGACATTTACATAGCAATTATAACGGCAATGAGGGCGCCTGACTTCAATTCAGAAGCTTTCAGATTCTTTTTTCCAAATAGTTTATACGATCTTACTTTTTCAAACTGCCTGAATCATTTCAAAAATGTATGGATAATCTGCAAAACTACTAAATAGTTTTACTATTTCAGCTGTGGTTAGACAGCAAACACAGTTTCACTGCATGAAATTCCAGAACTACCAAAGCCAATATGTATTCATAAATGTTATACAGCCCATTTTGAGATAAACTTTATTAGACTATTTACAATATTCTGTTAATTAGTTTCCATGTCAAACTGCGCTTTGTAAAACGTCTAGAAAATTTCAAAATCGTTCTCACGCTTTTGAAAGCAAAAGCATCTACGTTATGAACTACATTCGTTCACACAACTCAAACCGTAAAAAAATTTCTGATTAAATTTGCAGGGAATATTCTAACTAATATTTTGCCCTCTCAGTTCACAGACAGTTGTCAGTTGTATACTTTCATTTGCACATGATATATTCCTTAATATCAATATCGTTATAAAAAAAATAGTATGTGCAATATACTCTTCAATAATGGTGTTATTATAAAAAAATAAATGTGCAAATGAAATTATACAACTAAAAAATATCTGTGCCCGAGTTGCATCTTACATCATTGACTACATACAAATTTACCCTAAGGCATCTTGATTACATACAAGTTAAATCTAAGACATCTTGATTGCATACAAGTTAAATCTAAGACATCTTGATTACATACAAGTTAAATCTAAGGCATCTTGGTTACATGCAAGTTAACCCTAAGACATCTTGGTTACATACAAGTTAACCCTAAGTCATCTTAGAAACTGATTTAGCACAGCAGCACATTGTTTCATGCTTTAAAAGCTCGTCGACTCAATTTACACCTGTGTGAAGCTGTAATATTCAATGCAATAGCCTTGATCTTGCCTGGGTCGGCTACACTACAATTACAATGCTAAACCTGGATCCAGTCACTGTCATACAAGACACATATATAAATATTATATACATATATCATTTGTTGTATATCGTGGTAGTGTAACAGTTCATCGTTGCATATAGTGTGTAAAAATATAAATATATGCGGGGTCTTCCGGCTATTTCATAAATTATGAAGCCCAAAACTTATCCACTAATAACCGCATCAGTACTTATCTTATTTTACAACCAGACAAAATGTGGTGGCAGCAATTTTGATGAACTTTCAATAATGCTTAGGACTACTTTGCACTACCACAAGGGCCAGCGATTCATCACCTGACGACTTGCTTACCACAGGTATCATTTAGCACTGTACTGGTGCGTGTAATCAACAGTAGTTCTAAACCTAGAGTAGACCTACTCAAGAGCTAGTTTCAGACGGCATTTTGGTAGATTTAAAAGCCAATGGCAGTCTTTTTATGCCCTCTCAAGGTTTTTTTTACGAAGGGTGAGGAATATCGGTGTGTGTGCTGTTGACGTACACTATGGGAGCTGATGCCGCCAGCGTCATAGAGTCATCAGAGTAGCATGTTATTGACACGTCTAGTGGCACTATTTTAAACACTCTGGAACAGTTCTGAGTAGGAGAAAGAAACACCATCTTGAATGATACAAGTTTATCTCACATTTTCAAATGCCAAGTGATACATTTGATGAGTTTTACACAATAAATTAGCACCCTTGCAAGGAGATGTGTGTCTGATCATAGACCAAGGGAGACGACTGGTTCATCTCCAGCCAATGAAATACTGAGGGATAGGATAGTATTGGCTATTTGGAATAAGAACGTAATTGATCTCTATGAAAAATGCTCTCACTCTTGGCATTACGCCTGGGTAGAAACAATGAGATCACATCCACAACTATAAATGCCATGTCGACGAAGCGGACAATTTTAGCTGAGAGCAGAATCAACAATGCAAACACAACAAAGAAAAAATTTCCAGCCGGCAGCGATTAAACAATCACTGCTAAAAGATCCACCACTAGTCATCAGGTCGCTGCAGGAGGTGTGGAAAAGATCCACACAAAGTACCCACCTCAGCTCAAATTATGACTCACTGTGACTTAAGTTTACCGAAGATCATTACCACTGATACTATTAACGTGGAACTGGGGGCTATACTCTATCAGCCACAGTCTGGCACTAAAAGTTCAGGGACATACATATCTCGATTCTTGACAGAGAAAGAGAAGAATTATGCTGCAATCGAGAAGAAAGCGCTTGGAGTCACATAAGCGTATGAGAGGGCAGACCAGGATGTACGTGGTCTCCGGTTCATTATAGAGACAGACTTCAAGTCGCTTATAACATTAATGACAAATAAAAATTCATATCAGGCTCTAGAGCGGATACTCAAAATTAGAAATGATCTATAAGGCTCATCAAGGGATTGTCAAGGCTCATGTCAAGAGATGTCTGGTAGCCTAGAAAGCTTGCCAAGTCCAAAAATGGTTAAGAACAGCAAAATCTGTCGGCTTGTGTCACCTACGCCGGTACAAACATTTTGTCCATCCTCTCTGCCAAAGATCATGGAAAAAATTGAGCACTGATTTATTCAAGTTTAATAAAGCACACTATTATTAAGGGTAGACCAGATGTATGAAAGTCAGAAAGTTATCATAGTAGAATGCAGGAGCTATAGTGGAAACGATGAAGTCAAGGTTTGGTACACATGGCATCGGTGACGTTAATTTTTCACAATGGGCTGCAGCCTGTATCATCAGAATTTGGAGACTTCATTAAAGATTACAGGTTCACTCACATAACCAGCTCGTCACACATCATCGCATTAATGGGAACCTGAGCGTGCGGTTGGAATGGTGAGGCAGATGTGAGATTAATCTTAGTTTGATGGCATATAGGACAACAACAATTCCACTAAAGAAGCACCATAAAAGTTACTCATGGTTCAGCTCTTGAGGATTACCCAGCCCCCAACCCGAATTGCTACAGCGTACTGGCGCTGATGGAGACAAGATTGAGGACCAAGAATTTGATATATTCATAAATTATAAAGCCCCAATCATTAACCAATTTTGTACTTGTTTTACCTTAGGAACACAGACAGCTGTTAGTTGTATAGTAGTTTCATTTGCATATAACAGGTTTTTAATAAGTAAAGAAAGTAAAGAAATAAAGAGAAAATATGAAAGCTTTTTGCAATAATCTCATAAGAAAGTGCGTTCTAGATAATTACCAACCGAAGGCAATAATCACTACATACCTGATATAAAAATAATATATTTGACTTCTACAAACCTTATTTCTGCTCAACAGTCATTCCGATGGTCTCAGTCCAAGGACAAATAACTTTTGTGAAAAACTAGTATCTGCTGTCATAGACCTTTGTAAACTTTAGGCTGCAATGATATCCTGGCAATGCTAAATTCACACCATCGAATTTTCTTCCCCTTGGCAAAAGTAGCTCAATCATGCACTTCACAAGAGTTAGTTACCCTTGCAATAATCCGTCCCAGTGTTCAGAGCTGTGATATCATTTCCGCCCTGCATCCTAGCTATTTTTTTAGTAAATGTTATGCCTCAGAGAAAAATTACTTGGTAAGAGCTGCATATTCAAGTTCAAGTTTAAAATAGAGCTTCTAGACCACCCTACGAGCGGAAGAGGAGGCCATTGATGAGCTAAAAGAAACTTACTAAAATTGGTTTATTTGACTACAGAGCTCTTATTTCTCTACCTGTCCGCATTATAAAACTGCTATAATACATTCTACTATTTGCAAAAATTGCTACACGAATACCTTGCGTTTGAGATTTTGCATTATGACTGTGGGTGGAGAAAAATGGTTTATTATTTCGTTTATTTCTTGAAGAGGCTCTTCTGAATTACTAAGCAAAAAAACAAAACATTCGCAATCGCTGGGTCTTTCTGCAACGTAAAAGCAATTCAAGTCCCAAGACTTCTTTTTTCTCAGTGACTTCAGATCTCCCCTTTATATTCCCTATAAAACATATAGCCTTAATCTGCACCAGTTCCAAGTCATTTGTGTGTTTGATAAAAAGAGGATCCCAAAGTTCGGCGGCATACTCAAGTTTAGTCTAAATAAAGTTTTATATGCCAGTAACTTAATTTTTTTCGGGTGCTGGTGATATTATACGACGCACAAGCCCAAGAGTGCTCATTGTGTCAGAGCATTTTGCAGTAATATGTTTACTTTACCCCACTCACACTTTCTCGAGATTGTCTCACCAAGACACTTGAAAGATTCTACTTCTGTTAACTCTGCATTTCCCAATGTATATTTATAATCAAAAGGTTCAACTCCTGCTCTATTTCCAAATGTTATCGGGGAGCATTTTTGTGTGTTAAAAGACATTTTCCACCTTTTCACCCAGGCCTCTAATGCGTTCAGATTGTCCAGTAAGGTTCTGGCAGCACTCTCACTTCTCAGTGTTAAATGCATCAATGCATCGTCTGCATAGGCCTATAGAGTGCTGAGACCATTGAAATGACTGTTGAGCAGTAGCTTATAAGGTGTGTAGAATTCAAATACACTATTTTTTTACTATATACGTAATGATGATTATTGTCTTAGGTTTGTGATTATTTAGAAGGCTTTTTTCATTACGGTATTTTCACAAAAAGCTTTTATATCTTTTCTTTGTTTCTTTACGTTATATGCAAATGAAACTACTGTAGTATAATAATAATAATACAACAACTAAAAACTGTCTTCTGTACATATGACCACACAACAATTCAATAAATGCCAAATTCTTATTATATTATATTATTATAAAATTACATAATTAAATTAATAATAATTTGTTTTTCAATTCAATTAATAATTTGAATTTAATAAATTAAATAATAATAAATAATTAATTAATAACAATAACAACAGTATTATTTACAATACTACAAAAATAATAATAGATAATAAATATAATAATAATAATAGTTATTATTATTAATTAATAATAGATACATACGTTGTAAGTAGTAATACTACATACATACTACATACAGTAATAATAAATAATAATGATTATTATTTCATCAAATTGTTAAGAAGAAGGTAATTATTATTATTATTATTGATAAACATTATCAATTGTTACTTAGTGATAATTAATAACCTAACAAACTTACTTAATTTAATTTTTTTATTATTATTATTATTGTTCTTATTTATAATAATACAATTATTAATTATATTATTATTATAATAATATTAATTATTATAATTAATTATTATTATTGTTATCTTCTTATTATTATTATTATTATTATTATTATTATTATTATTATTATTATTATTATTATTATTATTATTATTATTATTATTATTATTATTATTATTATTATTATTATTATTATTATTATTATTATTATTATTATTATTATTATTATTATTATTATTATTATTATTATTATTATTATTATTATTATTATTATTATTATTATTATTATTATTATTATTATTATTATTATTATTATTATTATTATTATTATTATTATTATTATTATTATTATTATTATTATTATTATTATTATTATTATTATTATTATTATTATTATTATTATTATTATTATTATTATTATTATTATTATTATTATTATTATTATTATTATTATTATTATTATTATTATTATTATTATTATTATTATTATTATTATTATTATTATTATTATTATAATAATAATAATTATTATTATTATGACGACAACAACAACAACGATCACAATAATAATAATAATAACTCTCTGTACCATAAAAAACGTTTTCAACACAGAGGTAGACTATAGTTCCCCAACCACCACATACACACATGAATACTCATATAATCGTTATGTCTACATAGGTGAAGTGAAGTGATTACTTCACTCAGGTGACACTTGGACCCACGGGCGGCTGGGATTTCCGGTTTTTAAATCGAGCAGACAATCCCAACAAGCATTGATTATTTTTGCTTGTTGGGATTGTCTGCTCGATTTAAAAATCAAAAATCTCCAGCACTCAGTGCTTGCAGAGTTGGCAACGTCTTCAGAGGCTTCTTCAGCTCCCAGACAAATCGTTCCTGCGACACTCCGCTTTTTCATCTGATTCGACTCTAGGAGGTGTATTTCAGAACGTTGATTCCATTGAAATATAAACCCATATATTTATATTTAAATGGTTGATTCGATCTCATCTCACCCAATCAAATAATTAGTAGTTTCTGGGCGTTGTCTTCAGAACAAAAAAATTCTTACTATCACTTAGTAGATACTACATACTTACTTCAATCCCAACTCAGTGCCTTAAACGTTTGTTGTATACCTCACAGATAAATCTACGCTACAGCTCATACTTGTTCCTTATTCATTAAAACAAGTCGAATAACAACTCGCCTACACTCTCACGATCCAAACCAATTGCTAGTCACACATGTCCATCATGGTGTATTATATTATCATATACTATATTGTTTCATCGGCTAGTATTCCAATTCTTTGCTTGATCTAACTAAATCAGTGGTTACACTTTTATTCAGAAATTTGTGGATGATAATTTGTTCGCCTTGAGCATAAGTTCAACGCCGAAAGTTGATTTAAAAAATTGCAGCATTCTTCAGTAGTCTGACATATGTTAATGTACTAACTTGGCGCAAAAACTTGCGAGAAATGAAATTGTCACAAAATCTTGTGCGAAGGCATGTAATATAAATTGATTAAAGGTGTAGAACAGAAATATGAAGCAGTATTTCATAAACTAATACAGGATATAGTCACAGAATGCCCATACAATTATTTGTAATACACATCACTATAACATTTGATGTGAATAAGTTTTGTAGATGTTTAGTTTGACACGTGAGTTGCTTTTGAGACGCTGTCTATCTTGGCAGTTAGGGGACAAAACAAAAGCTCTAAGCATTTCAAACAAAAAACTTTGACAAAAGTGTTTCATGTTCAACTTTAGTTAAAAATAATTAAAAAATTTGAGGGGTAACAGTTGAATGTATAGAGAACAAGAGTCAATACTAGTGCTGTCATCCACTGACAAATTTTAATCAGATTAATCTTCATTGCTACATTTTTTAATCTCCAATTAACAGGATAATTTTTAGGGACAACCCATTTCACTCTGAAGTTTGAAATATGGCCTATTTTTTAATGATAGCTAAACGTTTTTGTGTTACGATTGTATATAAGCATAATATTGGAAATAGCGCAAGTTGCACAATTATTTTTTCATCAAAAATTTCTAAGTGATGCTTTTCGTGACTTTATTTTTGTGTGTGTTCTAACTAATAAAAGGGAGTCAAATTATATTATTCGCATTTATCAAAGCTATAAAAGTAGTGTATTTTTCCCAAAACGAGATTAATTTAGCATAAGATAATCTCATTAATTAACCTTAATCCTCAAATTATTACATTTGATCTTTAATAGCCCAATTAAAAGACAGCACTAGCCAAAATGTAAGTACAGCAGCTCTACCTGTTCTTGGGAAAGGACTCTCACACATGCACAGACACTCTCACACATACACAGACACTCTCACACATACACAGACACTCTCACACAGACACTCTCACACATACGCAGACACTCTCACACATACGCAGACACTCTCACACATACGCAGACACTCTCACACATACACAGACACTCTCACACATACGCAGACACTCTCACACATACGCAGACACTCTCACACATACGCAGACACTCTCACACATACACAGACACTCTCACACATGCACAGACACTCTCACACATACGCAGACACTCTCACACACACACAGACACTCTCACACATACGCAGACACTCTCACACACACACAGACACTCTCACACATACACAGACACTCTCACACATACGCAGACACTCTCACACATGCACAGACACTTCGGCTAGACAGCAATATTAGATCATTTTATTCCATAAAAGAAGGATAACTCCAACTATTTGCTTATAGAAAATCAAACCCGAAAGCTGTTCTTGTGTTTATTTTTTTATTTTTCAACAAGTTTGCTTTCATTTTCAATGCATCAGCTATCGATCCACTAAAATCCCTCCGCTGGAGTCAAGTACAACTAACTTTGTAACAGAATAATGCGCTACGTATGTAGGTCCCCATGTAAGACAACTATTCAGTTCAATTGGCGGCTGGTTGACATGTTTGTAGTGAAACTGGTTACATTTTGAAAAAAATTGTAGTAGTTTACTAAAACGCCATGAGACGATATAACTTCAATCTCGTAAAAGCGACAACAATATCGAATGAATATTGATAAACCTCTTGTCTTAATCATGCCTTTTCAATGAAAACACCAGACCAGTAGCTTGGGGTTAATCTTCATCATTTTCAAACAATTGTCAAACACAAAAAAATTGCAAAAAATTTATTTTGAAATATAATTAGTTTGCTGTGTGATTTGAATAGCAAAGAGCTAGCTAGAACATCAAACGTCTCTATGTTCAGAAGGTTTTGTATTCTGAAACCTTCAGCTATATGTTCTAACAGAGAAATTGCCTTAAACGAATGCACTTATAGAGTATGGCAACGAATGAGACAGGGAACGACTTGGTAATGTGGATGACATCTGAAACTATTCACCTTCTATCCACAAAGTTAGGGTTTATTCATTATGATTGCATCGTTTTCGTGTGATTTGTATACATGCATGCTTCAACTTTCTTAGAAATAAAAAGAACCTACGGGAACTGGTTCGTTAGCAACAAACATCACAAGATTCTAGAAGTTTCAGAATGTTTGAATGGAATGTTTTGAAACTTGGAGTCTTTTAAACACGAACACAACAGAACATAAAACTTGTGCTACCATTTCACACCAGAGGAATGGTAGCTGTAGCTAAGACCAATGCAATCAGTCACTGTGGAGTACATTGAGGTGGTGTGTAGCTAACACCAATGCAGTCAGTCACTGTGGAGTACATTGAGGTGGTGTGTAGCTAACACCAATGCAGTCAGTCACTGTGGAGCACATTGAGGTGATGTGTAGCTAACACCAATGCAGTCAGTCACTGTGGAGTACATTGAGGTGGGGTGTAGCTAACACCAATGCAATCAGTCACTGTGGAGTACATTGAGGTGGTGTGTAGCTAACACCAATGCAGTCAGTCACTGTGGAGTACATTGAGGTGGTGTGTAGCTAACACCAATGCAGTCAGTCACTGTGGAGTACATTGAGGTGGTGTGTAGCTAACACCAATGCAGTCAGTCACTGTGGAGCACATTGAGGTGGTGTGTAGCTAACACCAATGCAGTCAGTCACTGTGGAGCACATTGAGGTGGTGTGTAGCTAACACCAATGCAGTCAGTCACTGTGGAGTACATTGAGGTGGGGTGTGACTAACACCAATGCAGTCAGTCACTGTGGAGTACATTGAGGTGGTGTGTAGCTAACACCAATGCAGTCAGTCACTGTGGAGCACATTGAGGTGGTGTGTAGCTAACACCAATGCAGTCAGTCACTGTGGAGCACATTGAGGTGGTGTGTAGCTAACACCAATGCAGTCAGTCACTGTGGAGTGCATTAAGATGGTGTGTAGCTAACACCAATGCAATCAGTCACTGTGGAGTGCATTAAGGTGGGGTGTGACTAACACCAATGCAGTCAGTCACTGTGGAGTACATTGAGGTGGTGTGTAGCTAACAACAACGCAGTCAGTCACTGTGGAGTACATTGAGGTGGGGTGTGACTAACACCAATGCAGTCAGTCACTGTGGAGCACATTGAGGTGGTGTGTAGCTAACACCAATGCAGTCAGTCACTGTGGAGTACATTGAGGTGGTGTGTAGCTAACACCAATGCAATCAGTCCAACAGTTGCATTACAGGCCAAGTTACTGGTGTATGTGAACTATGGCCTGTACCCAGAACACGTGCTATAGATCGGTCGCATTTCAAGTTGCATTATTTGGACTGAAGTTGTGCCCTTTATGTAAAGACAACTCTCCATATACAGTCATGTCATGCTTGAATAACTCTGGTTATTGAGTAATTGCTAGATGATTTGTTCATAAAATATAACGCATCAACTTTTGCAATCAAACAACTACATTTATTTCTATCAAAAGTGGTTTATTAGCACAATTTGTTTTTTCATGGTTGTGATGGAAAGCCAGTCGAGCGTAGAAACAATCATTTAGAAAAAGAGGGGTGGAGCTATATCTATATTGTAAAGCCGATAAAGTTGATAGTCAGTAGACTGCTATTATGCGTTGAATATACTCTACAACGATCTCCACAAACCGGAAACACCATTAATGGCGTTCCGTGGACCTGGGCCTCTGTCTATTCTTCTATCCATTTCTACCCACTCAATTTGAAAGACAATATAGTGAAAGTTTGCTGTAATTTATGCATACTGGAAGGAAATAATATGAGCCATAATACAATATACTTGACATTCAAATCATCTGGTATTACCAAATGTGACGTTTTGTGATTTGTCTCCACCTACATTATTAAACAATATATTAAAACTACAAACATCTCCGGTTTCAGAACAAACGTCGAAGTCAAACCCCGTCCACACATCTGCTGGCTAGAATATACTGCTTATATAGTAGTTTTCATTTCTCTCAAGTTGTGGTCTAGTGATATACCCAATGGGCAAACACAGAGACATACACTCTAGGGTTGTGGTCTAGTGATACACCCAATGGACAAACACAGACATACACTCTCAGGTTGTGGTCTAGTGATACACCCAATGGACAAACACAGACATACACTCTCAGGTTGTGGTCTAGTGATACACCCAATGGACAAACACAGACATACACTCTAGGGTTGTGGTCTAGTGATATACCCAATGGACAAACACAGACATACACTCTAGGGTTGTGGTCTAGTGATATACCCAATGGACAAACACAGAGACATACACTCTCAGGTTGTGGTCTAGTGATACACCCAATGGACAAACACAGACATACACTCTAGGGTTGTGGTCTAGTGATACACCCAATGGACAAACACAGACATACACTCTAGGGTTGTGGTCTAGTGATACACCCAATGGACAAACACACAAACACACACCACTCCTTGATAGCCGACCTGCTGATTGTGCCTAGAATTCTTTTCTTTTTCCATCTTTTTTCTAGCACATGAAACAATTTGTAGTCAGCCAATAGTTTTAAGATCTTTTACTATTTTATCTTTTAGTATATATATAAATATAAAGAGAGAATAATATGTTTTGTAGTTAACGATGTCTATTGATAGATTATCTGTATGTTGGATCATATAAAAATGCGAGCGCCAGTGTTAAAAATGAAAAAAAGAGAGATTGTTGGAAGAAATGTTATTAGAAACATTTTCTGTGTACAATTGATGGACCGAATTCATCAAATTCAGCTTTGCTGATCCACCTCTGACTGAAAGAGGAGTGAGAGGCAAGCATAGAACCCCCAAGCCATGCAGAATCTTTTCTTTCAGGAGCAATAACTTTGACCGTTGTGGTACTTGGAGTCAAATCATTCACCTCTTTTTGCAGACGATCAGCAAGACCTGGAAACATGGTGGATCCTCCAGCAAGCACAATGTTAGAATATAACTCCTGGCGAATGTCCACATCACATTTATTGATAGAGTCATAGATGGCCTCGTGGATGCCACTTGTTTCCATCCCAATGAGTTCTGGCTTAAAAAGTACCTCAGGGCAACGGAATTTCTCATTGCCAATAGTGACAAATTGACCATCAGGAAGCTCGTAGCTTTCATTCAGTGATGAAGAAGCAGAAGTGCTCATTTCCTGTTCGAAGTCCAGAGCAACGTGGCAGAATTTCTCCTTGATTTCACGGGCAATATCACGATCATCTGCCGTGGTAAACGAGTAACCTTGGTCACATAATATTTTCATGAGATAATCGGTAAGATCTCTTCCAGCCAAATCAAGCCGGCTAGTTGCATAAGGAAGTTCATAACCCTCATACACTGGCACAACGTTAGTTACACCATCACCGGACTCCAATACAATACCGGTAGTACGACCAGTTGCATATAATGAAAGCACTGCTTGACTGGCGATATACATATATTGAATATTAAAAGTCTCAAACATGCTTTTTGCCATCTTCTCTCGAGTCGCTTTAGGATTACCCGGGATTTCTGTGAGCAGAACTGGGTGCTCCTCCGGCAGAACTCTAAATTCCTTGTAAAATATATGAGACCAGATTCTCTCCATATCATCCCAATCGTTGATGACACCACGTTTAATGGGGTATCTGACTTGGACAATCTTCCTCTTGAATTGTGCTTCATCACCAACACAAGTGCCCGCTGGTTCCAGACCAGGCATTACAAGCTAACAACATATTTATTATTTATAGTATAACTTTTAATTTTGCTCCTCACAATAGTAATTTACTGGGAAAATAATTTGGACATTTTTCTAAAAACTTGCTACACAAGTATATCATTGAAAAACTTACAGAAAAAAATGGCCTTCCTACGATAGATGGAAACACAGCAGTTGGGGCATCCTCTCCAGCAAATCCAGCTTTGGATAAAGAAGATCCATTATCAATTACCAAAGTGGGGCCATCTTCTTCATCACTCATCACTCAAGTTGCAAGACTGGATTGAATTAGTATAGATGCAAGTAAACAGGATTGGTTGCTGGTTTATAAAGGATTGTAAGGCATTACATAAAACTGAATCCGTAGGTAATGTCTACTAGTGATATAGTGGTGTTAAAGGAACGGTATACAGAAAAAAATAACTTTTCATATAAAACAAACTGACAGTAGGCGACAGTGAATTACTAAACAGTATCATGTGGAGTGGTTGGGTCATAAGTAAGGCCAAACTAAACAGTATCATGTGGAGTGGTTGGGTCATAAGCTAAGACCAAACTAAACAGTATCATGTGGAGTGGTTGGGCCATAAGTAAGGCCAAACTAAACAGTATCATGTGGAGTGGTTGGGCCATAAGTAAGGCCAAACTAAACAGTATCATGTGGAGTGGTTGGGCCATAAGTAAGGCCAAACTAAACAGTATCATGTGGAGTGGTTGAGCCATAAGTAAGGCCAAACTAAACAGTATCATGTGGAGTGGTTGAGCCATAAGTAAGGCCAAACTAAACAGTATCATGTGGAGTGGTTGGGCCATAAGTAAGGCCAAACTAAACAGTATCATGTGGAGTGGTTGAGCCATAAGTAAGGCCAAACTAAACAGTATCATGTGGAGTGGTTGGGCCATAAGTAAGGCCAAACTAAACAGTTTCATGTGGAGTGGTTGGGTCATAAGCTAAGACCAAACTAAACAGTATCATGTGGAGTGGTTGGGCCATAAGTAAGGCCAAACTAAACAGATGAAATGCATTTATGATTTTGTGCATTCCTGGATAGATTCGTAAGACAGTACAGTTGTACACCTTCCAATGGTGCCCAAAGGAATGTGATGGATCATTTTGCTCAACATTAATATATATGGTCCAAGTCCATTCACTTCTGTGTTTTAGCTATATTTGGTAGACCATAATAGCTATAATGGATATATATTTTGTTAATCGTGTTACAGAGGGAAAGCCAACGAGCACGGTGACTCCAATGCAAACAAACTTTGGAAACAAACCTCTGCAATAATGACTGTCGACAGGAATGAGTGCAGTCAGTCACGCACTTGCAACAAATACTGAAAAAACCTGGAACAACGGCTTATAAAATTGTAAAAAGTATATTTTGATGTTTATTCAAGGTCAATTCTACATTCATTTCAGAAGACCGATGAAATTTTGTTTAAAAGTTTGCTCCCTAAAAGCCTGTACATATGTTATTTTTAAATCTTTGAAATTAATGCTCTCCAAATTTGGACTCGTCATTCATTGCAGGTATGTGTGATGGCGTTGAACAGGTCTACGTTCATTTTAAACGTGGTAAAGTTCATTCTTGTAGATATGCTTATTGCAACTTTCAAGTAAACTAGGAGCAGGAATGTTTACTGTAATGGAAATGCGCAGAGTGGCCATGACCAAGATTGATGCCAGCTGATAACCAACGCAGTACCTGCAGTGGACTGACCTAAAGAGCAAGCGATGGAGGAATAGCCAAGATCCATACCTGATGAGATAGCCAGATGTACAGGACCCATTACAGAGAAAGATCCAAGCTAAGGAGTACCGGTCAAGGACTTTGGTGACGCCATTTATGTTTATCAAATAATTGTAACAATTTGTGAATTATTTAGTGACTTCCTTTAAGGCATTCGCCTTCATTTATTACTATACTTTATTTAACGGCTTTCCTAGGGCGTTCGCTTGCATTTATTATTATATTTTATAATCCACCTCTGTTGTGTTTGGGTTCCTAACGCAACTGCCTATATGTTAGCCAATCACTGATATCTGATTTCAACTGTAGTGTTTTTCTATAAATAGTGAGGCAGATCGCCTGCTGCTTCAGACTTTGCTTAGCTTTGCTAGATATAACGTTAGTTGCTCTGGAGGTGTTATCGGCGTTATTCTTGGACTGCCTTAGTGGGATCTAATCGACGTCTAGTGTTTACTGTACACTTCGAGAACTGTTCTATTTCGCAAGGTTTTATATTTCTCGTTGATAATATATTATTATTAATTTGGAACTCGTCTTGTTAGTGTGGCCGGTTTGCCTGTCACACAAAGTTTGCATTCCTTGTTTCACCGGATCTGTCTGCTAGTACGGATCTCCTATAACAAAGAGCTATTACTACCATCCGGTAAAGACTGCTATTTGTTTCTGTTAATATTACTTCCTACGATAAAGGACATTATTACCGTTACGATAACATTCGATAGTTGAGATTAATTGCCTGCATAGAGAGCAGCACTGCACTCTGCAACGCCGTATTGTCTCCACCTACAATACGGGCTACTCTCTAGAGTGTCGGTAAAGACTTCGAGATCACAACGAAAACCTTTACAATATTACTGTTAAATGTGTGTATGATTAGTGGTTCAACACAGTGCAATACTACCTGTGCTGCATTAGCTGTTTCACTTTCACTCACCTATAGCTGCATCCACACTTCAACAAACTGGTTATCTGCTGCAAACTTGTTACAGGTTACATTTCGGTAGGGGAGCCACACTCCAAAGAATTACTAGTCTACTAGTAAGTGAATGATAGAATGTGTACTGCAAAAATTGAAGCGGTAAATCATAAGGCAACTACTTCGCAGCCAATAGCATTGCAAAATTTCTTGAGGCAACCAATAGTATTCCACCAAAAAATTAAGCTACCTAACACTGCTAGATTTCGCTAAAACAGCACCAAAAGCTCCTGCCAACCAATAATGGCAAACTTATTTGTTCCAGCTCATCATTTGTGGCATGTGAAGTGTGGCCAAGCTTATGCCTGTACAATCTTTTAAATGATTGAGAATGGCTTTGGATAGCCCATTAATTACTTGTATTAATCTAAAATCACTCATGGATGCATGAATTTCAGTAGTTTTCTGACAGGTAAGATACGTTCGGATATTGTATTATTGAGATGGAGTAGCAAAGCACATGGCAGTGGTGAACATCTTTTTGACCAGCAGTACCATGCAGAAGTCTAAGTCTGCAGTGCCATGGAAAAACGGGAGCATCTTTGACCCAACCAGACTGAAGCAGAGGCAATCAAAAGTAATTTCAGGACAGCATTTCCATAATGTTTAGTTTCACCTGTTTAAGTCGTTACAACACAAATTACATAAACATATTGATAAAGCAAACGGTAAGAATGCCGTAAATATTAACTATTTTTTAAAAAGTGAATAGGGCTTAAGCGTTGGCTTTGAAATGGCCTAGTGGTTAAAGTACAGGGCTTGTGAACTCATTGGTGGTGTTAGAGATAGTTGTTAGGCCCACTGCTTCTCTCCGACAGTGTTGCCAGCACTGCAGGAAAAGGAGGGAGATGATATTGGGTTCCATTAATGACATTCATATAAACATTAAAAGGTATGTTTCACATGGATAATATCAAATTATTCGTAGTATAAAATTTGACTAATATTTGCATAGTTAGAGAGATTAAAGTTTTAGAACCACGGTTGAAGATAAAAGTATCAGTAGTTGTAAGCAGTATTATTAGAAACATTTTCCGTGTACAATTGATGGACCAAATTCATCATAATCAGATTTGGTGATCCACCTCTGACTGAAAGAGGAGTGAGAGGCCAGCATAGAACCTCCAAGCCATGCAGAATCTTTTCTTTCGGGGGCAATAACTTTGACCGTTGTGGTACTTGGAGCCAAATCATTCACCTCTTTTTGCAGACGATCAGCAAGACCTGGGAACATGGTAGATCCTCCAGAGAGAACAATGTTAGAATATAACTCGTGGCGAATGTCCACATCACATTTATAGATAGAGTGATAGATAGTCTCATGGATGCCATTTATTTCCATCCCAATGAGTTTTGGCTTAAAAAGAACCTCAGGACAGCGAAATCTCTCATTTCCAACAGTAATAACTTGACCATCAGGAAGCTCGTAGCTCTTATTTAATGATGATGAAGCAGCCGTGCTCATTTCCTGCTCAAAGTCCAGAGCAACGTAACACAATTTTTCTTTGATGTCACGAACAATCGCACGATCATCTGCTGTGGTAAATGAGTACCCTTGGTCACATAATATGCTCATGAGATAATCAGTAAGATCTCTTCCAGCCATACTATACCGAGGAACTGCATATGGAAGATTATACCCAGCATACACTGGCACAATGTTAGTTACCCCGTCACCAGAGTCCATTACCATACCAGTGGTACGACCAGATGCGTAAAGTGAAAGTACTGCCTGGATCGCAACATACATGAGGGGAGTGTTAAAAGTTTCAAACATGATTTGTGTGATCTTCTCCCTGTTTGCACGGGGGTTACGCGTTGCCTCAGTCAGCAGCACTGGGTGTTCCTCGGGTGCAACTCTCAACACATTGTAAAATGCGTGATGCAAAAGTTTTTCCATATCATCCCAGTTGGTGACTTCACCGTGTTCAATAGGGTATTTCACAGAGAGAAACTCTCTCTTGGATTGAACTTCATCACCTACATAGCTGTCCTTCTGTCCCATACCAACTATGGCATCCTAAAAATAATTTATCAATATTTGTCATAGAAAATTATACTGGTTTTATGGGCCTGCCACACATATTCATCGTTCCGTCATACAGAATGGTACATCCAGCAGAGGATGAAGCAGAACAAACATGATCGACTTTTCATCATGTCCGTCACGCCGTGATTGGTCCATTTTTAAATGCAGAGCGATTCCATATGATAAAAGCGCCTAGGTCAAAGTTATCTTGTTTCTCAGCCGTCTTAACAAAAGTTATACATAATTTCATGATGGTATATATTATGATATTTATATAATCGTTGCTGTTTATCTAAAACTACCACAGGGCAGATTATTTACAAAATAATTATCTTTTGTCATGAAAAGATTATAAATAATAATTAGAAAACATTACAGATATACATGATAATAAATCATGAACCCATTATTCATAAATTGTTAATGAATTGAGCAATAAAGATAAACTCAGTAATAAATACCAAGTTTTAACAAGAATTAATACTAAAAAATAATCAGACGCTGGAAGCCAACTGGAGTGAGCTAAATATTAATACTGTTCTTATTATTTGCTAGAACGAGCACTACACCTGTTGTACCTGTTGCCAGTCATACTCGTATGGCATGCTATCCGTCACCAGTTTTGCTCAGGCTACAGTTACGGAAGAGAGGCGAGTATGGCAAGCCCATTAATTCTACCAACAAAAAGAAATTTACTCACACAACATATTGACGTCTCTATAGTGCATCATGAGCAGACTCAATGATAAAAAATAGCATTTTCAATAAAAAAAGCTTACAGATTTCCTCGGTCTTCCTACAATAGATGGAAACACAGCAGTTGGGGCATCCTCTCCAGCAAATCCAGCTTTAGACAAAGAAGATCCATTATCAATTACTAAAGTTCGGACATCTTCTTCATCACTCATTCTTTTTCAGTGACGTCCAAAGAATAATTCAGTAAGCTGAAAATTTATGAATACACGATAGGGTAGGCTGTTAGTTTATATAAGGCTGCATTCGATGAGATAAAATGGTCGTAATGCACCTGGTGATGGAGTTGTGTTAATCATATACAAAGTATCTGAGCAATGCACTTGGCTAAAACTACGATAGGAGATTTAGTTGAACAATGACCAATTTCCATTTGGTTCAACTGTTTTTTAAGCGAAGCAGATAGCTGTAGTTTTAATTTTAGCGAGATAGCATACATATTATTAAAAATAAACACATTTAGGATTTTGTGCGTTCGTGGAACAATTTTTCCCACAGTATAGTTTCACACCTTCCAATGGTGCCCTAAAAAAAAGTGATGGATCATTTTGCCCAAAACTAGTATATATGGTAAAAGTCCATCCACCTCTGTGTTTTAGCTAGATTTTGTACACCATCATAGTTATCATTACGCTGGAGTAATATTTTATTAATCTGTATTACAGAGGAAATGATAATGAGCATGGTAACTCCAATGCAAAACTAACTTTGGATAGAATCTTGGCAATAATGGCTGTCGACAGAAATGAGTTCAGTCGTGTGACTTCAGTCTTGTATCAAAGACGGATACACCTGAAATAATGGCTTAAAAAGCTGTGGGAAAGTATATTTTGATGTCGATTTAGGTATTTTTCATATTTATTTGAGGAGACCAATGACATCTCCTTCCGACATTTGCTCCCTAAAAGCGCATTTGAAATGGAAGCTCTCAACATTTTGATTGATGATAGAAAAACCTCCCTCACTGCTTAAGAAACATTCGTCGCAGGTGCTAATGCTCATTCTTGTCAGTATGCTTAACCGGATCCTCAAGTAAACTAGGAGCAGGAATGTTTACTAATAACAGTTGAATGTGTGCATTATTAGTGGTTCAATGCAGTGCAATGCTACCTGTGCTGCGTTAGCTGTTTCACTTTCACTCATCCATAGTTGCAGCCACACTTCAAAGGGTGTACCTGCAGAGAGCTTGTTACAGGTTTTTTTGGTAGGGGAATCACTTTGCAGAATTACTGGTATACTACAAAGTGCAGTAGTCTCTCTGATTACTTCACATAGGTCTATTAGCTGCATGATAGTGTGTTTATCGCAAAGCAAAGAGTGGTTAACCACAAGGCAACCATACTGCATTCAACCATATTGCAAAATTTCTTGAACCAGCTAATAGTCCGCTAGCAAATATCTAAAAACCTAGCATTGCTAGTTCTGGTCCTAGTGGCAACAAAAGCTCTTTCCAAAGAATTATAGAATAACTTATTAGTTTTGGCTTACGCTTCGTAACACTTTTGAGAAAATGTGGATGCACCTTACACCTGTACAAACTTTTATGCAACTATGGATGGTTTTGGATACCTTATTAATTAATTGTATTACGTCAAGACCACTCCTACATAAGTTATTTTTAGTGGTGTTGTCAGAAAGGTACGATACATTTGAATATCTAAATGTGGAGTGCCAGGGTAAACTGCGGTAGTAAACATTTTCTGACCAGCGGTACCATGCAACAGCCTAGGTTTGTGTTTTTATTGAAAAACCTTGATCGTCCTTGAGGGGAAGAGTGGGGGTTGGTATAGAATTGTCTTAATGACATTCTCATGAACAGTAAAAGATAACCATATGTTTCACATTTGTATTATCAAAGTATTCGTGGGGTGAAATTTCATGACTAGAGTCATAGAACCATGATTACAGTTAAAAGTACAAGCTGTTGTAAAAATTTTATCAGAAACTTTTCCTGTGTACAATTGCCGGACCAAATTCATCATAATCAGCTTTAGTGATCCACCTCTGACTGAAAGAGGAGTGAGAGGCAAGCATAGAACCTCCGAGCCAAACAGAATCTTTTCTTTGGGGAGCAATAACTTTGGCAGTTGTGGTACTCGGAGCCAAATCATTCACCTCTTTTTGCAGACGATCAGCGAGACCTGGGAACCTGGAGGATCCTCCAGAGAGCACAATATTAGAATATAACTCTTGGCGAATGTCCACATCACATTTATTGATAGAGTCATCGATGGCCTCATGGATGCCATTTACTTGCAAATCAATGAGCTCTGGTCTAAAAAAAACCTCAGGGCATCGAAATCTCTCATTTCCAACAGTAATAACTTGACCATCAGGCAGCTCGTAGCTCTCATTCAGTGATGAAGAAGCAGCAGTGCTCATTTCCTGCTCAAAGTCCAGAGCAACGTAGCACAACTTCTCCTTGATGTCACGAACAATAGCATGATCACTTACCGTAGCAAAAGAATAACCACGTTCACAAAAAAGTCTCATAAGATAATCGGTAACATCTCTCCCAGCTAAGATATGACGAGGAACTGCATGTGGAAGATTATACCCATCATACACTAGCACAATGTTCGTCACCCCGTCACCAGAGTCCATAACAATACCAGTTGTACGACCAGATGCATAAAGTGAAAGTACTGCCTGGATCGCAACATACATGAGGGGAGTGTTAAAAGTTTCAAACATGATTTGTGTGATCTTCTCCCTGTTTGCACGGGGGTTACATGGTGGCTCAGTCAGCAGCACTGGGTGTTTCTCTGGTACAACTCTTAATGCATTGTAAAATGTGTGATGCAAAAGTTGTTCCATATCATCCCAGTTGGTGACTACACCGTGCTCAATGGGGTATTTCACAGAGAGAAACTCTCTCTTGGATTGAACTTCATCACCTACATAGCTGTCCTTCTGTCCCATACCAACTATGGCATCCTAAAAATAATTTATCAATATCTGTCATAGAAAACTATACTGGTTTTTATGGGCCTGCCACACAAGCCATAATATCACCAGTATTCATTGTTCCGTCATACAGAATGGTACATCCAGCAGAGGATGAAGCAGAACAAACATGATCGACTTTTCATCATGTCCGTCACGCCGTGATTGGTCCATTTTTAAATGCAGAGCAATTCCATATGATAAAAGTGCCTAGGTCAAAGTTATCTTGTTTTTCAGCCGTGTTAACAAAGGTTATACATAATTTCATGATAGTATATATTGTGATATTTATATAATCGTTGCCGTTTATCTAAAAAATACCACAGGGCAGATTATTTACAAAATAATAATCTTTTGTCATGAAAAGATTATAAATAATAATTAGAAAACATTACATATATACATGATAATAAATCATGAACCCATTATTCATAAATTGTTAATGAATTGAGCAATAATGATAAACTCAGTAATAAATACCAAGCTTTAACGAGAATTAATATTAAAAAATAACCAAGCGCGGGAAGCCAACTGGAATGAGCTAAACATTAATACTGTTCTTATTATTTGCTAGAACGAACACTACACCTGTTGTACCTTTAGCCAGTCATGCTTGTATGGCATGCTATCCGTCACCAGTTTTTCTCAGGCTACAGGTACGGAAGAGAGGCGAGTATGGCAAGCCCATTAATTCCACCAACAAAAAGAATTTTACTCACACAACATATTGACGTCTCTATAGTGCATCATGAGCAGACTCAATGATATAAAATAGCATTTTCAATAAAAAAAAAGCTTACAGATTTCCTCGGTCTTCCTACAATAGATGGAAACACGGCAGTTGGGGCATCCTCTCCAGCAAATCCAGCTTTAGACAAAGAAGATCCATTATCAATTGTTATAAGCACAAGTAAGTCAGCAGCTAACTTTATATTTATCACAAGGTACATCGGCAAGAAGCTCCAGACTCCATAAATCATATCTACCAAGTAATGCCATAACACGAGAGGATCAAAGTCACCCAAAAGACATTAACCGTGCCGTGCTCCCGCTAAGCTCAAGACGTTAAGCTGGCAAACAGGATCTTGGCAAGCTTGTGTAACAACAACATCCCACCGCAGAGCTCAAGACATTAAGATGACAAACAGGACCTTCCAAACGACATTCCCCACAAGTTCAACGTCTTAAGATGTACTCCAGGGATCCTAAAAGAAAGTAATATAAATACACAAATGTAGTGAAGGAAACAGTGTAATAAAGGACCTCAGGCTGTTCCCAAATTAGAACACTTGCGTCAGCACTTACTCGCATTAACTCTAGTATAAATACAGAGGCTTGACATACAGTCATCCTCTTTCCACAACCTAGGATCTCCACAGACGTGTGACGATTTGGACTGAGCCGGCTACCACCGAGGTTAGGTGTCTTAAGACTTTATAGCATATTTTACTTATATCTGTTATAATATCTGTGTAATTAATAACATCTATTATACAATCTTTTTGACAACCTCAAGCAATACACACCACTCTAACTCACATCTCTCTCTCTCATTGTATCACCATATTCATAACTGAACATATTTACTCTATTCGCATAAGACGTCCATAGACTTAAGATTCCAGGCTAAAGTTATAAAGGGTGTTTCCCACTATAACATTTTGGTGGAGGCGCCGCAAGTCTAATAGCTTGTTTTGACATTACTATTAATTTTCATTGATTTAGGCTCCATTTATATTCCTCCCTATTGAGGACAGCTGATTACAGCTTTATTAATTATTATATTTGCGTGGTAAGACGTACGCCCCGCCATTTGTCCCTGTGCAAGTTAGTTGGACGCTGCGCTTTATAAAACAGGTTGATTTGAGCCATTGATATTCCGGACTTTACTTTGTTGAACCAGGCCTTATTTTTATATTTAATTTGAATCGACTACATGATCATTTGACAACTAATTACATGCTGCAGCAATTAAAAACTTTCACTAGACGACATTACCCTTCTACAGTAATTACTTATCTGCACTTCCTTTCACAACCCATCTTGTACAGCTTATCAGTTGTTTATCTTTGTCATAACCTCTTCATCACTCTATTCACTTCCCACACCTAAACATAAATTCCCTAATCCCATCTATCAAAAACTATAGAAAAATATTCTGCGCACAAACATGTTGACCAACCATCTAGATCGTTGAGAGCATCTCGAGAAATAACAACTACTCCAGCAATCTAAGATTAATTTAAGTGCTAACAATAGAAATTTTATTTTTACTTGTATTACAATTTATTCATTATCATTTCTATTCTTTATTTTACATTCGACCAATTTTTACTGCTTAATTATCCTATTTAATTATTTTATCAGTGAACTTATTGTTGTCCTTCTATCATTATTCTCATTCTGCTATTAATTTTTATTTTTTTGTTCCAATTAGTATTCACATTAGTCACAGCAATTAAGACATTACTGCGATCATAACCAGCATTTAAATTAGATTCAATATTCATCATTAGCTATTTAACTTGTGCAACTGTTTCACTCGCTTACACATCAGCAATTAACATGAACATCTCCATATCACGGTTTTAATAAAAGAGTATTTCACCATTTTATCAACTTATTTCAATAATTGTCAACTACACTCTTCAATAATTTTCTTCTTGCTTAAGCTTTATCCAGTGGTACCATTTTTTTTATTATTATTTTAGCTTTTGTTTTACTTGAATGATCTATTTTCTTTATTACTATCTTATTATTGGTTACTTTTAATTATCTGACTTTCCACACTGACTAAGCTACCACAACATTTGACTAAACCCACCTAGAAAGTATCTAACAACCACTCAAACTAAGTATAGCATAGAAGACTTACATACTATCGTTAGATCCATTTACTCCGTCATAACAAGTTCATCCACCAAATCTTGCATTCTCTGTTTATACACGCATAGCGATACCAGATAGACTTCATTCATTGATATCTGTTCAATTTCATTGATGTCTTCAGTGAGTGTGTTGACCATATCTGCAATAGATCATTATCATAGACATGTAAACAGAATGAATTGACGAATTGATTGATCGACGGATAATGCACATGCGTATCATTACCTTGCAGAATCTTTTAAAAACTTTGACTAAAGTAAACAAGCAACTAGGCGTATTGTTGTCCAATGTCTGCAGAGAAATGGCCAAAATTCAAAATAACTTGGCAATAGTATGCCCAGATAGCTTAACAACTAAGCAACTTCAACTCGACCCATCTCAAATTAATAACCCTGCGGCTAAAACACTTGTAACTGAACAACCAATTTGCATAATACATTTCTGCTGGCTGAAAATCTGTTTTGTAAATTTAACCCAAGCTTGCTTTATTGATAGCAGTCTAAACAAGAATGTCATAAAACATTCGTTGAGCGCATTGTTATAGCCATTTGTAGATTAGATTAGTACTTGATTAATAGAGTCACATTAATTAACTCTGTACACCTCCAATATGCTTAAACTAAATTTCCTCTAATCAGAATTAGCTACTTTGATTCTAGGATAACACAAAAAACTAGATAATATGCAGAAAATAAAACCGACTAACATGCCATTTAGAATTTAAACTAACTGTGAACATGACCATAGCTGGCTTGCAATTATTTTATCACTACTAAGGATACACTTGTTACAACTTGTCATACAATGATATCTCTAATATATAAACGATTTACTTGTACATAGTTTGAAAAAAAAATTAAAATGTGTTAAAATAGTAGAGAAAAGAACTTGCATGGATTGTAGTCACTTCTTTGTAGCAGCAGCCATGATTGTAGTGTCAGATGTGTAGGTAGCAGAAAGTAGGAAACCTTGTGTAGCACTTGATAGTGATATGTAATCCAAGCGATGCAACGGTAGAGAATCAAACTAACATTTAGGTCACCCGCTAACTGCCAGCTGGCTCAACAGAATCGATCACCCTGTTGACACCCTGGCAGGTAAAATTCTGCTCGTTGATTATTTATGCACACCTCTTGAGCCCCTAGAGTATTATACATGTTGCCATGGTAACTGCTCTTAATACCTGCATTACTGTCACGTTGATATTGATGTCTTACACAATTGCGTTGAGTTGAGAAAGCTGATAGATAGATAAGCATTTTTTTATATAATTCATTGATGAGTTTTGCATTGCTGCAGCTGAAAATGTTGCCAATGCTGCACACTGAATTGGCCATGTGATAGATAATAGCTAGAGTTGCATACACCTGTGATATGAATACAGTAGAATGCAGTGTTTGTGTAAAACCAGACTCACGTAGCCTAACTAGTTGAGAAAATGTGTGTGCATGGTTGTATGAATGATGCATGAATGATGAAACATGTATGTATGTGCTTTGCAAACTTTAATGTAGAATTATTGTTGCAAGTAGAACTTTGCGTACAACATAGGTGGCAATTTATTCTTTTAAGCCAAATTGACCTCAAGTACCCACAGCATAGAGTAATGAAAACAAGATGCTTAGGAAGATAAATTAGTATTTGCTGAAGCAATAGATAAGCCAGTCTGTGTTGCACTCATCAACATTAATTGAGAGAATGTAATTAATCAGCTTAGTGATGTAACAGTTTTATAATACTTTTTGACCTAATGACAGCGTGACTACGCGAGTGAATGGAATGTTTGAATAACCCATAACCGATATTGTATCAGTTGTCATAGCTACAACAACATCGCACTATGAATATGTACAAACACTGCTTCATAGTATAATTGTGATAATACACCTTGATTGTACATGGTATAGCTTGGAATGAATGAGTGCAATTGTGGTTACAGAAATGAATGGAATAGTATGTAATATAAGCCTTAGCAAAAGTTATATGAAGTGAACTGAATATGAAACTGCGTGTGGATGAGATATTAAGTAACTTTTGTAAGCTATAGATACGTGTAACTGCGTTTACCACAACAATGCTTAAATTATCGAATAGATTTGGGCTCACGCTTTATTGATGCCGATAAATTATTAAATAGAAAGTGTTATATGTACATATATACACTTAATATTGCTTCTGTAAAATATAGTGAATGAATGAGTAGATAAATGGAATCATTTCCCAAACCTTTTTCGTTGGAGAGAAAGTTATTAGTAGTGTACTATAATGTATGATTAGCAG
The DNA here is from genome assembly GCA_945261195.1 of Cryptosula pallasiana. Taxonomy (NCBI): domain Eukaryota; kingdom Metazoa; phylum Bryozoa; class Gymnolaemata; order Cheilostomatida; family Cryptosulidae; genus Cryptosula; species Cryptosula pallasiana. The sequence continues at coordinate 17,379,977 of OX183139.1, forward strand.
CTGGTTCTTTCTGACACAAATAGAATATATGTAGCTCACACCAAGTAAGCACTTAATACTTAGCACCTGTCACATATCAACAACATGCAATGAGAATTAATGGACTATGACTTGACATATTTAACCAACAGAATGATAACACCTAAAACTATACAGTGATAAAAAGCAGCTATTTTTACATAAAGAAAGAGAGTATTACGTTAAGAAATTAGGCCTACGAGTAACTTGCTGTGTCAACCATCCATCATTTGATATCCAAAGTCTGTTTAACATTAAAACTAACATAGCGCATTGCTAACACCTTTACATTGTGTCCCCTCAACAATTTAAGAACAATCTTCTTCAATCAAAATGCTGATTCACTAGTGATTTTCTATTGCCAAAGATATCAGGACAACTGCTGTTCAATTCACTTTGTATAACACACCCAGCAACTTGGCTTCAGCAGCATGCCTTGTGTAAGTTTTCAACCTACCGCCAGAATAAATAACAACTACTTTAAACATTAGCAAACATATGCCTTGCGATATGCTCTTCTAGACAGCACCATATAAAACTTAGCATACAACATACATAGCAGTATTTTATAGTAAAACTTGTCATTAGAAAGTCCACAGTAATTTTATTTTGTAGTTGTAACCAGTATTTTTTTACTAAGAGAATCTGTACTTGGTAGTGACATTAATGTAAAAGATGTTGATAATGTACCATCCAATGAAATTAACTTAGCTAGTTGAAGCGTATTGAGATTGAAAAGACAATTCCAAAACATATAGTATTTAATACTGAAATATCACTTATGCACAGCGAGAAATATGAAAATTACTGTTTAAACTGAATTTACCATCAAGATAACATAAATTGAACTCCCCTATCATTTATTCCACCATCTGCTGCTAAAACTTGCATGCTTCCAGTGACTTTGAGCTAAATGTGACAGTCCCTTGTTAGATTATTAACTTCAGTAAGGAAAATAGGAAGACAGTTGCCCCACAATTTCGTAAATCATGACAAAACACATTATCAGGGGCGGATTTTGCTATGGTCGCATGGGTCTCACGACCCCAGTTTCATATAGAACAAAAAAAATTAGATTTGTCTTGCCATGGGTGTTTACAACTTTTCGGCATTATTTATTTAGATTTCAGCTTGGATTTTTCCATTGTTACCTAGCAACTAACAGGAAGCAATTGTATAACCAGTAATCTTTGGGATATGTGGAGTGGACCACCCCACTTCATCATACATAACCATGAAGCTTCAGGGCTGCATTTCCGGATTCATTAGGTCAAGGTTAACTTTAGTAGTGATGACCAAAGCATATGGTTTTATATAATTATTATGTGTGTTTCAATCAAAAATTTTGTTGGATAATGAGCACATGATAGATCTGCAGCCCCTGTTGCATCATCACAGTTGTAAATTTCAGTGTCTTCATCCTATTGACTAGTACTATCACTCTTGGGTGATGGTTGCTGTAGCCAAAAACACTTAGAATTAATTATTATAAATTGTGGTGGTAGAATTTTTGTTATTATTATTATTATTATTTATTATTGTTATTATAATAATTATTATTATAATGGTTATTCTCAATATGTGAAAACTAGCTATGTTTCTCATGTAAAGAGCTTTCATATTATTAATTATTATCTATGAATGATACATCACATTACTACAAGCTAGCCATAATAATCAAATAAGACTGCAGTATAATTGATAATTAATTAATAATTAATTAATAATAATAAATAATAATAATATAGCAAGCTACTAAGTTTTTATTATTATAATCATTATTGTTCATCATAGTCATAATAATGATCAATTCAATAGTAATTTTATTATTTTTGTAATTTGACTAACCATCATAACAATTTCACCGGTATAATTTACCAAAGTCATTTTTTATTTATTATTATTATTAGCAGCCTATTCAATATCATTGTTCAATCATCAATATTATCAACAAACAGTTGCTGGTTTTGTTATTATAAGTTATAGCTCTTATTATTAGTGAACTAAAAAAATACTGATTATTATTATTATTCAATTTTTTGCCAATCACAAAAATTTACAATTATTGGCTTGTTACTAATACTGCTACTTTTTTTTACTAAAGTTTGTTTCTCTCCCAATCTCAAGACTTATATATATGTATATCTATCATTCCTCAGATGTGAGGGTTTAACTATGGTGGCTCAGAACATTTTGTGTTTTGTATTTTCAAATGTTTGAGCGATTTACAAACCGTTTGAACTCTTTTGAAATAGTCTGAAGCTTTGAAAATCTTCTGAATACTTCGTGAAATCGATCGGGGGCTTTGAAAATCCGACCCGATTTACTTGTTCGCTCTATTGATCTAGTCAATCACTGGATACTGGTGGTGATGTCGATAATAATAATTATTACTAATAAATATTATTATAAAAATAGATAATAAATTTGATAGGTAATAGATAGGTAATAAAATGATGATTATTACAAATCAATTATTTGATAAAAATGAAACAATAATAAATTGTGGTTTTAATAATCATAATAATAATTATTATCATCATGCTTGTTGTTATTGTGAGGGACGCCAGTACTCTCCCTATTTTATTATTAACATTTACTCAAGTAACACATTATCTCGCAATTACTGACTGAGCCTATATCTCATTGTCCGTATTCCTTTGTATAAGAATTAAGCTGGTAACTCACTGTCTACAACATGTCTACGTTTGCATCTCAATATCTACTCACTACGCATTGTATACATCTGTGCATGGTTCTATCGTTTGTATGTATCCACGATGCTAGAGTCTATTTCAGTGCGTTCTATCTTATACACCAAATAATTATTTATCACATGTTATATTTTTTCCACGTTTTTAATTATTGCAGTTGGGTGCTGTTGTAAGGGCAAGGCGTGGCTTGTACCAATATTTTTACTTAGGTGTGGTTTGTAAAGTGTACCCGCCTACCCTGTATTTAAACTCATGTCAGTACAATAAAGTTCAGAGTTAGCCTGACTCTCAGAAGATTCTTACTCTCAAGAAGCAGCACTGAGCACAGCTAGGAGCAACATAACTACAAGCGCTGGTTGACTATTAGCAAGCACGAGGCTTGGCGGAAAGTAAGATAGTTCGCTTTCTTACTGCGTATTCCCTCGACTTGAGTTGTACGACACAAAGCACCTGGTGCCCTAGTAGTTCGACTCATACTGAAATCTGACCCGTGGAGTTTGCAGCAAAACTAACACAGCAATAATCAGAGTGTAATTATTGTCGATCTCGACTGAGTCAAACTAGACAAATAATAATTACCGCACCATTATTGTCAGTGGCCAAAAGTTTGCAACAAACTCTAAACTAAACAGTAATTCCTGCGGAATTATTGTGTGCAGCAAAGTTCGAAACAAACTTTAAACTAGATAATAATCACGGCATTGATTATTGTCGAACCTTGGGAAGGTTCAGAGGCAGCCAATAATTAGAGCATAATTATTGTCCACTGCCAGCAAGCATACACGCCAGATTCGGCCACACCCATAAATGCACAAACCAATAAATGCTCTCCAGATAATACGAACAATAATAGCAGATTATTGTGAGTAGACTTGGGCAGAAGCAGAGCACGTCGGGAGTGTGTACAGGTGGCTACCACCCAGACACAAATTCCTGTACATTATTCTAATTTTTGTCGTTAGCATTATTATTGAGTGATATTGTTTGGTTTTTTTATCATAATTATTATCATTATGATGATGATGCTTGTTATTGTTATGAGTTATAATAATAGTTATATGAGAATTATAATACTTTAAAGAATAGCAACAACTGTTTCAATTAATTTTTAGTTGATGGTAATAATTACACTACAACTATGTCCATGATTATTTTTACTACTTTTATACTTCTAGTTTCTGTTTATCGTTATCATGTGAGTTGGCAGAAAAATTGTTAAGTAGTGTAGTAGTATGGTGGCTCATAACGTTAGACGGTTTCGTTTTCAAAGCGTATGAACGGATTTGAAATAGTCCAGACGGTTTGCAAAGCGTCCTTTACATTGAAAATAATTGGGTAATTGTAGTAAAACAGCCCAAGAAACTATGTTTAAAAACGGGCTCGTTGGTTATAATAAATTAATTGACGGCCTCAGCAGTTGCAGGATCAATGCTATAAAACTGTATTTCCTGTCCAACAATTGTAAAATCTGCAAACCGTATAGTTGTCTTGCAATTAATTCAGACGGTTTAGAAATGATCCAGATGATTTAGGAAATTACAAACCGTATGGACGCTTTAGAAAGAGTATGAACTATTTACAAACCGTATGAATTATTTTGAAATAGTCTAAACTATTTTGAAATGGTTGGAAAAGTTTGCAAGGCACTTGGCTTTCGAACCAAAAGCGATCGTCATAATTTTATTTATAGCTTCTATATAACTTTGTCAACATAGACGTCGATAAAAAGACATAGAGCAAGTTAATTAACTGTATAAAAATGTTGTTGAATATAATCTCTAAAAAAGAATTTTTATATTTACAGTTAGGTTGTATTTATTATTTAAAATAATTTAAAGCAAATACTATTTATTGAATAAAAAACATTATTTATTTACATAAGAAAATTCAACTGTTCAGTGTTTAGGAGAAACATTATCCCTCATAAATGGACAGTGGATCTATGATCAATAGAGCGAACCACCAAATCGGCTCGGACTTTCAAAGCTCATGAACGATTTCACAAAGCGCTCAGAAGTTTTTGCAAAAGTTCAGACTATTTCAAATTCGTTCAAACGGTTTGGAAAGCGTTCAGACGTTTTAAAACACAAAAGGCAAAACTTTCTGAGCCACCATAGTAGTAGTGTATCATAACTAATTCCACATAAGTGTGTATAAATTATTATTGATATTTTTATAATTGACAATGACATTTATTTATCACACCAAATAGCGGTATCTTATTGTACATACTATATTTGTTATACGACATTTACATCGATAAGATTTGAATAAATTTACTATCAGTTTTTCTCACATAACCATAGGTGGTTAAAGAAGAAAGATTTCTTTTTTTTCTAATAATACCGATGTGTACAATCATACAGCACTGACTTTAATTGTTGCAATTTAAATGTCATTCTATTTTACAAGCCATTAATAGCCCTTACTTAGCTTTCTTGGCCAACAGAATCAGTAAAATTTGCTTTTAAAACTGATGAAAACACCTTTTTCTAACTGGTTGATTCTCAAAAATTTTCGACACGCGGGAGGGCGCTCTGCCGCCCCTCCCGCACCCACCCTGGCACGGGCCTCTGGTCCGCAGTCGGGCCTGCGGCCCGAGTTTTTTTCGCCCCTACCAACCCATAAAATTTTTTTGACCTATAGCTCTGGTAGCACATAGGTGGAGACCCCTATTAAATATGTTGAAAATCCGCCCCTGATTATCTTTATTTGTAATAAGAATGTGAGAGTTATTTCGCAACAACTTCCACCTCCTCATTGGTACAACCACATATGTTGGGGTATTAAAAAAAAAAATAAAAGAGAAAATGGAGAATCAACCTAACCAATTGCGTGTTGTTCTTATTCAAGTCTAATTGAAGGTAACAACACTGAAGAACTCATGACTACACTGAAGAAGTCCCCACTTTTTATACTAAATATGACCAACGTAAGTAAGACCTTAGTAATGATGATTTGACCAGAGCTTTTCTACATAAGATTGCACTAAGATTTGTTCCTTTGCATGAAGTACCTTGTCATTACCTAACCTGTTCAAGTTCCCTTGCAGCACTTATCCTACTTAAATCAATTGTGCGGTCCATCAATTTATTTTATATTTTCTGCTGGTCTATACGAGAGTTTGGATTGTGTGAACCATAAACATTATTTCTGGTTAACTTGTTTTGTAAATAACTCTCGAAGAAAGTAGACTTTACTGTGAGCAAATATTAAAGAGAAAACCAAACGAAAAATTCTTATAACATTATTATACTTACTTAAGCATACGCATTAGGCTAGACAAATGTCATGTGATTGATGAGACCACTCAAAGATTAATTACCTAACGATACTAAACAGATTCCACACGCCCGCTTAGGAGCGTTGTTTTGTAGGTACTGATATTTTGAACATTCCAATGCAGTAAGCAGTTAAGCTTTATTCTAGATTCGGCTATATAAATTTTATTTTTACTTTCATTTTACTCACTTATGTAGCTATGAATACGGGTGATGGTTACTTTATTTACTCCACATATTATGAAATTTTTGAGTTCAGAACAATTGTGAAATGAGGCCGAGCAGAGCGTTAGTGATCGTGTACAGTCGAGATGTTCTACAGTATATGCCCTACGATGACAACCCGTCAGAATACCACATTCCAAGCAATCATGGCGTGGACGCTATGATCTTTTCCCCAGGAGATCTTTGAAGCAAATGTTACCATAACAACAACACGGACACCCACCAACCACCACAAATCAACCAACAACCAGAACAACCAATTACCCCCAAACAGACATCCCCCATACCATCATGTCAAACCAACAAGAAGACAAGATAAACAACCTACCTACCAACATAGAAGTAACCACAAGCAGATCTCCCCTATACTACCATTTCACACCAAAAGTCAAGATAAACAACCCCCTTACCTACCAAAATAGAAGTTACCCATCAACCCAGAAGTCTCTACCAGAATAAAAGTAATCTACCAACCAGGACATCAAGAACAAATCCCAGTACGCATCACCGACAAACTGTTTTTTTGCCTCATTAGTAAAATATAATTTTGATTTTTTTAAATACTCTGACACCTGACCCCAACCTTACGCCTACGTACACCAGCGCCCTACAGACGAATTCGAGGACGAATTAACTTTCCATCCGGCGATTGTTATAAGCACAAGTAAGTCAGCAGCTAACTTTATATTTATCACAAGGTACATCGGCAAGAAGCTCCAGACTCCATAAATCATATCTACCAAGTAATGCCATAACACGAGAGGATCAAAGTCACCCAAAAGACATTAACCGTGCCGTGCTCCCGCTAAGCTCAAGACGTTAAGCTGGCAAACAGGATCTTGGCAAGCTTGTGTAACAACAACATCCCACCGCAGAGCTCAAGACATTAAGATGACAAACAGGACCTTCCACAGCCTTGCATAAACGACATTCCCCACAAGTTCAACGTCTTAAGATGTACTCCAGGGATCCTAAAAGAAAGTAATATAAATACACAAATGTAGTGAAGGAAACAATGTAAAAAAGGACCTCAGGCTGTTCCAAATTAGAACACTCGCGTCAGCACTTACTCGCATTAACTCTAGTATAAATACAGAGGCTTGACATACAGTCATCCTCTTTCCACAACCTAGGATCTCCACAGACGTGTGACGATTTGGACTGAGCCGGCTACCACCGAGGTCAGGTGTCTTAAGACTTTATAGCATATTTTACTTATATCTGTTATCATATCTGTGTAATTAATAACATCTATTATACAATCTTTTGACAACCTCAAGCAATACACACCACTCTAACTCACATCTCTCTCTCTCATTGTATTACCATATTCATAACTGAACATATTTACTCTATTCGCATAAGACGTCCATAGACTTAAGATTCCAGGCTAAAGTTATAAAGGGTGTTTCCCACTATAACACAATTACTAAAGTTCGGACATCTTCATCACTCATTCTTTTTCAGTGACGTCCAAAGAATAATTCAGTAAGCTGAAAATTTATGAATACTTGATAGGGTAGGCTGTTAGTTTATATAAGGCTGCATTCTATGAGATAAAATGGTCGTAATACACCTCGTGATGGAGTTGTGTTACTCATATACAAAGTATCTGAGCAATGCACTTGGCTAAAACTACGATAGTAGATTTAGTTAAACAAATTCAATTTCTGTTCGGCTCAATTATTTTTAAAATGAACCAAATAGTTATAGTTTCAGTGAGCTACCATACGAGTATTGAAACACAAACGCTACCACATTACCATTCAAGCACAAATAAATCTTTTAATAATGCTTGGGTTTTTCATGATAAAGTTTTTTTGAAAAAGAACTTCAACAAAAGTCAGTAAGTTTTTGTCAATTCTAACAGTATTTTATATTTTTATTATATATGGTTTACATAACAGATGTCAATCATGTGTATGGTTATGTGAAGTAATGACCAGCTTTCTAAATACAACTTTGTTCATAGATGGACTGATAAAACTAGCAAAACTTTTCGTGAACAATTGACAGTCCATATTCATCGTAGTCCTCCATCCTCACACACGTTTGAGGAAAAACGGACTGAGAGGCAAGAACTGAACCTCCTATCCATGTAGTAAATTTTCTCTCTAAAGGAGCAACTATTTTAACCGCCATGGACTTTGGGGCCAAAGCCTTCATCTCTTTTTCTATACGATCAGCAAATCCTGGATACATGGTTGATCCACCAGACAAAACGATACTACCATACAGATCTTTGCGGATACTATCATCACATCTCATAATAGCACTGTACAATAAATCATGTACACCACCAAACCTACCAGCAAACAGTGGTTGGAATAAAGCTTCTGGGCATTTGAACCTCTCAGAGCCAACAGAGATAATCCGGTTGTCTGGGAGCTCATATTTCCTCTCTTGTGGAAAAAAAGGAGTGGCAGAAGCCATTTCTTGCGTAAAGTTTAAAGCAACATAGCAGAGTGTTTCCTTAATATCCTGAACAATATCTTGATCGGCCAAAGTGGGAAATGAGTAACCTTGTTCGTACAAAAGTCGCACCAGACAATCAGTAAGGTCAACCCCTGCCAAATCAAATCGTGGAATAGCGTGTTGAAGGACTTGACCATTATAGATTGGTACAGCATGTGTTCTACCATGACCAGAGTCCAACACGACGCCAGTAGTACAGCCAGATCCATGCAATGAAAGAGCAGCTTGATTTGCAATGTATATAGCACGGATATTGAAGGTTTCAAACATGACTTGTGTCATTTTTTCTCTATTTAATTTGGGATTGAGTGGGGGCTCAGAAAGCAGAACTGAATGCTCTTCCGGTGCAACTTTCAACTCATTATAAAATATATGACACATGGGCAATGCATAGGCTCGTGAGCAGCCTTAACCAGAAAGAGCACTCCAGCATCATTGCTAACATTGACTAGAACCCGCTCAAGACAAGACCAAGCATTTAAACACTTGGTCTGGTCTCGAGCGGGTTCTAGTCAATGTTATCAATGATGCTGGAGTGCTCTTTCTGGTTAAGGCTGCTCAAGAGCCTATGCATTGCCCATGTGTTATGTTTCTTGTATAGCTGACACAGGGAGTGAGGTAGTGTCTATGACTGACTGTCTACTCAAAACCTTCCAAACTAAATATCATCTATAGTACCAGGGTACAGCAGATAGTCATAGTCAAGGAAATTTCACACTAATCTACCCAGGTACAAAGACGCTACATACTGTGTTCGGAAACTTTTCGTGGTATTTTTTTTTAAATAAAAAGCCATGGTTCTTAATGTTTCATAGTAGATTTAAATTCTTATACACCGAGTAACTTTATGTAATATAAGGAGATAGTAAACTAACATTGTAGGTCTCAACCACAGGCCTACTGCCAAAGATTAAGATTGGTGGGGTTTGGGTAACTATTAGGAGCCTGATGCTGAGTTTTGTTCTTTCTGTGGGTATGGATTAAACATATAGGGTAAAGTACCAGGTATCTTTGAACCTTCTCTATAACAGAAATAAATGAGCTTTTTATATTTACTTGCAAACTAAATATGTATTTCTTAATTACTATCAACTATATCATCTCTTCAAGCTACAATAGTCATCATAATTAATTACTATCATGAGCCATGATGATGTATGTTGAATAACAAACATCATGATCATGAAATGGAATGTTGTAATAAAAAGAAAAAACCTAAACAAAAACTAATAAATAAATAATAGAACTATTATTATCAATTACTTGATTATATATACATTTTTTGTCTTTTTGATTGTAGCATAATGTACAGGAAAATGGCACGACTTCCTGTGGACTACCTGAAAACAAACATGAACATTCATAGAGTGATTCTATTTAGTGCATTACTGTTGCCAACATCCTGTGTAAATTATTATTAGTAACCTCGAAACCTTTTGCATGCTTTGCCTGATATCATTATTCGAGACTACCCTTTCTTAAAACTGTGTTGTACATGACATGCATACTGTACCCCTTTCTTTGTTTAGCCACTTTTATACCACAAAGGCTATGCTTATACGCATTTACGTTGCCTTATACTAGCCACCCTTCTTTTGTATGTGCTATTAGGGCTACCTATACACAAAGAGATGTTACTGAACCTGTTATATAAATACAGCTGCTGAGCCTCTCACTAGTCAGTGTAATCTCGGAGGCACAGCTGGTTTTTATTCCTAGAATAAATATACAAGTTTATCTTGAATCTTTCTCATACGGCATACAGACAAGACAGCTCTACCACTCAAGATGACTGCTTCAACGACCTGTTGGTCTGGAAGCCTTGTGTTGTCGAGTGATGAGCAGACGGGAGGCAGACTTACCTGGCAGGCGCTGCCTATCAAGGCCTACCTTCAGGCAGACTATGCTGAAGGGTAGGTAATGGTACGGACGGTCTGCCAGCAAGCTTGCCGTACCAATAGACAGTAGACAACTCTACCTACCTAGAACTGGTGGCTACCACGGTAACCGACATCATTACCATAAAATCCTGCACAATAATACTAATCATAATGATATTATTCTTTTGTCCTTTTGACTATTATTTATTAGAGCAAAATAGTAACTAATTAATAATAATATTGTCAAGGTTTTCTGTGTTGGTATGACGACAGAGCCTTCACCGACACCTGTAGAGAGTAGCTGGTGTACTGTATAGAGCACACGGGATTCACCAAAGCAATTAATTGGTAGCGTAGCTTCTAAGTGCAAGGCAGATGATCCGCCATACAAGGCTACTAACACTGTGGTAGTAAATTCTGATGTATACGGTGATGATCAGTCTATGACAATGTCAATCCGGTGACTTCCTGTTCTCTTACAACTGAGATCTGTTCAACTACATCCAGATCCGGTTTCACTTTAGATTCACAAATTAGTTTGCAAGCACGTGTATGGTTCACAATAACGTGTTATAGGCAGCTTCGTGACAATGTACTAGAGTGTATAGTAATCTCTAAGAACGGGTTATCGACAATTTAGTACTGTAGACAAAGCAATGACAGTAACAGAAGAGTTGCAGGTTTATCAACAATGTATATATTAATGAGAAGATACAAAACCTTACAAATGAGAGAAGTTCCAAAGTGTACAATAGCTCGACGATAATTAGAACCCACTAATTCAGTCCAAGACTATATAAGAATACACGACGTTAACCCAAACGTAACCCTGGTGCATTCACTACACAACTTCTACTAACTCTGACTACTGGGCGACCTGCCCTTCTATTTATGCAGTTACATAGCAGTTGAAAACTACACAATATGATTGGCTAATAAAATACAACATGATTGCTTGATACAAAACATGCGCATTGATAGCTATACACAATAGCGCCAAAACATAAACATATACACAACAATTATAACAGACAAGCGGGCGCGACTTCGCCAGCTTAATTAATGAATAATAATACACAACAATAGAACAGAAAGGCGGGCGCGACTTCGCCAGCTTGATTAATAATAATACTATAAGTAAGTCAAGATGGCTACCCGGAACTGCCTGCTTAGCCTGGCTTTCCTTAGCTTGATATTGTACGGCTGTACCCTCTTCGGCTGGTAGAACGGAGGCTCCACTTGTTGCTAGGCTCCCAAGGTTAGTACATCTGCTTTAGTAGTAATTGTGGAGCGTACCGCAAAGGACATTGGAGAAGGGGGAGACAACTGACGAGCGCGGGTAGACAAGGTATCAAATAGCTAGCGAGAGGACGTGTTTCGGAGCTGCTCAAAGTCGACCACAGATAACTTATCAACTTGTACTAGCTCAGAGCATACGGTAAGCTTCTAAGCTTCACATGGTGTCAGAAGTAAATTGCTCATAGAAGAAAACAGTGGAAATAAAAGTCGATTGACTTTTCTCGTTTGAAAATTATAATAATAGTTCTTTGACCTTGTTCGTTGTTGTTGAAATTGATGTTGAATTTGACGGAATTGGACATCAATTTAAAAGAAAATAATAATAATAAAGAGGGTTGATAGTGGGACAGACGAAGCAGCTGCGTTATCACTGGGACTTGGTTGAATCCCAGATAGTGATTAATTGTGATTGCAGTTGATTGGACAGACCCAGATTGTTGTTGTTGTTAGAGGTTATTATTAATTAATCAGGAGAGATGGAATCGGAAACAAAGACTGATAGGTTTGTCAAGCCTTTGAACTTCTCAGCCGGTAATTCAGCCTCTGCATGGAAGGTTTTTAAGAGTCAGTTTGAGATTTACCAGGTTGTAAAAAAAATTAAAGATTTAACCGCGGATGAGCAGATTGCACACATGCTTATGGCTATGGGTAGTGATGCAATCCCGGTGTACAATCAATTCACATTTGGATCATCATCAGATAGTAAAACTTTAAAGAACTGTATCAAAATGTTTGATGCTTATTTTGAACCAATAAAAAATGTTATTTTTGAACGATCAATTTTTAATAAGATGGTTCAGGAGCCTGGGCAGTCAATACACCAATTTATAGTTCAATTGCAAGTACAAGCCGAGAACTGTGAATATAACACAATGAAAGATGACTTAGTAAGAAATCGCATTGTGGTGGGTGTTTCGGACACGGAGCTCAGGAAATACCTTATAGACGTGCCAGATTTAACACTCCGAACATGCATTCAGAAAGCGAAACAGTACGTGTCTAACCAACAGCAGATGGCTTTAATGAGTCAGAGTAGTGCTGGGTTAAAAGGCAGTGACTCCAATGGTAACCTCGATCTCATACAGGAAAAGTCAGAGGGAGGAGCGGCAAGTAAAAAAGAGTCCAGGTTTGGAAGAGTTGTTCCGACAAAGAGCTTAGACAAACAGTGTGTTAGATGTGGTAAATGGAAACACTTCAAAGGAAGGTGTCCCGCAGAAAATTCCCAGTGCAACAAGTGCAAGTCTCTTGGCCACTGGGCCAAGATGTGCAAGGCAAAACGGCAAGTAGCTGAACTTGGGGACGAAGAATATGGTGACGGGATGGACAGTCTCGGCCTGGGATCGAGGATGTTATGACTAGGCAAAGGGAAAAAAGAACACTACATAGACACTATAACTGAAACTGAAAAAGCATGGTATGTAAAAATAAAAATGAATGCTGTTCCTGTTGAATTCAAGGTGGATACAGGTGCAGCTGTCACGGCAATTCCAGCTACTCTGGGTGAGACTCTTGACCTGGAACTCAAGAAATCAGATAAAGAACTTACGGGAGCTGGTAACACTCAATTAGAAACAGTTGGGCTCGCAACGGTAGAGCTGCGGTACAAAACAATGGTGCACTATGAAGAGGTTTATGTAGTTAAAGGACTACTCCGGCCCCTACTAGGAAAGCCTACCATTAAGAGATTCAATCTGTTCACAGTTGTAGACGAAATTGTAAGCCAGGAATGGAAGAGGAGATTTCCATCTTTATTCACTGGGCTGGGAACTATGTGTTCAGAAGTAAAAATCGAACTAAAAGAGGGTATCAGTCCTTATGCTCAAGTGACACCAAGAAGGGTAGCTGCTGCAAGGCGACAGCCGTTGCAAGAAGAGCTACTTAGAATGGAGAAACTTGGGGTCATTGAAAAAATTGAAGAGCCGACAGAATGGTGTGCCCCGTGTATAGTTGTACCTAAAAAAAATGGTAAGATTAGGGTTTGTGTGGATTTTACACGACTGAATAAAGCTGTGAAAAGAGCGTATCATCCATTACCTGCCACAGATGAAACGATTGCAGCATTAGGACAGTCAAAAGTGTTTACCAAGTTAGATGCTAATAGCGGCTATTGGCAATTACGCCTTCATGAACAGTCTCGAAAGCTGACGGCATTTCTCACTCCATTTGGGCGATACGTATGTAAGAGGCTTCCATTTGGAATATCAAGTGCTCCCGAGATATTTCAGAGAGAGATGCAGAAGGCTTTGGAGGGCATTGAGGGCGTGGTGTGTCAAATGGATGATATTCTGGTTCATACTGAAGATGAACAGGGTCATGCCTGTAAGATCCATGAGGTTCTAAGTAGATTAAAACAGGCTGGAATTACATTAAACGACGAGAAATGTGAGTTTTTCAAGAGAAGAGTGACCTTTTTGGGCCATGTTATCGATGAAAATGGGATACACGCTGATCCGGAGAAGCTGGCTGCAATTAAAAGTTTTCCAACTCCGAACAATAGGAAAGCGCTTAAACGTTTTCTTGGAATGATTAATTACTTGGGCAAGTTCACTTCTAGTTTGGCAGCAGATACAGTAAATCTGAGAGCTTTGTTGAAGGTCAAAGAGAATGAATGGGTCTGGAATTCTCAAATAGAAAGAGATTTTAATACTGTAAAGCTGAAACTGTCCTCGCCCCCTGTGTTAGCACCGTTCAACTTGGAGGCAGAGACATGGCTGTCAACAGATGCTTCCTCCTACGGGTTAGGGGCAGCTGTATTTCAGAGGACAAATGAGGGGATGAAGCCGATAGCACTGGCATCAAGAGCGATGTCAGATACGGAGCAAAGATATGCGCAAATTGAGAAAGAGGCACTGGCTATTTGCTGGGCAGCAGAAAAGTTTCACTATTATTTGGCTGGAAGAGAGTTCTGGGTAGAAACCGATCACAAGCCTCTAGTTTCAATAATGTCAGAAAAGGAGCTGTCCAAGCTTCCACTGAGGGTCCAGAGGTTTCGATTACGCATGATGCGGTTCTCGTATGAAGTCATATATACCCCTGGAAGTAAGTTGGTGGTTGCAGACACCTTGAGTAGAGCTCCAGTGGGAAGCAAGCAAGAATCAGACCCAGAACCTTTATTAGTTCAAGAAATGATTGAGGAGCTTCCAATATCATTGGCCAGAAGACGACTTCTTGTGACAGCTACACAGTGTGACCTTATTGGGGGTCAGTTGATATCATTTGTGCACAATGGCTGGCCAGACTATAAGGATCTACCTCAGTATTTGAGGGTGTTTCATTCTTTTAAAGAACACCTGATGGTTGTGGGGGGGATTGTGTTTTATTACAATAGGATGTTCATCCCCATTAGTGAAAGAGAAAGGGTTCTGACAGAGATACACCAGGGCCATCTCGGTGAAAACCGGTGCGCTCGTCGAGCAAGGGAGGCAGTCTGGTGGCCAGGAATGTCGACTGACATTCGCGAAATGGCGAAGTGGTGTGGAGTTTGTGCCAGGTACCGCAGAGTTCCGCCAGAACCAATGATTTCTTCACCTCTCCCAGAACGACCTTGGTGGAGACTGTCTATGGATTTTTGCACCTTGGAAGATGGTGATGATTATCTAGTTGTCTCGGATTATTACAGTCGGTTTATGATAGCCGAGAAGTGTGTTCCAGCAAATGCAGCTGTTCTGTGTCAGAAGGTAAACAAAATCCTTTGTTTGGTAGGAATCCCGAACACTATTGTTTCTGATAATGGCCCTCAATTTGTGTCAGAGCAGTTTGCCAGGTTGACAAAAAAATGGGATATCATCTATCGTACCAGTGCTCCAAGGAATCCCCAGTCGAATGGGCAAGCTGAGAGAGCGGTGCAGACCTTTAAAAAGTTGGCAGTGAAAAATCCGGACATTTGTGCTGCCGTTATGTGTTACAATGATAGTCCACTGCAGAATGGATACTCTCCAGCGCAATTGTTGAATGGGCAAGGGCTTAATTCAATGGGGTACCTGGTTAATAACCCGGTTGATGTGAAGAAGCTCAGATCGTATGAGGCTGAGTATCGGGGTAAACAAGCTCACAACTATAATGTTAGGCACAGGGTAAATGAAAGAGAACCGATAATAGTGGGAACACCTATAGTCCTGACTGATCCTGGGAAGAAACCTTGTACAGCAGTAGTAACTGCGGCTTCTGATCGAGAGTTAGCTCTGAAAACAAATTCAGGCGCCTTATTACGAAGGAACAGGAAGTTTGTGCAAGTGGGTGAGAATCCAGAAAAACATGGCTCTGCTCGAACGGACGCATCAGAGTCACCGCCACAGTTGCCAGTCTTTTTAAATCAAGGACAAGAAAAACCAACATCACCTCCACCTGTAACCAATAGCTCATGCATTGTGTCGGCATTGCCACTGAGTAAACAAAAAGCCAGGAGTGATGCGACCGCATCTCCAAAGGCAAACCAAACAGCCGGGTTGCCATCTAGGATGGGCTATAATGCAGACAGTTCTCGTGAAAACCCACCACCACCCACCACAACTGTGCGATCTCCCCAGACCACTCGCCAATCAAGATCAGGCAGGAATATCAAGCCCAGAGTTAGACTAAACTTATAGGTTTTAACGATTCATGTCTTTGTGTTCATGTTTCAGAAACTCAGGCCATGGATTGATCTGGTATTCTAATAATGTCTCATATTGAGACAATTAATGTTTCATTGTGTTACTAAATTTTCAATTTCTGTTTTAACATGTCTTGTTTGATGCTGTTTGTAGTTGTATTAACTGGTGATAGATAATTTGATTGTTTTTTATTTGTGCTGCTGATTTGTAACGGATTCTTTGTTGGTAGGAATTGCGGTATACCAGATGTGACGGCATCTGAGTCAGTTAAAGGCCCTCACAGATGTGACCGCATCTTTTGGACTGGTGAGCGTTACATTAAGATTATTGGTATAATCTTGGAGGAAAGGTGTGGAGCGTACCGGAAAGGACATTGGAGAAGGGGGAGACAACTGACGAGCGCGGGTAGACAAGGTATCAAATAGCTAGCGAGAGGACGTGTTTCGGAGCTGCTCAAAGTCGACCACAGATAACTTATCAACTTGTACTAGCTCAGAGCATACGGTAAGCTTCTAAGCTTCACAGTAATAACGTCTCTGGCTCGTCTGTCAACACACGGCTGCTCGCACAATTGTATTACAACAATATATTATTGTTACTATTATTATTATTCATTTATCAATTATTATTGTTTGTTATTATTATCATCATTGATTTTATATATCAATAATAATAATCTTCTTTCACTAATATTATTATTAATTAATATAATAATAATAGTTCATATCATATATATACATCATCAGCATGGGGGACTGACTGTAACAATAATTAATAGCAATAATAATAACAACAATAAATAATAATAATAATACTTGCTACTAATAACAACAATAATAAACAGAAGTATTAATAATAATATTATTAATAAATAAATAATCATTTATTATTATAATAATTAATTATTATTATTATTATTATTATTATTATTAATAATAATAATCATCATTCAAGTGGTGGTTGTTTGTTGTTGCTGTTAGCAACGAACTAACAACAGCAATTATTGATCAGAATAGCCTTTATTCTCAGGTAAATTCTACTGTATTGGTAACATAAAGTATAAGGTTGTTGTTCATGGATAAAATTAAATATAAGGAAAGCTTATAATAATTAATAAGAGTAATAAATAATAGACCCTCGTTGGAAATTTCATTGACTTCATGACTCGATTGACCTTGACCAGCCGTGTTGTGCGTTAGATCAGAGATAGAACGTGTTAGCATAGCCCCGTTGTTAAATTGTCTGAAAATTTAACTATGGTTTTTGCTTCCGCGTAGACTGTTTTCCTTTCCTAGCATTAATATTGGGGGAGACAGTGGAAACCCCTCTTATTCAAACTGTACTTCTCTCGGTCTAGTTTGCTAGAGGGTAGACAACTACCAAGTAAGACGATTGAATTGGTACTAAAAAGATTGCAATTTTCTCGCTAAATAGTACCTATGTCATTTTTCTATGCAGCACTGCATGTCCAAAAATTGATGCAAGAAATTTTCCAGGGGGGAGATAATTATCACCATTGTGAGTGATTGGGTAACAGACAGAGCAAAGAGGGAATTGAGCTGGGACTATTTATTTTAGTAGTTCTGATGTAAATAGTAACTACCAACATGTTTCTGCACAAGCTGTGGCTTCTTGACCTGCTATATATACCATCATGCAGTGAAACCTTGCAGTTGTTTTGATGATAACTTCTCAGAAGAAACCTTAGGAAAAAGATAGGGTGCCAATTTTTGTGTTTGCTTGAATACTTGTTGTCATTCACCAAAATGCATCACAAAATTTCTTTAATGTCTGGAATTATTTTTAATAAAAAATTGTTTTCTTCTTGCTTTGTTTTGCTTTTTCTGTGTCAATTATTATTGGTTACTGGCCGATTAAAATAAATTCCATCAGCTTTGTGAAAGGAACAATTTACAGAAAGGTTTACCATATACTTCGTCTGGTTTTTAGCGTGAAATGACCTCAGTGAAATACTCTTTTCTTTTGCATTTGGAGATTTATTTATCACCAGCAGACTTAGATTTAGTGCCCGAATAGGCATAAAACACCAAAGTACAGTTATCTACAGCACTAGCATTAGACAACCGTAGTAAGGGAGACTAACCACTGTTGTGTACTTTTTGTGTTATAGGAATGCTACAAACACACATACACAAAGAATACTCATTCAACTGCAGCTGACTCCGTATTTAGTCGTACACGATGTGCTGCAGCAGCGCACATAAAACTACCAATGAATGACTTTGTTGAAAAATTAAGAGAGTTAACCGAAAATTTGCACATGGATGGACTTGTGTTTGCTACATGTACATCTACCAATAAGCTACAGATTGGAAATGATGGCAGGGTGTTTCCACTATTCTTTCCTCTACCTGCCATTCTCATGCAATACTGGTTAAACTAGCTATATTTGATGCCAGAGTTAGCCATGAAATGCTTTCAAACAACCAAGACGGGACGCTTAAGAACGGCCCTTTTTGTATAAATAATTGTGCTTGAGAAACCTTTTTGTTGGAAACATTAAAACCACGAGCAGTTATATGATTGATCAAATCACAAATTGTCTACTAACTTTTTCATGTGTATCAAAACCTGCTGATTACCTAAAATCAGACGCTCGATTGTTTGACGATTTATCTGAAAACAGCCGCTGCAGAATCACGCAAACGGTAAGGCCAATCGGTAGATGTACGCGGGGCGTTAATTACAAGCCTTTGAATACACATTTGATGTGTAACCCGTTTCTAAAAGTTTTTTCTAACTTTGTAGAGGTTTCCACTTAGTGCAGTTCTTGTATGACAAGAAACTTGTGTAGATATGTTGGTAGATTTGATGACCTTGTCCATTGGTCTTTCATGCAGTCCACAGGTATGGCAAATTCAATCTTGAAGCTGTTACTTGAATATTTCAGTATTAGTGACATATAAAACGTTCACTTGTGCTGATGAGACCGTTCACTTGTAATTTATTCTAATTAGGAGTTGTCTTGTCATCATAAAACCGTTTACTTGTGCTGAAAAGACAACTCCTAATTAGAATAAACTATAACGGTCAC
This sequence comes from Cryptosula pallasiana, assembly GCA_945261195.1. Lineage (NCBI taxonomy): Eukaryota > Metazoa > Bryozoa > Gymnolaemata > Cheilostomatida > Cryptosulidae > Cryptosula > Cryptosula pallasiana. The sequence continues at coordinate 17,399,516 of OX183139.1, forward strand.
CATTATTATGTATTAGGAGTTGCCCTTTCAAATTTCCAGAAGGGTGAGAATTTACAAGCTGTTAATACATGATACCAAGGCAGCTGCATTTCCAGCAGCACCTCTCATGCTGACATTACACCAATACAGATCCTTGTTAATTACTGGCAGTTTCATCAACCGCTTCATTATATATTATTATCCCTGCATTGAAGCAGAATTGTCACTTATTCCAGCCGAAAATCAATGTTGTCACTAAACGATTGTTGTAGAGCTTTCTCCATCATTGGTTTTCAACTGCATTACAAGAACTCAACACCATTATGTACTACCAAGAAAGATAGAGGATGTGTATTATCTAGCTGATATTGTATTGAAACATACTACAAAAAAGAGACAAGTTTCAATGCAAAATTACACTTCTCAAAATTCTAAGTACCATTTGTGAAAAATAAAAAAAAAATTATGCAAATAAATTAGAAACATTTTCTGTGGACAATGGATGGACCCGACTCATCATACTCGGCCTTGCTGATCCACATCTGTTGGAAGGTGGACAGGGAAGCTAGAATAGATCCACCAATCCATACGGAGTATTTTCTCTCTGGTGGGGCAATAATTTTGATCTTCATGGTGCTTGGGGCCAAAGCAGTGATCTCCTTCTGCATACGGTCAGCAATACCTGGGTACATGGTGGTACCACCAGACAGCACAGTGTTGGCATACAGATCCTTACGGATATCAACGTCACATTTCATGATTGAGTTGTAGGTGGTCTCATGGATACCATTGGATTCCATACCGATGAAGGATGGCTGGAACAGAGCCTCTGGGCACCTGAATCTCTCATTGCCAATGGTGATAACTTGACCATCAGGAAGCTCGTAGCTCTTCTCCAGTGATGAGGAAGAGGCAGCGGTGGCCATTTCCTGTTCAAAGTCTAGAGCAACGTAGCAGAGTTTCTCCTTGATGTCACGGACAATCTCACGCTCAGCTGTGGTAGTGAAAGAGTAACCTCTCTCGGTCAAGATCTTCATCAAGTAGTCAGTAAGATCACGTCCAGCCAAGTCAAGACGGAGGATTGCGTGTGGCAGAGCATAACCCTCATAGATTGGTACAGTGTGAGTAACACCATCACCAGAGTCCAATACAATACCGGTGGTACGACCAGATGCATAGAGTGAGAGTACAGCCTGGATAGCGACATACATTGCAGGTGTGTTGAAGGTCTCAAACATGATTTGGGTCATCTTCTCTCTGTTGGCTTTAGGGTTGAGTGGGGCCTCAGTGAGCAGGACTGGGTGCTCCTCAGGTGCAACTCTTAACTCATTGTAAAATGTGTGATGCCAGATTTTCTCCATGTCATCCCAGTTGGTGACGATACCGTGCTCAATGGGGTATTTGAGGGTGAGAATACCTCTTTTGGATTGAGCCTCATCACCGACATAGCTGTCCTTCTGTCCCATACCAACCATGACACCCTAACAAAACAAAAAATTTCAAACATTACAATACAGAAACAAAATCATCATGAACGAGAACTCAATGATTAATCATATATTATACAACAATAAATAAATAATACCATCAATTATTATCTTAGTGCAACAGTAATACTCCAAGCAATAAAATGTCCAATAAATTTGATTGCCACTCAAAATAATTGAACTATTATTTCAACTCTATATAATAATAATAAATTAATGGAACAATTATTTCAACTCTATCTATATAATAATAAATTAATGTTTCTATTTCTAATAATCCAACTACTTACTTGATGTCTTGGTCTTCCAACGATGGATGGAAACACAGCTCTTGGAGCGTCATCTCCTGCAAATCCAGCTTTGCACATACCAGATCCATTATCAACAACCAAAGCGGCTACATCATCTTCATCACCCATTTTGAAGCAAGTGTTTTACTAGAATTTGCTGAGAGAAGTAATTGAAGCTGTGAGTCTATGCACACTGATGCGGCTTACTAGTGCTCACCGGCTTTTAAATGAACTAACTACTACCGTAATCCATATAAGGATTCATCGCCTAACGTTTTGCCATATTAGGTATGTTAATCATAAGTACCGCCCATAATCAAGCTTTTGCTACGCCCATCCTACTAAGCTTGGCAAAAGCTTGCAGTCACTGAATAGCCAGCCTTCATATCGATAATTTATTCATGAATCATTAGTCGGAACTTGGGCCTTTGACTGATTAGAATAACATCGGGCCAACAAAAATGATTAACAGTGGATGAATGTCTCACATATCTCTTTCCTACAGCATTACTTTTTAGCACATATGTGGGTGACTAGACTGAAAACTGTGTCACCACTTCAAGCTTTGCATGTATTTATTCAAAACAATATACATATATGATATATCACGAGTGAGTGCTGACTTATATTAGCAATGGGTGACAAAGCCAGACAGTTCTACTATGGAAAGAGATAGCAGCAGTAGCGGTAACAGTTCAATGCTCTTGCATTTTGGTCACTAGGCTGGTGTGCTAAAGTTTATTGTCGCTGGACAATTATGTGGTACAATATGGGTGTTGGCTGGTCGGGTAGAAGAGACGTGACATGCTGTCTACATGCTTCCAGTCATCAGCATTAGGTACAGCTACAGAACTGGTCACCATCATGTCATCTTCTCCGATGTAATATGGATGTCTATGCAGTGAACTGTGCTACAAACAAAATATAAATATTCCTGCCACAGGGCTATCACATTTTTCCAAAACAATTATTGTTTTAGCCATCAAACAAGATGGATGTAAAGTAGAAGATAGGACATCGACCACAGCGAGCTGTTTGTAGTATGAATGAATCTACATTGTGGTGACGGCACAGGTCAAGCCTATTAAAAACCAATGCAAAGTATCATAACAACTAATTAACTGCCGCAGATAAAAGTACGTTGTGTAGTAAATTGTGGCTATATTTGCCTCAGTTTTCACATTTTATCGCAATCAAACATAAATTAGATCTTGACTGTCATTTGCTTTGTATCAAGTTTCCTACAACACAATACCAGCCCTACAAATAACTAAAGTTTTCAAAGAAACAAAGGATTTTCACTAACCAGTTGTTTTTGTTTGTTCAGGTGCTGGCTTTGAACATTCAGCTTCCAACTCTGAAAAAAAGTTAATTTGACATTTCACTCATGTGACATGGTTAAGTCAGCAGTACAAGGCGGCAGCACAAGGCGGCAGCACAAGGCGGCAGCACAAGGCGGCAGCACTCGCTATAGTAGGGTACATACGCATGTACCTACTGAGGAAGTCTAAGGGAAGATGCAAACGGTCAGGAAAAGGAAGTTCCTGCCACAAAATCAGATACGGCTTGTGAGAATGTTGCAACAAAGTATTTTTCACAATTGTCAGTCGACTATTAATCAGTCTTTGATATCACCAATGATCATGCCATATCGGTGGTAATAATATATGAATCTGTCTCGCACAGAAAGTATAGCTTGAATCTTTAAAAAACATTGAGTACGGCATAGATGTGACTCATTGCAATTTTGAGTCAGCTATGAGTCACTTGATGCCCATAGTAATGAACTAGAAGGTAGTAACTGCTATTTTTATGCAATCAATGCAAGGCTGAAGTACCTGGCAGCAAGAACTGTGCGGCTGGAACAGCCGCGTTAATATTTAAATACTGTCTTTGTCAAAATGGGATGGTGGCTTGTGTATAAACCATTGTAGAGAATAGAATGAATGCATATAACTAGGTCAGTGATAAGAGAGACACGTCAACAATGTTTGTCACAGCCAATGGAAGTGGGCGGGTGCATTCAACGCGTCATTTTAGCGATAACAAACTTGATGAATAGCTGTTGGGATTCTCCTTATATGGGCATGAAAAGTACTCAAGCGATAACAATCACTCGCATCACGTGACTGGCAAGGATCAATCACCAGCAAAGCGTTGACTGCAATAATCATTAGCTAAACATGTTGTATCAAAGCCGGTTCCGGGTAAGTAAACAAGTGGGTCACACTGTCGTAACAACAACAAGGCTCGACTAGCTACTAGCCAAAATAGTGTTGGGAAAACTCCTACAAGTACTTGACTAATAGAACCTCTTGTTTGTAATACATTCATTATATTACTGACACACATGGGCATCGGCTGCTCACAGCACTGCAGCACCTAGTATGTGAACTGCTCCATGCCCAATAAGGGCAACAACAATCTATGCCTGAAAATGGCAAGCCTACTAATAAGCATCACTCGCAAATAAAGTGAGAGCCATGCGAAGGTGCTAAGGCAGCCAATACAAATATTTGTCTTTTACAAATTATGGCTCAAGTGGCTATATAGCCAGAGTATTCACTCCTTTTGTGGACAAAATATGGTTCAGTATTAGTCAAATCTCAGACAAATCGTACTTGTCTCGCCTGGATTTAATTCTTGAACTTTAATCAACTCTGGCCGATCACTCAAATTCAATTACAGCCGATGAATATACAGTCGGGTGTTTTTGTAAACACAGAGCAATGACTTAAGATAGCAAGACATAATTGTGGCTACAACAGCAATTTATGGACGCTGGCGCCTGCATTAAATGACTCACAGCTTGCGCAATGACACTGATAAGCGCATTCTTGTTCAGCCATTATTTAGCTTGTCTGCATCGGCTTCATTGATTTTTGTAGTTTGCAAGCAAAGAGAGAGGCAAAAAAGTTGTGGTATCACTGCCCAACCATTTTTTTTTACCTGAAACTGCTCTCTATGCTCCATCCATTGCTGTCGTGGGTTACACCATGCTGCCGGGTATTGCAGTTTCCTAGTCCGGTCTTCGCTGTAACTAGTAGAGATACGTTGAAGCCTGGGTGGGGCAGACACCTGACGGTAACTTCTACTCATTGTTATCAAACACCTCAGTACTACAACTTCAAACGGTAACAAAAATCACAAATTTGTACATTGTTATAGTTCAGTTTTGCTATACTAACAGTTAGGAGCTAATGTTGGTACTTAAATCTACTAAGAATGGTTTGGTTTCATCTAGAAATTTGTTATGTGAGATTATCTTCTCTTTCTCAAAGACAATTCTATTGAAACTGCTTATATAGCAGAGTTTTCTTTTGTTATGCGCTGAGTTTGAATATCTCTTGAGTCAAATATTTGCTCCACACATTTTGGTGTGACAGTTTCTCACAAATGACTTTTTATCAATTACTGAAAGTTGGAGTTGTCTTCTAACTGATAATATAAGTCTAGATTTATATTTTTACCAACAATGGGTAAAAATAAAGAACTACCATTTAACCTTTAAGATTTGTAGTAAATACGGCATTAAACATGCATAACCTTTGTTTTCTATATAAGTCAAGGAATGACAACTCCAGAGACAAACAAAATTGCTGTTTATCTCTTGGCTACAATCCAAGTGAGTAAAACCAGATTCGGCAAAAAATATAAAAACTAGCAGGAAAAATGATGAACATTTCATGTAACGAATAGCATACTGCAGTCTCACAAATACAATGTATACTTAACACGAATTTACCTGTGAAATGTGTCGGCAGCTAGTCCCAGGTCATGTCCTCAGCACAAACTGCTGCCACCTGAAGATACAGTACAATGACAGTTCAATACATCAATATTACACTCTCCGCGTTGAACAGCCTGCAGAATGCTACAATTAGCGCTAATTCAAAATCAATACTTTTGTCAGAATTCGGTGAAAAGAAATCGTAACTAGTGACAACTAGAATATACCTGAATGTATAGAGATTGCAGGTTGGTCTGTGTGTGGTACATAGCTGGCCACACAACCAAAATATACCAGTCCTTCATTTGTTTACGGCAAATATGCCTCAAGTTTCGTTTGCTTTTAGCATGCAGCTTCATTGTTATGCAGAAAGTAGCGAATATATATTTATCATGATCAGTTGCCTTACTTGGCATATTAAATGTGCGGTGTGCGCTTGGGTGTGCGCTTGGGTGTGCGCTTGGGTGTGCGCTTGGGTGTCCGCTTGGGTGTTTAGAATTTGTGAGGGCACGAATAGTTTTATATTCGTAGCAGCTGCTGTAACATAACACTTTATTTACATCTCAGGGTCGCAAAATTTAGTGTTGGCATCATGCTGTTTGTCTGATGGCAGCAATGATCACTTGCTGCATTTCATTATATCAACTGGTTAGACCACCAACATTGTTGCATATTATATAGTTATACCAACAACATTGTTGTATATTACCCAGTTATACCACCAACATTGTTGTATATTACCCAGTTATACCACCAACATTGTTGTTCAGTTATACCAACAACATTGTTGTATATTACCCAGTTATACCACCAACATTGTTGTATATTACCCAGTTATACCACCAACATTGTTGTATATTACCCAGTTATACCACCAACATTGTTGTTCAGTTATACCAACAACATTGTTGTATATTGTCTATTTGTTTTTTGTAACTTGATATAAAATATATTTACTTGGTTGGAAAAATATGTTTTACAAAACTAAATTACAAAAATACTTTGAAGCAAAATAGTTTAGGAACCATAAGCAGGGTTAGAGACGTGGTCGAGTGCCCATGGCTCGTAGCAGTGCGGCTACACCAGAGCCAGATGTGAGGACATGGCCTCCGTCAGCGACCAATGTCGTCCCTGTTATCATAGAACCAGCATCACTGACCAGAAAGAGCACCGTGTTGGCAATGTCAGCCCTCCTGCTGACCCTCTGCAGGGGTATCCTGGCAGCTATCTCCTCCTCAGACACTGCTGCACCCCCTACAACAACAACAACAACGAGTGTGAGTGGTAAATAAATGATTTGTGTAAACTTTCATACGGAAAACAATGTTCTACTTTGGAGTTGTCCTCCTAACAGAACTGACAGTTTTCCTACAATTGCAGTCTATAGTAGTGTAGCCACTCAGTAGTTATTAAAAGAATACATCCTGATATCAATTATATCTTTAACTTCAAAAAGAGCAAGATGCTATTCTGTTGTATTCGCTGTCAGATTTTTAAAGGCCCCGTAGATCTGGGAGATATCTGGTGTGATAAGGGCCACGTATTACACATATTATGCACTTCCTGTCGCTGTCACTAGTATTTCACATCGATGCTCAATAACATATTATAATTCTTTTTGAAGGTTGAAACATGTAACAGGTTGTTAGAGCGTATTAGGTAGAAATCCCAGTATTTCAAGATTGTGGTGCGCCATTGTTGCTGCCTTCTGACGTATACGCATATAAAAGAGAACAAACTGCACGTTATGTTAAACAATTCCATTTTAAATTGATCAAAAATAATTTTGCTGTTGCTTCAGTAATCTAATAACACCGAAACTAGCTTAATTGGTTAAACTTTTTGTGTGAATGTGGAATTGTGTGCACTTGGGTCTTTAATATACAAGTGGAGGACAACTCTGAAAGGATCTAAATTGTGTTTGTCATTGGGGAAGTAAGGGTGCTTTCGGATACCCTACGCGTAGGGCTTAACGATGGGATTAAACGAGACCATTCGGAAACCCCGTCGTTGAGGGCAGAAAAAACATGGCGGCAATGGGCAATTTGGGCTCAACGATGGAAGTGAAAAGCGAGGTGGGTAGCGTCGTTGACTGACCTTGACTCCACCTAGCCAACAGTTTTAACGAGTCAACTTTTATCAATCACTGTTCCTCCCCGTTTCAAGTCGTGACAATGCATTATAATGTATATAGAAAATACATCAGACGATAAAATCATCGTAATTCTTTTTTGTTTGTAAAGAAACTAAAGTGGGCTCGCTCCAGCTATACAGTTTTCACAGACGTTGATGAAAATAAATATGTCTATGGTTTATGCTCAAACAACTTCCGTTAAACGACAGTCATCGTTGAGCCCTCAACGAGTGTTCAACGACTGCCCTATGCATAGGGTATCCGAAAGCACCCTAAAAATGGCTACTTCTATACAAGGATATCGAATCGGGGAGTAAAAAACAGCTGCGATAAACATAAAAAAAATAGAAACAGAAAAACTGGAATGAACATATACTTTTCAAGAATAAACGCTGACAAGCCTGGAATAAATGCCTACCACGCGATTATAAAGAATATTTTGACTTTCATACAAGAGAGTGTCAACAGCCATTCCAGAGTGGAATTTTTCATTACTGTCCAAATTCGCTACAATATTCTTAAATGTGATGGATGAGTGGTTACTGTGTTGTGGTGTCAGTCACCACAATCTCTTGGATTTTAAACTAAATGTATCCAATGTTACTTAGTGACGTTCATTTAGATTTTGGATGAAAAAGAAAAGACAACTCCAAATTTATTTATACAGCTCATTTATAATGATATCCTGTTTGTTTTTATTAATAAACAAAACTTGGATGCTTTCATATTGTCGCAATGATCAATTTATTTATATTATTAGTATTATTGCACATAATCAGGATATTTATTATAATAAATTGTTATTTTTACCTTTATATAAAGTCATCAAATTTTCATGTCACACAGATGTAATGTTTTTCATAACAATACATATACTTATATTATGTGTAGCCAAATAAAAATTATACCGTGATACTGCTGCAACTGCTGTTATTACTGCTTGATCCTACAGATACATGATATTAATGCAAATCAACCGTTATTAATAAATTTATATGGAGTTGTCTTTTCTTTTTCATCTAAAATCTAAATGAACTGCTTCGACAAAAATTTCACTTTGTTACCTAGCTTAGAATAGCCCACAGTCTCTGCGACTGGTCCAGGAGCAACACAGGTTATCCTCACATTGTTAGGACCCCACTCTACAGCTAGATGTTTGGTCATTGCATCTACAATAAACAAACAAGCAAAGATAGGCGCTCAGTACACAAATATACTGCACATTTTTGTGATCAAATTCAATTGTAAAACCCCCATAAACTAAGGATGTTTTATAAATGAAAAAAATGCGCACACAACTTGCAGCTTTCAGGTGATAGCTTAAGGAAAATTCCCAAAAACCGAATAGCAGGTAAACCAAACAATGAGCATTGCAGCTCAGCAACTCAACTAACTTCATCTGGCAAGTTCTCATAAACTGAATGCCATCCAATGGGGTCCCGGCAGATTTTTCTGCGGAGCTATTATCAAAAGAACCGGAAGCATGCTTTCCATCGATAGCACTGTTAAAACGAAAGTCGCTTCATTTTATCCGATACTGAAGGACTTTTTTTTCTATTCACGGCAGCTGATGGGTTTGGAGGTGTATAGAACTGACGATGCGCCGCTAACATAAGTCATCTTATAATTTATTATTATTATTATTATAAAATAATAATAATTTATTATTATTATAAAATAAAAATAATAGATAAAATAATAAGATATATCAATAATATTAATTAATTAAATAACAACAACCGCAACAGTTGAAATTAAAAGATAATAAAATTATAACTATATGCCATTATTATTATTATAATTGTTGTTATTATTTAAAATAATTATTATAATTGTTCTTGTTGTTCGTAGTTCCAACCGTTATTATTACTATACTAATAATAATTATAACCTGTCAATCAGCTCCTTCTTGCGTTCAGTTGTCCGTACATTTTTGTTTTTTTTTAGCAATTCCTTCAAACAAGATAGGGTGAGGCTTTCATAATCACACTTGATGATGATTCCAACTAATGCAATGGCGGTCAATGATTTGAAATTAAGACAGTCCTATAGCAAGTGAACATGGCCACGGAATGTTTTTGGCCCGTGCTCGACAGATCACCAAAATATTCTGCCAGGACCTGGCTCATAACAAGGGCGTTAATTTATGTTGGCAAGCTCAATGAGCCGCGAAATACAAAGCTATAGCTCTACACACGAGCATAATATTTAATTAATTTTTAACAAATGAATGAAACAAAATATTAAAAAAAAAAATTGTTCACAGGCTAAATTGATTCCTTGAGCTTCCTAAACTGCATAAATTTTGTTATATCAATGGCTTAAACTGTCTAAAATCTAAATAATAGTCAAGCAAGTCGTGATTTCTAATGATAAGTTATACGATCGACCATGCTATTTCCGGTTGCATCGCTAAAGCGAAACTACTCTGCCGGGACCCCATTACACACCGACCAATAGCTGTGGAAATATGGAGTTGCCCACTCTATAAATTGTGATAATAGAGAAGACAACTCTGAAAACATACCGATAGCAGCTTTAGCAGAACCAGCATGGCACTGCATAGGCTGTCCATTGACATGTAGTGTAGCTGATATGTTCACTATCACCCCACCATTTGCCTACAGCGTTAGACATTAGACTGTTACCATTAACAGCAGATACTCTGCAGCTATATTTCAGGTAGTAGCCTTATACATTTTACCTTGAAATAACTTTCATAGACAGCTTTTGATACAGTGAAGGTTCCTACAGTGTCGATGTCTATTACATTTCTATAAGCATTTGTAGACAAAGACTCTGCTAGACATAAAAAGTTTCCAGCTGAATCTAAAAGAGAAATGCAAAAATTTGTCTTCATGTTGAGTGGAAAAGAACAAGCTAAGACAACTACGCGTGTCACACCGATTATGAGCTCATTCAATAGATGTAACACCAAATAACACCAACTGTTAACTAAGATATCCAGGCGATTATATTCTGCCAGAATCTTGTTGACACACTCCTTTACCTGTTCAGGCTAAAATAAAAAAAGTTGTATGAGGTAGAAAAACAGTAGAACAAAGCAAGTAATAAACCAACTGGCAGCAGACCAATGGCAGCAGTACTGTTGTTAGACAAAGACCGAGTTCAACTGTTGACAAGAAAGCTTGTTTTACCATGTACCATCTCTGCCATACAAGACTAGTCCAGAAGCATGAGCTGGGGATGTAACAAATTATTTCAAACTTGGTCTATCCATAGATACCTTTCGAACATCCATCTGTGCAATAAAGCATTTCTGACCAGGAACTGCATTTTCCAATATTCTCTTGGCAGCTTGAAGTTTCATGAAATTTCTACTAGCGATAGCAACATTACACCCATGTCTACAAACGGTGAGGTGGATTAAGTTCTACTGGAAGAGTTTTTTAGAACAAAACATTGTACGAATAAGCAAGAGGGGTTCATTAATAGTTTTTTCTCTACGCCCGGTTGTGTGTTGACAAACTTTCATACCAAAAAATTAATTCTTCAACTATGCATGGGCCAGATATTTTAGAACCATTGTGTAGTGATTCCTGCAACAAGAAATCTTATTGCTAGTGCATTTAAACTACTTGGAATTAGTGCAAGCTAAGCTGAAATGAATGCAGCCATCTAGCAGAACCGACAACCATGGACCAGATGTCTACTATGTAGCAATACAGAATGCTTTGGTATTTTTCTTTCAAAGCATGTTGAATTTTATCTTGGCTACTGATAACATATTTTTTTATGTCAAATGTTTAAAATAAGCATCGCCTTCATCATTGTAATAAATGTCAGCAAATCCTGGAGCAAAAGTTGAAATGATATTTTTCACGAACACCGACACTTTTTAGAATGAATATCAAATTATTTAAAAGGTATAAAAGGCATCCATTTCAGGTTTAACGAGATTTGATCTAAAACATGTCTATGTTAATTCTGGGTTTGTCTGACAGCAATTTGTCTATTCCAATTCCCATGATTTATTACATAAATTGGTAACCAGATTTAAACCATTTTATTCTCAGTTTCTGAAACTAACACATAACTTTGAGCAAAATGGAAGTAGCATACCTCATAAATACTTCAGCAATAGTGAACCCAATACCAGAACCTCCACCAGTGATAAATGCCACTTTTCCTCTGAAAATGAAATATAATAAAGGCTGTCAATAATGATGATAATAAGAAGAATAAACAGCTGTCACAGCAATAGTGGTGATATAAATAGAGGGATCGTGTTGCCACACATCACTGGAACATTACTATCGTAGTAGTTCGTTAGTATTATGGGACCCAACAACAGTATGAAAAAGTCAATACAATCATGATTATGCTACGCTTGTCATGCAGCAGAAGCTGCAGCAAGCACCCTTCTTCTTTTATTAAAACAGCAGAGATTATTATTACTCACTACAACTAGCATGAATGAATAACATAATAATGCATTTGGAATTTTCAGAAAAGAATTGGTGTGCAAATTATAAAATAATGGTTCATGTGTGTACAATAATAACAATAAACAAGCATAGATAGTAATTTTAAACAACAGTTATAATAATAATAATAATAATAATAATAATTATCTTTTGCGGGTTTTGCAAGTGAGAAAAAAGGGGCGTGGCAAATAACCTTTGTTATAAATCAATGCATGTGCTGATTTTTTTATTGTTTAACTTATGCACAAGAATGGCTTTCAAGCCCCATAATGCGCAATTTGTATAATTGTAACTGCTTACTGAAGAGTAGTTGGACAGAATATGTGTTTATAGTCGGTAACACACTTTTCTTCATCAAACTCAACCATTTTGCTTCCGGTAGACATGTTTGATTAACAATCCCGCATCCGAATCGTTGTAGGCATTTGATTGGATTAATTGGTGGAAGATAGTTGGTTGATTAGCAACAGCTATATTCATCCGGGCGTTTATTGACATGTGTATAGACTAAGCACCAATCAACAAAGTGAAAGATGAATTTTTATTCAAGCAGCTTTACCGATTATATGGAGCGCGTACTAAAAGATTTCTCACATTCCAAAGAAGACAAGGTATGTAGTAGTTTAAAATAAAAATAAAGACCAACTTCCTTAGATAATTATCCAGAAGCCTTAATAATTGCTGGTTAATACACTGCAGAAATTAGATGAATGGGTGGTATGCTGTATGCTGAACACTAGCTACTGTGTGAATAATGAGATAATTTCAATGGTCTATCTATTATTATAATTATAATAAATAATAATTATTATTATTATAACACACAACAGTCTCAGAACAGGTCTACTACTACTGCAGAAAATTTGGTTGGTTTTGGACCATTGAATGGTCCAAAACCCACCAAATTTTCTGCAGTAGACCTGTGGTCTATTATGTTGTTAATATAAATTTTTTCACTTTTTTTTAATAATTATTTATTAGTAGTAGTACTACTGTATGTATTATTATTATTATTCATTAATCTAATTTAAACTAAACAGCCATTTGGGTAAATTTTTAAAAAATTATTTCAACTAATCATTTATACATAATAATAAAACTATGTATTTATCAATCATAATAAAAAAATAAACATATAATAATAATATTATTTATTACAAAATGAAATCATCAAGTGCTGTGAATTTTGTAACACAAAAAATTTATTGCAGCAGCACAAGCATCGAATCAATGTGAATGATGATGCTGTTGTTTTTTTAGAAGTTGTACTCATAATAAATAAAATGTTGTATGCTTTTAACAATTGCACCATTTATAATGATGATTGCCCCACAATGGAAGTGAAAATATCTATAATAATGTTGCAGAAGATGTTAGAAGCATAATAATAATAATAATAATATTATTATTATTAGAAGCTTGCTTTTTGGGTCTTTTCAAATTTATTTTATTCATGTAAGTAATGAGTGTATAATGTTATTTACACAACATGAAATTGCCAACTTAGGGTATATACTGTTTGCAGTAATTCTTAATTACAAGATTCATCTCAATTCTTTCTATAATAATACTTCTCTGAATGATTATAATTATATTCTGAGGTTATAAATAATAGTTAAAGTAATCTTTCTTGGTATTGAACTACTGTTATTACTATTAATTATTTTGTAAAATACAATGGTTGATACAGTATAACCCTATATATAGTTAGTATTATATTATTGTTAGTAATTATTGAATTACTATTTTTGTTCATTCAAATATTATTATCCATAATCATTTGGTTTCAATTATTGCATGTAAACATTACTATTCCAACACCATTATTGTTACTATTAACATTATTGTAACAACATTCCAAAAATAACGGTCATCCTGGGGAGAGTAATCCGATAATCATTTTAATGTATTGATGACATTTATCTGTAGTTATGATATAACTTGTTTTATTTTATTGTAAACATTATGACTCGATACTATCAATATGGTTATTAGTTATAATGTCATTCAGGTATGAGGTAACTATTATTTGGAGACTAAAATGAACTTGAGTGTCTAAAACACGGACTAGATACATGTCAAAAATGGGTGCCAACAAACACTTAATGGGTGCCTAATATGGGGTACCAAAGAGTATTATGTTTTTGATATTCGTTCTTGACAATGTTGAACATATGCAAGAATTTTTGACTTTTGTTATGGAAAGGACCTTTTGATGAAGATATGTTACTCGAAGAAAGGAGTGTGACAATGATATTTTAGATTCTATATTTCACCTTGCTAGCAATGATAGTCGTCACTTTCTGGAATGAATGTTGCAATATTATTTTTTATTGCGTAGAAGGTATTCGCTCCAGTTATGACAATATTTATTGTTGAAGCCAATTTTGCCCATTCTTTGTATTTCTGTGTTCTTATCGGTGCTCATCTTGTTTACGTTTGTTCTAGTTTCTTAGCATTTCTGTATAATTCATTATTGATAGCAATTCAATGTCATTAGTCCCAATGAAATGCTTTATTTTTTATTTATTGGTATGTATTGCCTGTTCTGTTGCTGCTGCTACAATCTGAACAAATATAAACTCACCTGCAAAGAATGCCCTAGGATTCTAGAATAAATGTTGACACAAATGAATGCCTACTAAAGAACTTCATTTAGATTTTCTTTCGAGAAAGCGAGTGTCCATTATCGCTCTGAAAGGCGGCATTTAACTTTCCTGTCTACTAATATGAAAATAGTGAAAATAGATGACTTCTGAAACAAACACCAAAATTTGCTTGTGATCGGTTAGCCCAAATTATTTCAGCTGTAAATGGCTCACCTAAGGTGTTGACAAGTTTTGCTTGTGTGTTTCATTTTCCTGTGTGATTACTTTCCATTTTTTGTGCAAGTTTTTGTTATTACTATATTGTTGATGAAACACAATGAGTACACATTTAACGGGTGTAAAATGCATCTACATTCATCCCGAGTGCTTCTGTATCTGTGTTCATCGACAATCATTCCTGTTTATGTCTGTTCCAACATTCATTTCCATCGCATCAACATCAGTTCCAGTTACTGTTTTAATTTTCTTACATCATTTGTAGAAAGTGAACATATTATGAGTCGGTAAACATACTATGGCAGTTTATTTTGAGACAAAAGTCGGTGCCGTCCACTCGGGTCCTCACACTGGCCTCTACTACCACCAGATTCACCCACTGCTAGTTGTTACTTCGTATGACCAGACATCAGGTGGAGCTGTTAGTCTATACAACAAAGATGTACGTATAGTGTGTCGTCTCTCTTTGTGTATCCAGCTTGTGGAGATACTTGCTATGTATATACAGCTTGTGGAGATACTTGCTATGTATATACAGCTTGTGGAGATACTTGCTATGTATATACAGCTTGTGGAGATACTTGTTATGTATATAGAGCTTGTAGAGATACTTGCTATGTATATACAGCTTGTGGGGATACTTGCTATGTATATACAGCTTGTGGAGATACTTGCTATGTATATACAGCTTGTGGAGATACTTGCTATGTATATACAGCTTGTAGAGATACTTGCTATGTATATACGGCTTGTAGAGATACTTGCTATGTATATACAGCTTGTAGAGATACTTGCTATGTATATACGACTTGTGGAGATACTTGCTATGTATATACAGCTTGTAGAGATACTTGCTCTGTATATACAGCTTGTGGAGATACTTGCTATGTATATACAGCTTGTAGAGATACTTGCTATGTATATACAGCTTGTGGAGATACTTGCTATGTATATACAGCTTGTAGAGATACTTGCTATGTATATACAGCTTGTAGAGATACTTGCTATGTATATACAGCTTGTAGAGATACTTGCTATGTATATACAGCTTGTAGAGATACTTGCTATGTATATACAGCTTGTAGAGATACTTGCTATAACTGCTCTGAAATAGAGAAAGGTTAGAGCTGCTCTAATGTACTAATTCTGTTATATGTGAAGGGTGAAGCTTTAAACCATGCGACGATACAACGCTCAGTCAACTGCACTGCCGTCTGCTGGCAATCTGAGAAGAAGATTTTAGTTGTTGGCTGGGAGAGCGGAGAGCTTGTGATATGGAATGAGGGAGAGCGCGATCTACATGACGTCCCTAAGTTACACAAAGCTGCCATTTCCTGTTTGGCATGGAGTGTTAAAGGCTCTCGTCTTGTCTCTACTGATCAGGTGGGCATTGGTGGGCAAGGATGGATAATCTATTGACTTCCATTTGTGGTACTCAATTGTAGTTGAATACTACGCTGTAGTTGTTATACTGTGTTGTAGTTGTTATACTGTGTTTTAGTTGTTGTACTATGTTGTAGTTGTTGTACTGTAGTTGTTTTGCTGTACTGTACTGTAGTTGTTATACTGTACTGTACTCTAGTTGCTACACAGTGTTGAGGTTGTTGTACTGTGTGTAGTTGTTGTACTGTATTGTAGTTGTTGTACTGTGCTGTAGCTGATCTACTGTGCTGTAGTTTTTATACTGTGTTGTAGTTGTTATACTGTGTTGTAGTTGTTATACTGTGTTGTGTTGTAGAACGGAGCTATAATAGTTTGGAAGGCCGACCCTCGTGGTAGAGTACAGCCAACTCCACTCAATCAGCTCAACTTACAAGAAAGTATCAACGAACTGATATTCAGGCCTTCCGCTGCACAAGACCCCAACTCGTGAGTTCTCATTTACTAAATCTCATCTACTAGTTCTCTTCTACTAGTTCTCATCTACTAGTTCTCATCTACTAGTTCTCTTTTACTAGTTCTCTTCTACTAGTTCTCATCTACTAGTTCTCTTCTACTAGTTCTCTCTACTAGTTCTCATCTACTAGTTCTCATCTACTAGTTCTCTTCTACTAGTTCTCTTCTACTAGTTCTCTCTACTAGTTCTCTTCTACTAGTTCTCTTCTACTAGTTCTTTTCTACTAGTTCTCTTCTACTAGTTCTCTTCTACTAGTTCTCTTCTACTAATTCTCTTCTACTAGTTCTCTTCTACTAGTTCTCTTCTACTAGTTCTCTTCTACTAGTTCTCTTCTACTAGTTCACTTCTACTAGTTCTCATCTACTAGTTCTCTTCTACTAGTTCTTTTCTACTAGTTCTCTCTACTAGTTCTCTCTACTAGTTCTCTCTACTAGTTCTCTTCTACTAGTTCTCGTCTACTAGTTCTCGTCTACTAGTTCTTTTCTACTAGTTCTCATCTACTAGTTCTCTTCTGCTAGTTCTCTTCTACTAGTTCTCTTCTACTAGTGCTTTCTGGATCACAAAACAGCTATTCCAGTTCTACAATATTGCTATCAAAGCAGAACTTTGTCCTTGTTTTATTGTCAACGTGTCCTGGCATGACATGGTATGAATTGTACGAATATTTGGTTACAAATGGATCCTCAAACACTCTGTACTGACCAAATATTTGGAGACGATTTAGTCAATACTGTGTTTTATCCACCTCAAAGATTGGTGGTGTGATTCAAGTCTTGGTTTGAGATACCCTCTTCCTGTTTTGATCATCTGAACTTCTCAAAAATACTTGGTTTTTCCTCTTAAAAATGACTCAATATGTATTTTATAACAAACCTGGTCTATTAATGTCTGCTGCAGTATTGTTTATATTAGACATTGTTTACTGACTTGGTTCTTGGTTTGGGGCAGAGAATTAGCAGCTCTGGCAAGGGCAGCAGTCAGCGGGGATGAATCAGCACTTGACATGTTCAACTGGAAGAAATCTATTCCTGGTAAACCAGGCAGCAGTCCATTTGGTGCTCCTGCAGAAGCCCTTGGCTTCTACGTGGGAACAGAAGGAGGTATGGGTGTCGTTTACTCATGTTATGTAATTGTACTGTTGTGGGCATATATTATGTAATTGTACTGTTGTGGGCATATGTTATGTAATTGTATTGTTGTTTACTTGTGTTATGTAATTGCACTGTTGTTTACTTGTGTTATGTAATTGTACTGTTGTGGGCATATGTTATGTAATTGTACTGTTGTTTACTTGTGTTATGTAATTGCACTGTTGTTTACTTGTGTTATGTAATTGTACTGTTGTCGGCATATGTTATGTAATTGTACTGTTGTTTACTTGTGTTATGTAATTGCACTGTTGTTTACTTGTGTTATGTAACTGTACAGTTTGTTGTTTACCTGATGCCATGCTGTGGTATATCGTCTGATGACCAACTTGTTGTATTATAGGTTCTGTGTACCACTGTAACGAGAGTGGAAAGTCACAGAAATGTTTCACAACTGACGGATCCATATCTAAGCTGATGCTCATGGAGAAGAAGGGCATACTTGTTACCATTACAGTCAGTTTAACTCTTGCTCAGCACAGCATTTCACCTTCTGGTGACCTCAAAGAGCTCTTCAAGGTGAAATATATCATACTATCTCAGCAATACACACCCGTTAGTGGTTAGTGGCATGTGGTGCTAAATTGGATGTACTGCACTCACATGATGTTACATAACACATATGCACTGCAGGTTAAATTGGATGTACTGCACTCACATGATGTTACATAACACATATGCACTGCAGGTTAAATTGGATGTACTGCACTCACATGATGTTACATAACATGTATGCACTGCAGGTTAAATTGGATGTACTGCACTCACATGATGTTACATAACACGTATGCACTGCAGGTTAAATTGGATGTACTGCACTCACATAACATTACATAACACGTATGCACTGCAGGTTAAATTGAGTGGCAAAAGTGACCGGCCCAGCATGTGTTGGTCTAGTCCAGGAGTTCTGACCACTGCTACTGGAGAGAGCGTTCTCAGACTGTGGGATTTAGCCAATAACAATAACTACGTGCTCTCTCTGGAGAGTCAGCCGTTGTATGATAAGAATGAGGTGTTGAATTGTGTCTCCTACAGCAGAGAGCGAGGTAACTGGCATGCGTCAACTGGTGCTTTTATTCTAGTTATTTTGTAATCATTTTTATCCTGGTTCATGCAAGTGGAATCTTACATATTGTAGGTACGATTGCTGCCGGAACCAATTTAGGAAATGTTGCCATGTGGAAGTACTCTTCAAACCCTGATGTGACTGAAGATGATGAAACTTGCTGGAAACTGCAGCCTCCTTCTGTTGTCGATGGAGTGCTTGAATACATCAGTGTGAGTTATATATACTTGTACTACTAGTTATATATACTTGTACTACTAGTTATATATACTTGTACTACCAGTTATATATACTTGTACTACTAGTTATATATACTTGTACTACTAGTTATATATACTTGTACTACTAGTTATATATACTTGTACTAGTTATATATACTTGTACTACTAGTTATATATACTTGTACTACTAGTTATATATACTTGTACTACTAGTTATATATACTTGTACTAGTTATATATACTTGTACTACTAGTTATATATACTTGTACTAGTTTTATATACTTATACTACTAGTTATATATACTTGTACTACTAGTTATATATACTTGTACTAGTTATATATACTTGTACTACTAGTTATATATACTTGTACTAGTTATATATACTTGTACTACTAGTTATATATACTTGTACTACTAGTTATATATACTTGTACTACCAGTTATATATACTTGTACTACTAGTTATATATACTTGTACTACTAGTTATATATACTTGTACTACTAGTTATATATACTTGTACTAGTTATATATACTTGTACTACTAGTTATATATACTTGTACTACTAGTTATATATACTTGTACTACTAGTTATATATACTTGTACTAGTTATATATACTTGTACTACTAGTTATATATACTTGTACTAGTTTTATATACTTATACTACTAGTTATATATACTTGTACTACTAGTTATATATACTTGTACTAGTTATATATACTTGTACTACTAGTTATATATACTTGTACTACTAGTTATATATACTTGTACTAGTTATATATACTTGTACTACTAGTTATATATACTTGTACTAGTTATATATACTTGTACTACTAGTTATATATACTTGTACTACTAGTTATATATACTTGTACTACCAGTTATATATACTTGTACTACTAGTTATATATACTTGTACTACTAGTTATATATACTTGTACTACTAGTTATATATACTTGTACTAGTTATATATACTTGTACTACTAGTTATATATACTTGTACTACTAGTTATATATACTTGTACTACTAGTTATATATACTTGTACTAGTTATATATACTTGTACTACTAGTTATATATACTTGTACTAGTTATATATACTTGTACTACTAGTTATATATACTTGTACTAGTTATATATATTGTACTACTAGTTATATATACTTGTACTAGTTATATATACTTGTACTACTAGTTATATATACTTGTACTAGTTTTATATACTTATACTACTAGTTATATATACTTGTACTACTAGTTATATATACTTGTACTACTAGTTATATATACTTGTACTACTAGTTATATATACTTGTACTACTAGTTATATATACTTGTACTACTAGTTATATATACTTGTACTACTAGTTATATATACTTGTACTACTAGTTATATATACTTGTACTACTAGTTATATATACTTGTACTACTAGTTATATATACTTGTACTACTAGTTATATATACTTGTACTACTAGTTATATATACTTGTACTACTAGTTATATATACTTGTACTACTAGTTATATATACTTGTACTACTAGTTATATATACTTGTACTACTAGTTATATATACTTGTACTACTAGTTATATATACTTGTACTACTAGTTATATATACTTGTACTACTAGTTATATATACTTGTACTACTAGTTATATATACTTGTACTACTAGTTATATATACTTGTACTACTAGTTATATATACTTGTACTACTAGTTATATATACTTGTACTACTAGTTATATATACTTGTACTACTAGTTATATATACTTGTACTACTAGTTATATATACTTGTACTACTAGTTATATATACTTGTACTACTAGTTATATATACTTGTACTACTAGTTATATATACTTATACTACTAGTTATATATACTTGTACTACTAGTTATCCATACAGTACTTTGATGTATCTCTCCTAGTTTGGGTCGTCAGAAAGTCTAGTTGCCGTCAGCAGCTCAAATGACGTCTTTATACTGACCGAACAAATCATGAAAACAGACTTCACCGAAAATGTGAGTATAACCCATCCATTGCATCCAACGTTGATTATTTGGTCGTCGTATAGCCTTTGATCTTATATCTGATGGTCATTGGCATGTAGGTGGCTGCTGTACAATTGGGACCACAGACTGTGTCTATAGATTGCTTTGTCAACAATGTGCACCATGAGATGAAGTCTAGCATACAGGTATGTCTAACACGTAGTGTTTGTACAATATATGATGTGTGTATAACATAGATGTAGATACAACATAGATATAACACAGATGTAGATGTAACACAGATGTAGATATAACATAGATGTAGATATAACACAGATATAGATATAACACAGATATAGATATAACATAGATGTAGATGTAACATAGATGTAGATATAACATAGATGTAGATGTAACATAGATGTAGATATAACACAGATGTAGATGTAACATAGATGTAGATGTAACACAGATGTAGATATAACATAGATGTAGATGTAACACAGATGTAGATATAACACAGATGTAGATGTAACACAGATGTAGATATAACACAGATGTAGATGTAACACAGATGTAGATATAACACAGATGTAGATGTAACACAGATGTAGATATAACACAGATGTAGATGTAACACAGATGTAGATATAACACAGATGTAGATGTAACATAGATGTAGATGTAACATAGATGTAGATATAACACAGATATAGATGTAACATAGATGTAGATATAACATAGATGTAGATATAACATAGATGTAGATGTAACACAGATGTAGATATAACACAGATGTAGATGTAACACAGATGTAGATATAACACAGATGTAGATGTAACACAGATGTAGATATAACACAGATGTAGATGTAACACAGATGTAGATATAACACAGATGTAGATGTAACATAGATGTAGATGTAACATAGATGTAGATATAACACAGATATAGATATAACATAGATGTAGATATAACATAGATGTAGATGTAACATAGATGTAGATATAACACAGATGTAGATGTAACACAGATGTAGATATAACACAGATGTAGATGTAACACAGATGTAGATATAACACAGATGTAGATATAACATAGATGTAGATATAACACAGATGTAGATATAACACAGATGTAGATGTAACACAGATGTAGATGTAACACAGATGTAGATATAACACAGATGTAGATGTAACACAGATGTAGATATAACATAGATGTAGATATAACATAGATGTAGATATAACACAGATGTAGATGTAACATAGATGTAGATATAACATAGATGTAGATATAACATAGATGTAGATATAACACAGATGTAGATATAACATAGATGTAGATGTAACACAGATGTAGATATAACACAGATGTAGATGTAACATAGATGTAGATATAACACAGATGTAGATATAACATAGATGTAGATATAACACAGATGTAGATATAACACAGATGTAGATGTAACATAGATGTAGATGTAACATAGATGTAGATATAACATGGATGTAGATATAACATAGATGTAGATATAACACAGATGTAGATGTAACATAGATGTAGATATAACATAGATGTAGATGTAACACAGATGTAGATATAACATAGATGTAGATGTAACACAGATGTAGATGTAACACAGATGTAGATATAACATAGATGTAGATGTAACATAGATGTAGATGTAACATAGATGTAGATGTAACACAGATGTAGATATAACACAGATGTAGATATAACATAGATGTAGATGTAACACAGATGTAGATGTAACACAGATGTAGATATAACATAGATGTAGATGTAACATAGATGTAGATGTAACATAGATGTAGATGTAACACAGATGTAGATATAACACAGATGTAGATATAACATAGATGTAGATATAACATAGATGTAGATGTAACACAGATGTAGATATAACATAGATGTAGATGTAACACAGATGTAGATATAACACAGATGTAGATGTAACATAGATGTAGATGTAACATAGATGTAGATGTAACATAGATGTAGATGTAACATAGATGTAGATATAACACAGATATAGATGTAACACAGATGTAGATATAACACAGATGTAGATATAACATAGATGTAGATATAACATAGATGTAGATGTAACACAGATGTAGATATAACATAGATGTAGATGTAACACAGATGTAGATATAACACAGATGTAGATATAACACAGATGTAGATGTAACATAGATGTAGATGTAACATAGATGTAGATGTAACATAGATGTAGATATAACACAGATATAGATGTAACACAGATGTAGATATAACACAGATGTAGATGTAACATAGATGTAGATGTAACATAGATGTAGATATAACATAGATGTAGATATAACATAGATGTAGATATAACATAGATGTAGATGTAACATAGATGTAGATATAACATAGATGTAGATGTAACACAGATGTAGATATAACACAGATGTAGATATAACACAGATGTAGATGTAACATAGATGTAGATGTAACATAGATGTAGATATAACATAGATGTAGATATAACATAGATGTAGATATAACATAGATGTAGATGTAACATAGATGTAGATATAACATAGATGTAGATGTAACACAGATGTAGATATAACACAGATGTAGATATAACACAGATGTAGATGTAACATAGATGTAGATGTAACATAGATGTAGATATAACACAGATATAGATATAACACAGATATAGATATAACACAGATATAGATATAACATAGATGTAGATGTAACATAGATGTAGATATAACATAGATGTAGATGTAACATAGATGTAGATATAACATAGATGTAGATGTAACACAGATGTAGATATAACACAGATGTAGATATAACACAGATGTAGATGTAACATAGATGTAGATGTAACATAGATGTAGATATAACACAGATATAGATATAACACAGATATAGATATAACATAGATGTAGATGTAACATAGATGTAGATATAACATAGATGTAGATGTAACATAGATGTAGATATAACATAGATGTAGATGTAACACAGATGTAGATATAACACAGATGTAGATGTAACATAGATGTAGATGTAACATAGATGTAGATGTAACACAGATGTAGATATAACACAGATGTAGATATAACACAGATGTAGATGTAACATAGATATAGATGTAACATAGATGTAGATGTAACATAGATGTAGATATAACACAGATATAGATATAACACAGATATAGATATAACATAGATGTAGATGTAACATAGATGTAGATATAACATAGATGTAGATGTAACATAGATGTAGATATAACATAGATGTAGATGTAACACAGATGTAGATATAACACAGATGTAGATATAACATAGATGTAGATGTAACACAGATGTAGATGTAACACAGATGTAGATGTAACATAGATGTAGATGTAACATAGATGTAGATATAACACAGATGTAGATGTAACACAGATGTAGATGTAACATAGATGTAGATGTAACATAGATGTAGATGTAACACAGATGTAGATATAACACAGATGTAGATATAACACAGATGTAGATGTAACATAGATGTAGATATAACACAGATATAGATATAACACAGATATAGATATAACATAGATGTAGATGTAACATAGATGTAGATATAACACAGATATAGATATAACACAGATATAGATATAACATAGATGTAGATGTAACATAGATGTAGATATAACATAGATGTAGATGTAACATAGATGTAGATATAACATAGATGTAGATGTAACACAGATGTAG
This sequence comes from Cryptosula pallasiana, assembly GCA_945261195.1. Lineage (NCBI taxonomy): Eukaryota > Metazoa > Bryozoa > Gymnolaemata > Cheilostomatida > Cryptosulidae > Cryptosula > Cryptosula pallasiana. The sequence continues at coordinate 17,424,519 of OX183139.1, forward strand.
ATATAACACAGATGTAGATATAACATAGATGTAGATGTAACACAGATGTAGATGTAACACAGATGTAGATGTAACATAGATGTAGATGTAACATAGATGTAGATATAACACAGATGTAGATGTAACACAGATGTAGATGTAACATAGATGTAGATGTAACATAGATGTAGATGTAACACAGATGTAGATATAACACAGATGTAGATATAACACAGATGTAGATGTAACATAGATGTAGATATAACACAGATATAGATATAACACAGATATAGATATAACATAGATGTAGATGTAACATAGATGTAGATATAACATAGATGTAGATGTAACATAGATGTAGATATAACATAGATGTAGATGTAACATAGATGTAGATATAACACAGATGTAGATGTAACATAGATGTAGATATAACATAGATGTAGATGTAACACAGATGTAGATGTAACACAGATGTAGATGTAACATAGATGTAGATGTAACATAGATGTAGATATAACACAGATGTAGATGTAACATAGATGTAGATGTAACATAGATGTAGATATAACACAGATGTAGATATAACACAGATGTAGATATAACATAGATGTAGATATAACACAGATGTAGATGTAACACAGATGTAGATGTAACACAGATGTAGATATAACATAGATGTAGATATAACACAGATGTAGATATAACATAGATGTAGATATAACACAGATGTAGATATAACATAGATGTAGATACAACATAGATATAACACAGATGTAGATGTAACACAGATGTAGATGTAACACAGATGTAGATATAACATAGATGTAGATGTAACACAGATGTAGATGTAACACAGATGTAGATATAACACAGATGTAGATGTAACACAGATGTAGATATAACACAGATGTAGATGTAACATAGATGTAGATATAACATAGATGTAGATATAACATAGATGTAGATATAACACAGATGTAGATATAACATAGATGTAGATGTAACATAGATGTAGATATAACATAGATGTAGATGTAACATAGATGTAGATATAACACAGATGTAGATGTAACATAGATGTAGATATAACATAGATGTAGATGTAACACAGATGTAGATGTAACACAGATGTAGATGTAACACAGATGTAGATGTAACATAGATGTAGATATAACATAGATGTAGATATAACATAGATGTAGATGTAACATAGATGTAGATATAACATAGATGTAGATGTAACATAGATGTAGATATAACACAGATGTAGATGTAACATAGATGTAGATATAACATAGATGTAGATGTAACACAGATGTAGATGTAACACAGATGTAGATGTAACATAGATGTAGATGTAACATAGATGTAGATATAACACAGATGTAGATGTAACATAGATGTAGATGTAACATAGATGTAGATATAACACAGATGTAGATATAACACAGATGTAGATATAACATAGATGTAGATATAACACAGATGTAGATGTAACACAGATGTAGATGTAACACAGATGTAGATATAACATAGATGTAGATATAACACAGATGTAGATATAACATAGATGTAGATATAACACAGATGTAGATATAACATAGATGTAGATACAACATAGATATAACACAGATGTAGATGTAACACAGATGTAGATGTAACACAGATGTAGATATAACATAGATGTAGATGTAACACAGATGTAGATGTAACACAGATGTAGATATAACACAGATGTAGATGTAACACAGATGTAGATATAACACAGATGTAGATGTAACATAGATGTAGATATAACATAGATGTAGATATAACATAGATGTAGATGTAACACAGATGTAGATGTAACACAGATGTAGATATAACACAGATGTAGATGTAACACAGATGTAGATATAACACAGATGTAGATGTAACATAGATGTAGATATAACATAGATGTAGATATAACATAGATGTAGATATAACACAGATGTAGATATAACATAGATGTAGATGTAACACAGATGTAGATATAACACAGATATAGATATAACATAGATGTAGATGTAACAATCTAGAGATGGATACAGGTGTAGATGTATATATAACAGGTACGAGGTGTTGCTGTCGGTAAAGAGGCAGCTGCCGTGTGGAATGGCAAACTTGTGGAGATGTATGAGATCAATCAAGATAACAAAACTCTGCGTGGAATTGGTGAGTACTACTGTATGTGTATTGTATGTGTATATGTGTTGTATATGTATGTGTATTGTATATGTATGTGTGTTGTATATATATGTGTGTTCTATATGTATGTGTGTTGTATATGTATGTGTGTTGTATATATATGTGTATTGTATATGTTTGTGTGTTGTATATGTATGTGATATGTATGTGTGTTGTATATGTATGTGTGTTGTATATGTATGTGTGTGTTGTATATGTTTGTGTGTTGTATATGTATGTGTGTTGTATATGTTTGTGTGTTGTATATGTATGTGTGTTGTATATGTATATGTGTTGTATATATATGTGTGTTGTATATATGTGTGTTCTATATATATGTGTGTTGTATATGTATGTGTGTTGTATATATATGTGTATTGTATATGTTTGTGTGTTGTATATGTATGTGTGTTGTATATGTATATGTGTTGTATATATATGTGTGTTGTATATATGTGTGTTCTATATATATGTGTGTTGTATATGTATGTGTGTTGTATATGTATGTGTGTTGTATATGTATGTTTGTTGTATATATATGTGTGTTGTATATGTATGTGTGTTTTATATGTACTGTATACTATGTCTATATATTGTGTACTAAGCCTATATATTATATTGTATGCTATATATATACTGCATACATACTGCACACCTTATATATACTGTATACATTGCATAACTCAGGTAACTGGAGTTGCGAGTCTTCACAAGTTGCAGTTCATAACCAGAATGTCTATACAATAGAAGGCCAGAAGGCTCAAGTACGCACAATGCAGGTGGGTAGATGTTTATTGGATGTTAGATGTCTATGGTATATCATATGTCTTGAAGGATATATCATATGCATCATGTAATACATTTTATGTTATGTATGATATATTACATGTTATGTATGATATATTACATGTTATGTATGATATATTACATGTTATGTATGATATATTACATGTTATGTATGATATATTACATGTTATGTATGATATATTACATGTTATGTATGATATATTACATGTTATGTATGATATATTACATGTTATGTATGATTTATTACATGTTATGTATGATATATTACATGTTATGTATGATATATTACATGTTATGTATGATATATTACATGTTATGTATGATATATTACAGGGCACAGTTAAACAGTTCCTCAACTTCACAGAGAGTGAAGGAGTTCCAGTGACACTAGACATCTGTGCTAACTACTTAGTTATTGGTAGTTCTCTGGGTGTAATTAAAGTCTATGATCTCTCTCGTAGGTAAGCTTTGTATTGCATACCTTGTACTGTATACCTTGTACTGCATACCTTGTACTGTATACCTTGTACCTTGTACCGTATACCTTGTACTGTATACCTTGTACTGTATATCTTGTACTGTATATCTTGTACTGTATATCTTGTACTGTATACTTTGTACCGTATACCTTGTACTGTATACCTTGTACCGTATACCTTGTACCGTATACCTTGTACTGTATACCTTGTACTGTATATCTTGTACTGTATACCTTGTATTGTATACCTTGTACTGTATACCTTGTACTGTATATCTTGTACTGTATACCTTGTACTGTATACCTTGTACCGTATACCTTGTACTGTATACCTTGTACTGTATACCTTGTACCGTATACCTTGTACCGTATACCTTGTACTGTATACCTTGTACCGTATACTTTGTACCGTATACTTTGTCCCGTATGCCTTGTACCGTATACCTTGTACCGTATACCTTGCTTGTACCGTATACCTTGTACTGTATACCTTGTACCGTATAACTTGTACTGTATACCTTGTACTATATACCTTGTACTATATACCTTGTACTATATACCTTGTACTGTATACCTTGTACTGTATACCTTGTACTGTATACCTTGTACCGTATACCTTGTACCGTATAACTTGTACCGTATACCTTGTACTATATACCTTGTACTATATACCTTGTACTGTATACCTTGTACCGTATACCTTGTACCGTATACCTTGTACTGTATATTTTGTACTGTATATCTTGTCCCGTATACCCTGTACCGTATACCTTGTACCGTATACCTTGTATCGTATACCTTGTACTGTATATTTTGTACTGTATATCTTGTCCCGTATACCCTGTACCGTATACCTTGTACCGTATACCTTGTACCGTATACCTTGTACCGTATACCTTGTACTGTATACCTTGTACCGTATATCTTGTACTGTATATCTTGCATGGTATATCTTCTACTATACGCCTTGCTTACAGAGAAGCTAAGGCTCACAACATACCAAAGAATATAGGAGAAGTAATACCACACTTTGGTAGCCTGCTGTCTGCCAAGTGTAATTGTAATGGCACCAAAGTCAGCCTTATAGTCAGCAAGGTAGTCAGCACTGTATATATGTATATACTATATATTACTAGTATATATAAACTATATATACTAGTAACGCATAGCAATTAATATATAGAAATGTATAGTATCTATTATACACCATTTTATACGGTATACAAATAGACTGATGAGAAAGTAGACAGTAAGATATACATCTGGGACACAGAGCTCGATACTGTACAGTTCTTTGACTTTGAGACCGGTCGTGGTGAACTTGAGGATGACCTCGCATTTCCTGGAGAGGACGAGGAAGACATCTCAGATGTTGACAGGTAGGTAAATACGCATTACACGTCAGATTTGTCTTCTCTCTGTCACCACACACCTCAGCTCGAAGGGTTGATGTAATGTATAGAATAAATGAGTACACAGTTGCTAGTAAGACTTGTCTTCTCTCACATACCTCATGCGGGGTGATATAATGTATAGGGGGCGGTATCAGGCTGCCAAGGATATATCCAACAGATACCCAATCAGTCAATTCTGGGATTCCTCAGAACCCAAGCTAGTCGTGTGTGAAGTAAAGAGAATCGCTGGTGCGGAGGCTATCAAGGGTAACGTCATGCAAGAGGTAATTATTTTTAGGTGGACAGAATTAACTGTTGTTTTGGTCTCAGGTTTATATTATGTATCCACTCCTGTCTTTCCTACTCTGTATCCACTCCTGTATCTCCTACTCTGTATCCACTCCTGTGTCTCTTACTCTGTATCCACTCCTGTGTCTCCTACTCTGTATCCACTCCTGTATCTCCTACTCTGTATCCACTCCTTTATCTCTTACTCTGTATCCACTCCTGTATCTCCTACTCTGTATCCACTCCTGTATCTCCTACTCTGTATCCACTCCTGTATCTCCTACTCTATATCTACTCCTGTATTTCCCACTCTGTATCCACTCCTGTATCTTCTACTCTGTATCCACTCCTGTGTCTCCTACTCTGTATCCACTCCTGTATCTCCTACTCTATATCTACTCCTGTATTTCCCACTCTGTATCCACTCCTGTATCTTCTACTCTGTATCCACTCCTGTATCTCCTACTCTGTATCCACTCCTAACTATTGCAGGCTGACTCGCTGGTGGTGTCACTGTTTACCACCCCTGAGCATGGAACCATGATACAAGACAGTTTCTCCATGAGTAGATCTTACAACAGTTTCTTGGGCTTTGAAGTGCCTTATTTTTTCTTTTCTGTCAAATCTGACTCATCGTCAGACTCGAGCGGAGGTGGGGGTATGTGCTGGTTATATTTAGCTATCAGCGTGTGGTTTGCATCACTTCAACAGTTCTTATGTCCCACTACAGTCAGCGCTGTCATTGTTCTCTCTCTGCTGTAGATAATCAGCTGACCCCACGACCTGCTGTTGCTAGTCCCTCTCCCTCCCCTCATGTAGCTAAGCGAACAATGAGAGACTTCATTGGTCTGGAGAATGCTAACAAGTCATCCAAGGATGCCATGATGAACTTCAGTTTCTACCTGACTATTGGTAACATGGATGAGGCATTCAAGTCTATCAAACTTATAAAAAGGTAGCTGTCTGGCTTGTAGTTCCTCTACAACGGCTTTTGTTACTGGGGGTCTACGTACTTCACCCTCAATATTACATATGTTATAGTGAGTCTGTGTGGGAGAATATGGCTAAGATGTGTGTCAAGTCTAGACGTTTAGATGTAGCCTCAGTTTGTCTGGGTAACATGGGTCATGCTAGAGGTGCTAAGGCATTGCGGGAGGCCAGCAAGTACCCGGAGTTGGATGCAAGAGTTGCAGTGCTGGCCATACAGCTCGGTTTATTAGATGATGCTGAGCGTCTGCTCAAAAACTGTAAGAGATATGACTTGCTGAATGAGCTCTACCAGGCTAATGGGCAGTGGGACAAGGTGGGTGTGTCATAGTGGTGTATTACATGCTAACATAGACAACGCTACATAGATATGACTACATAGACATCGATATATAGATATGGCTACATAGACATCGCTACATAGATATGACTACATAGACATCGCTACATAGACATCGCTACATAGATATGACTACATAGACATTGCTACATAGATATGACTACATAGACATTGCTACATAGATATGACTACATAGACAATGCTACATAGATATGACTACATAGACAATGCTACATAGATATGACTACATAGACATCGCTACATAGATATGACTACATAGACACAGCTGTCTGCTCTGTAGTATATAAGTATAACACTACAGGAATATGTTGTAGGCGATAGCCATTGCTGAAGCATGTGATAGAATTCATCTACGAAGTTCTCTTTACAACTTTGCCAAACATTTGGAAGAAAAGGGGGACATCAGCAGTGCAATTACATAGTGAGTGAGACATGACATTTGTGGTTTTCTCACCGTAGTTTTGTCTACTAGGGCCGATAATCATGTAATTGTTATTTTGTAGCTACGAAAGATCTGGCACTCAGAAGTTTGAAGTGCCTCGTATGCTTTTTGATGAGCCTCAGGATCTGGAGAAGTACATACTTAAGTCTAAGGATAGGTAAGTACATACTTAAGTCTAAGGATAGGTAAGTACATACTTAAGTCTAAGGATAGGTAAGTACATACTTAAGTCTAAGGATAGGTAAGTACGTACTTAAGTCTAAGGATAGGTAAGTACATACTTAAGTCTAAGGATAGGTAAGTACGTACTTAAGTCTAAGGATAGGTAAGTACATACTTAAGTCTAAGGATAGGTAAGTACGTACTTAAGTCTAAGGATAGGTAAGTACATACTTAAGTCTAAGGATAGGTAAGTACGTACTTAAGTCTAAGGATAGGTAAGTACGTACTTAAGTCTAAGGATAGGTAAGTACGTACTTAAGTCTAAGGATAGGTAAGTACGTACTTAAGTCTAAGGATAGGTAAGTACGTACTTAATTCTAAGGATAGGTAAGTACGTACTTGAGTCTAAGGATAGGTAAGTACGTACTTAAGTCTAAGGATAGGTAAGTACATACTTAAGTCTAAGGATAGGTAAGTACATACTTAAGTCTAAGGATAGGTAAGTACGTACTTGAGTCTAAGGATAGGTAAGTACGTACTTAAGTCTAAGGATAGGTAAGTACGTACTTAAGTCTAAGGATAGGTAAGTACATACTTGAGTCTAAGGATAGGTAAGTACGTACTTAAGTCTAAGGATAGGTAAGTACATACTTTAGTCTAAGGATAGGTAAGTACATACTTAAGTCTAAGGATAGGTAAGTACGTACTTATGTTACACAAGTTTATGGACAGGCTCAAGCGCGTATGCTAGTATGTATATATAAATGATGTACGCAGGTCTCTGAGGAAGTGGTGGGCCCAGTATATGGAGAGTACCGGTGAGATGGAAACTTCGCTGCAGTTCTACGAGTCAGCACAAGACTATTTGTCTCTAGTCAGAGTTTACTGCTACTGTGGAAACTTGGATAAGGTAACTGAGTGATCGAGCATTGTGGTGGTTATTGCGAGTTAACTTGTGTATCAGAGGTGTGATACTATCCTCGGCATCAATGAATGCTGCAGGCAGCGGAGATATGTAACGACACGGGAGACCAGGCTGCCTGTTACCAACTGGCACGCACATATGAGAATCAGGACCAGGCAAAAGAGTCGATACATTTCTACACGAGAGCTCAGGCTTACGGCAATGCTATCAGACTGTGCAGAGAACATGAGATGGATGACCAGCTGATGAATCTGGCATTGCTAGGTAACGCCGAAGACATGCTAGAGGCTGCCAAGTACTATGAAAAAAAACATGGCTGTCAAGACAAGTCAGTTATGTTGTATCATAAGGTAATGTTTTATGTGAAGAAAAGTTGTCTGCTCTTTGTCTCTCTAGGTAGAAATGGTTCTGGTAATATACATATGCTATCTTATCCAGATACGCATTTCCTCATTCAGGCAGATACAGTTGGTTCTTGTGTACATTTTAGGCAGGAAGTTTCTCCAAGGCGTTGGATTTGGCATTTGAGACAAAACAGTTTGCAGCGTTGCAAGTCATATCAGAGAGCCTGACATCCAACACCGACCCTGAAGTACTAAAGAGATGTGCTCAATTCTTTCTGGATAATGGAGAGTTTGACAGAGCAGTGGACCTGCTGGCTGTCGGCAAAAAGGTTTGTCATCTCCTTCATCAGCACAAAGAAATTTGAACTGCTGCCAATTACAATCAAGAGTGCACTTACTCTCAGTTCTCATGATGTGTCAGCTGGTCTTGGAAACAGCTTGGGAAACATGAAAATGCTATTAACAATAATCAAAATCTTAATTTTGTTTCATTTTAATGAATACAATACTTGTTTTGGCTTCGAACCAATTTTATAGAATATCCAAGCCAAGCCTAAAGTACAAGCCTCCAAAGTTGCTGTTATGACGAAAGTCTTATACTTATGCAGCCAACATGCCCATCTTCCATCTTTTACTGGAAACGTTAAATCTTATAATTTTGGCAATTTTAAAAAGATGCTAGCAAATTCGCTTTTTGTACAGGAAATAACATCTCAAAGTTTGGAGTGGTTCACTTTTGGAATATCAACTTTATTTTTATTGGACTGGCCCTAGAAGTTCGGGTGACCCCTGTGACCCCCGGCATATGTATTCGAATCAATGCAGATCCCAGTGCATTGAGAAAGGGACAAGCCAGGTTAAAAGATTCAAATAATTTCTGAAGTTTACAATAGACGGATTTAACATTTGTTCAGCATCCCTCAATGCTTTAGCTCAAGCTTTTGAAAAGCCCAGTAAAGCATGTAGTTGGTATGTTACAGTACACGGATGTATTTAGTTGTTATGTTACAGTACACAGATGTATTTAGTTGTTATGTTACAGTACATAGATGTATTTAGTTGTTATGTTACAGTACATGGATGTATTTAGTTGTTGTGTTACAGTACACGGATGTATTTAGTTGTTATGTTACAGTACATGAATGTATTTAGTTGTTATGTTACAGTACATGGATGTATTTAGTTGTTATGTTACAGTACACGAATGTATTTAGTTGTTATGTTACAGTACATGAATGTATTTAGTTGTTATGTTACAGTACATGGATGTATTTAGTTGTTATGTTACAGTACATGGATGTATCTAGTTGTTATGTTACAGTACATCGATGCATTGAAACTCTGCAACGAACAAAATGTAATGCTAACAGAGGATCTAGTGGAGAAGCTAACTCCAGAAAAGTCAGATGACAACGAGACAGAAGCCGAACGGGTAAAGGTGCTGGAGGCAATTGCCACTGTCTGTATGAACCAGAGACAGTACCACCTCGCCACCAAAAAGTACACACAAGCTGGAAACAGAATCAAGGTTGGGCATCAACTTGAGTGAAAGAATGGATAAGAGTTTGCTGTGAGCCATAGCTGCTGGTCAAGGTAATGAGGTTCATATTTTATTGTATGTTTAGGGGATGAAAGCCTTGTTGAAGTCGGGGGATACAGAGAAAATCACATTCTACGCCGGAGTGTCGCGGCAGAAAGAGATTTATGTGATGGCAGCCAACTACCTTCAGAGCCTCGACTGGACCAAGAACCCTAAAGTGATGAAGGACATCATTAGTTTCTACACAAAGGGTAGAGCTCTGGACTCTCTATCGTCTTTCTATGAGGCCTGCGCGCAGGTAAGTTAACCTTCGCCAACAGTAATATGTAAGTGTTATTTATTACAAAAGACAAGATTTCCAGGTTTTGTGTTGTTTGGTTTAGGCTGAAATAGATGAATATCAGAACTATGAAAAAGCACTTGGAGCACTTGGTGAGGCTGCCAAAAGCATATCTAATGCAAAATTGGGGAACACAACGCTTCAAGAGGAGAGACTGGCTAGTTTAAAACACAAAATCACTCTAATCAAGAAGTTTGTCAACGCCAGAAGGTAAATAGCTTCAACAAGTTATACTGTCCTCTCTCATTACCTTCATAGTGAAGTATTTACACCTAAAACTTCACTGTTAGATCTTACCAAGATTCACCCGATGAGGCTGTGAAGGTATGTCAGATACTGCTAGAGGAGCCAGATATCGATTCCAGTGTAAGACTTGGAGACTTGTATGGGTTTATGGTTGAGCATTACCACAGGAAAGGGAACTATAACATGGTAAGTCACACCCACCAGTTGACAAAAGTCGTGACTAGTCGCCACATCTGATGGATAACTGAAATAGGTGTTGTCCATCATTCAATTAGTGTCAATGACGGAGTTGTTGTCTCTTTGCAGGCCTACAACCTGCTACAAGAGCTGAGAGGGAAATCATCAGTCAACCCCAGCTACTTCATCAGCATGTCCACGCTGGAAGCCATTCATAAACACTTGAACATCCCTCTGGGAAGAGGCAGTGGCACTGACAAAACCAATTTCGATGATGATGACATCCAGGGAGAAGCTATAGACGAGGAAGTCATTGACTATGATTGAATCCCTGCTCTTACTTTTCACAACCGTCCACACTTTTTGTATTAGTCTCACTCATTTGGAAAAATCATTTTCATTGTGATAATAAAACGAAACAGCGTTGATCATGTTTTGCTTTTGTTCTGTTCATTTCACTCAGTCAAACTGCAACGGCTCAAGATTGGAGTATGATTTCAGGTTTGAAACTTTGTCAATTTGGCAATTATTAGTCTAGGGGCCTAGCCTGCCTGGTGGATTTTGTGACGCTACACTCCACTATCAAACACTCCTTCCCCAACGGATTAGGAAAAAGCCCTGGTGTACTGAGAGTTGTAGTCTTTGAGATTTTACGTTTCACTGGTTGTTTTTTTTCCACCTCTATGGTCTCTTTTACACAAGGTATCAACCCACAGATATGCGAAGGAAGTCGTTATTTTACCAAATTTGTTTGATGTCTAGGTTGCCTGCGTTTCCTGCTGAAAAAGGCGCTGCTGTAATAAGTATGCAAGATCCGTACTAAAATCCTTTCATTCTAATTTCGATTGCCAAAGCATTAATTATACAACAAATACAACTATTTGGATTATTGTAATGCTTTTTAATTTAACATAAAGTCGTAAATAAGTCTTTATTTAAAAAATTAATTAAAAATCGCGTTTTGCGTATTACAACGTCTGAACGATTTCCAAACTGTGGGAACGCTTTTGAAACAGTTTGAAGTTTCGCAAATCTTCTAAACGCGTTGTGAAATCATTCATACGCTTTAAAAATTCCGAGCCGATTTGCTAGTTCGCTCTATTGATCATAGATCTCCAGTCCATTTAAGATTGGTAATGTTTTACTAAACGACAAACATTTAAATTCTTTTTGAATATATGAAAAATCGTTTTTCTTTATTAAATATTATTTGTTTTATAATATTTTAAATAATATATACAACCTAATTATAAATGTATAAAGTTAAATTTAAAAATTATATTTAACAACAGTTTTATACAGTTAACTAATTTGCTCTGTCTATTGATCTACGTCTTGGTTGGTTAAGTTGCATAGAGGTTATAAAAAAAATAACGGCGATCGCTTTGGTTTGAAAGCCATGTGCTTTGCGAACCTTTACAACTATTTCAAAATAGTTTATATAATTTTAAAACAGTTTTGACTATTTACAGATAGTTTATACAGTTTGTAAATAATTCATACTCTTTCTAAAGCGTTCATACGGTTTGTAATTTTCAAAATCATCCGAATCATTTCTAAACCGTCTTAATTATTTGCAAAACACCTATACGCTTTGCAAAATTTACGATTGTTAGGCAGGAAATACAGTTTTATTGCACGAATCCCACGACTGACTATTTATTTATTATAATCAACGAGCTTGTTTTTAAACATAGTGTCTTGGGCTATTTTACTACAATTACTCAATTATCTTCCATGTAAAAGACGCTTTGCAAACCGTCTAGACTATTTCAAATCCGTTAATACATTTTGAAAACGAAACTGTCTAATGTTATGAGCCACCATACTTGTCAATGTCAATGCAATTACACTGGATAAAACACAAAATATAGTGTAATTTTGCATAAATATATTTCTCAGAGCAGTAATCATTCATCTACTAATGACCACCAAAAGCGACAACGCTCCGAATTAAATACTATGTTACTGCATACAGCAATGTTGACGGATCAAAATTTTTAATTTGGTGCTCTTTGCATAAAACTACCTTTGTATAACAGACACTGATTGCTGTTGGCTGTCAGCGCTTTGCCAACCTTCTGATTAGCTAAACACTGAAATGTTATTCTACGAAGTGTGACAAACCGTCTTGATTGGGTAATACTTTAGACAGGCAGGCGGACAGATAGGCAGCTAGCTAAGGCCCTGTTTACACTGGGAACACCATAGAGTAAGTGCCCAGGCCGTACAAATGTGAACGCTTAATTTTGCAGCAAAAACGCCAGCTGTTCAAATAGGTTCGCACCAATATTGGTTACGCAGTCTCAAAACTGAAACATGGCCCAAGGTGTTTTAATACAGAGACGGGACTGATGTGCCATATAAATGATCATCCAAACAGTGCGGACCAACACTTAGCTGTAGCTGCTACGAATTTTCATGGTATTTCGTAGCGTACTAGTGTTAACTAGGCACAAATTGATTCATGGAAGGGAGCCACAAAAAATATTGATGATGAAAAGTGGTAAGGGCTCAACTGTTCTGTAATGGGGTTGCAAATGACAGCTATACAACATTTTTGGTAGCTGATAGACAAGATGCAAACTGGCTAATAAACTAGATGTAAATTAAGGGCAGCCATACCCAACTGCTTTGGCTCTTTATTTAGGTGCACACTTAGCTCTGCCAGCAGCGATGTGGATAGATGCAATAGATAAGTTGATGCATCACATTTCATCATCACGTTTTTTCTTGGCTATTGAACTGACTTGACTATTTGCACCAATATGTGAGTCAGATCCCATTTTTGTGTCTTGGCACAGAGAAATCTCTTATTCCACCTTATAGAAGATGCAGGCTCAATTGTTATTTTTTTTATCGTTGTCCACAAAGGTATTTTGCTTCAGCAGATGCTATCTTTGAACAAATGCAATATTCAAATGGGAGTTTTCACTACCACTATTCAATCCCATGTCTGCAATGTCCTCTAGCAATATCAACCAAACCTTATTTAGGCTGCTCGGTATCAACTACTTGAATTTGAGGAAAATATTTTCCAATTTCGTCTTTTTGCCTCTTCACATTCAGGCTTACTGGCATCAGGTAGCTCCTCTAGTCAATATCTATGCACTGATCGATGTTATTTGACAGCCACAATAATAATACTCTTGTAAGCAATGAATGACCTGATCACTCTAATACACTATAATCGGCTAGCTGTTGTGACCTAAATATTTTGAAACTTTGCTGAGCTGACAACTCCAGAACAATTCAAACCAAATGAAGGCTTATAAATGCTTGTAATGGCAGAGTGATGACGAAGGGCAAGTCCAAAGCAGTTGGTGGGGGCAGTTGTCATTTATTATTGTAGCTCAATAAATACAAACAACAACACTAAGCTGCCACCTCCTTATCTTTTTTGACAGGTCCCATAAATGCCTTCTTCTCCTCGGCGGTCTGGAAACGACCATGTCCAAATTTGCTGCTAGTGTCAATGAACTTCAATTTGATTTCTTCGGAAGCCACACGCTTGGTCTGAACCATCAGCGACTGTAAACAAAATTTAGAGCTGAATATTGTGTTTAGAGAGACATTATAGATAACATAAAATCAAACAGCATATTCAGAAGGAAGGCAACAACAAACATATCAACAGTATAACATCAGTCGGCATGTTGATCATCACAACACTGTACAATGTAATGTGGCAAATGAGAAGTTCCAAGCATACCTTTCTTAGCGTAAGAACTCTTTTCTTGGGTCCAACAACACACCCCTTGACCATGATAAAGTCATTTCTCACCTCACCGTAGTGAGGGAAACCGCCCATGGGTGTGATAGATTTATCTGTGATGTCGTACTCGGTAGAGGCATTATTCTTAACAAGCTTCCCATCCTTGGTGTGGATACCTATCAAAGAACAACATGATTGTCAGACACGAACAACAACTGCTCCCAACATACAACAGACACAAACAATGACAGTTCAGGGTTAATAAATCGGTTTCATGGGGTCATCAATCGGTAATTCCAATATAACATCACAACCATCAAATGCAGAAACAGAATGCAACAGGGAAAGAAGGCTCACCCTTTCCGATCCTATAGACTTTCTTGTTGATCTCGGTTCGGTGATGATAGCCCTTCTGACCGGCTCTTGGCACACCAAAGCCAACACGAGCAGGATGCCAAGCTCCAATACAAGCGACTTTTCTCAGACCCTTGTGAGTCTTCCTGGGCAGCTTCTTCACGTGCCAACGCGAGATGACACCCTTGAATCCCTTGCCTTTTGTCACACCAATAACATCCAACATTTCATCTTGGCTGAACACACTGGTCACGGGAACCTGTTTCTCGAGCTGCTCTTTGGCCCAGTTGACTTTCTCTTCGATAGTACCACCATTGACCTGGATCTCCATCAGATGAGCTTTCTTCTGCCTCTGGTTCATAAGCTTCATCTACAATCACAAGCGACAATAGCTACTAAAATATGCAAGCTCGAGATAACGGTGTAGAGAAATAGTATTATTAGCAAAGCCTCAGTTACGAATTATCTTCACTATGTTCAGGTAATACATGCAATAAGCATCATAGGCAAATGCATACATTTCCAACAGATCATAAACCAGCAACAAACCTGGGTGTGGCAGAGAACTCTGATGACCTTGCAATATTTGATCATCTTCTGGAAGTCACGCTCAATGACCTTCTTGCCATCCTCATCTTGCCACTTCTTTGCATACTTAGTGAAGGCTTTTTTCTTGCACTGATACCTAAGTAAACAACACAGGTGACAACCTCATCGCTTGGATGTATAACATGACAAGCGAGCGGAGGAAGTCCTGGCACATGGATGGAGCTCACCACTCAGCGGTTCATCAACTGATGCACCAACTGAAAGTGGGAGGAGCCCTGTGCAGCAGTCTGTCAAGAAAGATGCCACTGAAACAGCAATAGAAATAATGGAGCATGTGAAAAGTGAAGTCAAAAGGAAGAGAAATCACATGAAATATTTCTTGCTCTCACCAGTTCTTGTAGAAGCGACGCCTGCACTCTTCACTTATATGCTCAGCCCAGATTGTACCGAGTGTTCGAAGGCCACGAGGAGTTTCAATCAAACCAGTGACACCAACTACTACTAGTGGTGGAGTTTCAATTACAGTGACAGCCTCAACAACCTCTTTCTTGTTTACCTCTGCAACCAATAACAATTTATACTAAAAATTTTGCAAAACTATCGGAGTTGTTCAAATTATTATCATAAGATGATGATGCAGTGGTGTAAGCAATGTACGTATGTAGATTTTCATGACAATTTGAATCTGAACAACTTGACTTACTTGAGCCAGGCTTGTTGACCTCACGAACGATGTGCGTCATGCCAGCCTTGTATCCCAGGAAAGCCGTCAAATGAACAGGCTTTTTTGGATCATCTTTTGGAAAAGATTTACACTTTCCTCTATGGCGCTTACTGCGTTTTTTGGGCATGAAACCCAGATGTCCATGTCGAGGAGCGGAGAACTTACGATGAGACTACAACAAAGAGATGAGACATACTCTCACACTGTAGAAATATATGCAAACACACACAGCTGTTAAAAGTGAAAGCACCAAAGATTAACTTTTACTATATTTAATATTACTATTGCATAAATTATTAAATTATCATTATTGCATGAAAAAATGCTTTTGTATTACTCTGGAGAACGAAACAATATCTTGCTAAATATTAATTTGGAAGCTGAACATATCTCCTAATGGTATAAAACTGAATTGAACAACAGATGTAGAGTTAATTTGATGACAATTGTCCGATAAGTTTCATGAATCACACAAAGCACAACCTACCATCTCCGTGCCGTTACCGAAAAGGAAGAAGTGGCGAATGATTGGTGTTACCTTCCAACATTAACTTTATTGTGCTTTATTTTAAAAATGTCAAACGCAGTATACATAACCCTTGACCCTTTGGATTATTCAAAATTTAATTCTTCAAATCATTTTTCACACTACTGCAAAAATATTTTGTTAATAAAAATAAATAAATTTGTTACTCATATATTTGACATTGTATAGTTACAAAAGTTCTACCACCAACATTTGTGCAAAAAGTGATGAGAAAAGACTGTTCATCGTTGTAACCATCATTCATATTTTTATAGCTGGTTATATACTGGTCTAGAAGTTTTTACCATGGCTTCTGACAGACCATGGTATAACAGGTGGACTGAGAACACTGCTGATGGTGTTCTAAATTTTTTGCAATGGCCAGGGGAAAAACTGAGAGGTAATAAAATAATAATAATAATAAATAATAATTATTATAATTATTATATTATAATTATTATTATATTATTATTATTATAATAATTTAATAAATAAAAAAATTAATAATAATAATAATTATGATGATAATAATAATTACTACTAAATAATAATTATTATTATAATAAAAATGATAGTGGTAGCAGTAAGTAGCAACAGTAAAAAAAGGAACTGGAAGTTTTTGTACGATTTTTTATTATTATTTTTTTTATTGTTGTTCATCGATTAATAATAATCGGTCATCAATTATTGAGTTATTATTATTAATAATTATCATTAGATTATCTACTACTACTATTATCATTGTCAAATAATTATTAATTTGAAAATGAATTATTATTATTATAATAATAATGTGAGGAACGCCATCATTGATTATCAAAGGCCATCGCTATGACGATACCTATGCAACATATTTTATTCCACACTTATATTTTATATGTTTTATTCTCTGTATCACTACAAGTTTCTATTTAGAGCATAAGTACTAATTATTCTTATTTAACATCTATTTTCCTCGAAGAACTGCAAAACCATATTTTGGTTAGTGTAGGGCGTGGCGTACAAGTCCTTAGCACAGTAATAACATCAGAGTTAGCCTAACTCTCAGAAGTTCTCTCACACTGCACTAAACAGGAGGAATATATGCAGGCTGAAGGTATAAAGAGCAACAACTTGGTCTAGCCAACGATTGGTGCAGGCAAGACTCAGTGGAAAGCGAACAGTCATTCTGACCCTCGCTGCGTATTCTCGAAAGGTGTATGACATTAAGTCACTTGTCTTCCACCAACAGTTCGGCCATAGTCAGTTCGCCCAATTAAGGTGGAGCTCAGTGGAAAACAAGTTACCTTAGTAACCATCGCTGTGTATTCCCGGAAGGTATACAACATTGAGCTCTCCACCCTTAATTCGGCCTTGCTGTCGACCTAGCAGAAGTACAGAACAGTAACGAAAATAACATACACATCACAAACGCACTGCCTTAGCAAAGTATATGCAGTAAATTCGGGAGGTGTGCAGGTGTATGCTACCACCCAGACAAAATTCCTGTACAATAATAATTATTATACATCACAACAACATTGTGTACAACCACGAATAATTAATAATATGAATTCAGTAAAAGTTACAGTAACAAAACAACAAACAACCTTCTTCTCACTGTGTCTTCATCAGCGCTTTTTTTGTAAGACCAGTTGAGGGGCTCTCTAAAAATTTGTGATTAAATCACCTTAACACCAAAAAAATATGTACACAGATGCTTTTATTGCAGCAAAACTTAAACATTATACGTATACATACATGTTTATACCCTTGTATCCCCCTTGCATCACACATTTAAAATAAATTATGTTTTGTAACAAAACTATTCAATGTTATTAAACGATTGCACCAGTCATCTGCACACAAATAGCATCTGACATACATATTTTTCCAAATATGATTTTTTTTGTTCTTTTCTCTTTCATCTATGGTACTGTGACATCCAGTTCGTAGCCATGATATTTCATGTTTCCTATAGCTGATCAGCTTCAATGGTGAACCAACTACGTATAGGAACATATAAGCTCATATAGTCTCTATATGAAGAGAGGCTCTCTGCTTTGTGATAATGGCATTAATTGCTGTAAACCCCACTCATATTCTCCAGAGCTGACTGCTAACATGGCAAGTGTGTCCTTGAAATGTTTAGATGCATCGTTTTATTTGCCATCAGAACTTACAAACTCCTGAAAGCCATTTACATAATTTCAATTATCAATCCATCCTTATCTAGTCTAAGCTTTGCACAGTGATATCATAAGCTGTCATCAGAAAACACGGGGCTTTGGATTTTTTCTTCCAATCATCCAGATTTGTTGAGGAGTTCTCTGTGATTGATGAGCTCACCATGAGGTTTTTATTTGGTGTGATGTTGCAAAACATAAGGGCATCAATGCTATCGGCTATAGCCTGTATGATTTGTGCAAGTTGGATTTCGATACATCGGTCACATTTTTTAGAAAGTTGGATTTTTAAAAACTTAGTGGGAATTTTGTCCTCATAACGTTCTGCTTTTTTCAAGGCTTTTTCAGGGTACCACTTTATTGTGCGCCTCAATAATGGTGATTCTACATAATTGGAGGGCTAGTGATGGCTTGCCAGCTCATCCAATCAGTTGTACATGAGGCAAAGTTTTGCCTCAAAATACTCTGCTGCTAGGCGGGTATGCTAGATGGGTGTGTAGTCTAGTTAACGTGTCCCACTCTTTAGATGCGTCGCAAGTATCGTTATTTGCCCGCAGAAACTGAAGAGCCAGGGCATTGTGAGCACTCTATCTGGACAGCCACTCATCTGAAGTTGAATATGTCTCCTATTTTCTTAATCTCCCTGTGGAAGCTGTATGCAACATCTTGCAGATTTTTTGATTTTTGTTTTCATTGAGAAACAACTATGTGAATGTGATAGGAATACACTAAAATTGTTGATATGTGTTACAACTTTCAGTCTATTATTCACAGCCAATTCCAGGTGTTTGACAGAGCAGTGCCATCATATGACTATCAGGTATATCTCTTGTACAATAGTGTACAGGTCTCTACTGTTTCCTAACATTGTGGAGCATCCATCAGCTGTAAATGCAGGATTTCACATAAAAAGCCTTGTTTTGACTAGCACTTCATTAAACAATTCTTGATAACTTCTGCTGCTCCACCCTCTTCTAGCTCAATTAGATCCAGAAAAAAGGCGATTGAGATTCGTTGAGTGTGGCTGTGATGTAGACTATGAGTACTGCTGTAGGGGAGAGAGTTGCACTCTACAGCATGACTGATATTTTTTGCTTTGACTTGAAGACAGCCAAGATTAGCCCCTTTCTCGTTTCCGCTGATTCGTCTATCGTGTTATTGTGTGCTGCTGCGTTAGAGTGAAATATTCTTCCTGTATCTAGCTTGACTCTTTGGATTCTTCCTGTATCTAGCTGACTCTTTGGATTCTTCCTGTATCTAGCTGACTCTTTGGACATGAATATTTACGCTTGAACTATGAAAATCAGGGTGTTGTTAAAATGCACTCAAAACGGGCTAGCTATGCAGGCTGAAAACACAGGATGGCAAACTTCTCAGGGAGTGTTGAGACCCCCTTCAACAGCGCTAATTCTTTGAAAGGAGCCCACAACGCCCGCTACAAAAAAGCACTGGTTTTCATCATGATCATCATAATTAATAATAATATTGCATCAACGTATAATTTTTATTTTGTTTATTGTCATTGTAGATGTGTAGCAGCTAGCATAGATAAAATTTTTTGTTTTTTGTTTTATTATAAAACTTTGTATCAACCTGTCCAGTATGAGTATCCGTTGGAAATTTCGTTGATGCCGAAAAAATCAGCTTAATTTTGATTAACACAAAAAGTGAGTTTAAAACCAGGTATATTATTATTGCGTTGAAACTTACTTTGTGTGATGTGCTGTTGCCTGGTATGGTGGATCAACCAAGAGTGTATTGTCAGGGGTGTACTCAGGGGTCTACTCGGAGGTGTATTGTCCAATTTTAAAGTAGTCAGGAAAGACAGTATTCAAGAGAGGGGGTGGGGTGTGGGCATATCCGCACTAAGAAAGTTTTAAATTTTAGGCATGCTGAAACAGAAGGGGAAAGCATTTGAGACCAACATTGACACTTGATTGTTATATACACATTTTTGTTTTATATTTGTTTTATTTATTTACATCTTACTATATGTATACACATGTATTAGATGCATGAACGCATTTGAAAAGAAATTTAACCTTCAAGTGCTGTGAATGCCTAATGCTGATTTACCACTTCCATTGCTTTCCATTAAAAACTTAATCCATATAATTGGTGATTGTCATTATTCTTTTTTACTGTTTAAATAAATAACAAAACAATTAACAGTAATCGCTGATGAACTTCTACAAATATTCAATAACCACAATCAAGGCTGAGCTTTGTGTTATTTATTACCAGTTAGTACATACAGATCGGGAATACTCTTATTCTGTGGAGTGGTGTGTTATTGATTCTAACAGACTCAGTGTCGTAGCAATAATAATAACGATAATTAGCATTATATATGGTTACCAATGGTTAAGGTAAGTGTATATTATTCAGTATTTCTACGATAGTCACCAACCAGTGTTGAAAAGCAATAGTTATATTTCCTGTCTTTTAGCAATTACTGCTCCATTTCGAGAGAAGAACAAGACTGTCTATTACCACAGAAAGTTCAAGAGGGTGACTCCCATAGAGGACTGTGAAGAGGATGATGCCTTGTGTTTGTATGAGGCTGATCAGCAGTACAACAGAGACAGGTACTAGTGTGCTGTAGTGCAACAGAGACAGGTACTAGTGTGCTGTAGTACAACAGAGTCAGGTACTAGTGTGCTGTAGTACAACAGAGACAGGTACAAGTGTGTTGTAGTACAACAGAGACAGGTACTAGTGTGCTGTAGTACAACAGAGACAGGTACAAGTGTGCTGTAGTTCAACAGAGACAGGTACTAGTGTGCAGCAGTACAACAGAGACAGGTACTAGTGTGCTGTAGTACAACAGAGACAGGTACTAGTGTGCTGTAGTACAACAGAGACAGGTACTAGTGTGCAGCAGTACAACAGAGACAGGTACTAGTGAGCTGTAGTACAACAGAGACAGGTACTAGTGTGCTGTAGTACAACAGAGACAGGTACTAGTGTGCTGTAGTACAACAGAGACAGGTACTAGTGTGCTGTCCACCTGCTGCCAGTGACACAGAGTGCCACTTTGTTCGGCTAGAGGTCACAGAGCTAAATTAACCAATAAATTGCTTTTCATGCCATTTCTTTCATGATTTTTCCCTTGTGAACATTTTTTTTGTTCCAGAAAGTGCTTATACTCGCTTGGGTTTTTAGAGTGACATTTAAACTTTTATACACAAAGCTGAGAGTGTAAGCACATCAGCGGCGATTGGTACAATATGATCATTACTGTATGATTGTTAGGATGGTAGATGAAACGGTGTTAAGCATACTGAGGCAGAGAATGATGGAGTGCACATACTACTATCAACAAGACGCTAACTTCAAGTGCAAAAAGGAAACAGATGACTTGCAAACCTCAGAAGCTAATTACTTTGCCAAATGTAAGTTTTCTGAACAACTTAAATGGCTTTGAACATCAAATTTTAAGTGGATTTAATTTTAACATTGTCCAGTTGAAATATATTTGAAGAGGTTTATAAAGTTGCCCTTTCTTAAGAAAATTCCTATATATGCAATCAGTGTTGGTCTAGATGCAGTTTTTTTCCAAAGGTGCCAAAAGTTAAATAGCTTGCTATAGAGCAAGCTTTCAACATTTAGTGTCTTTGTACAGAAGCAGAGCTACTCAAATACTGGCATTGTGCAAAGACTTATGATTGCAAATTTTAGATCTTTTGTAGTTATTTTTCTCAAGTCGGCAACTTTTTTCGTACTTGGTAAAATCGCTATTATGTACACCCAACTTTATGTGACAAATTTTTGTAATCAAAAAATCTAATGAATATTTTTTTAATAAAAAATTAATTTTTAGGTTCCAAGTAAGTTAGTGATTTTGTAATAATATAATATCAATAATTTACGATAATATTTAAATCTAAAATACTTGTTATGTTACTAAGAGGATCTGAAAAATAATATTAAATGATAATAATGAAGATTTTTAGCAGTTAATTTGAAACTGAAAACTACATGAAAATGTCACAGTTAATATGTTCAAATATATTATGTAATATTGTATTACGCGATATCATAATAGAACTGCTGCTCGCAGATAGCACCTCTTGTTTATAGACCTTTATAGTATTTTGTTTGCTGTAAGTTAATTTTTGAAATCGTTTTATTATGTTGAATGAGAGAACAACTCTACAACCAGAATGCATCTCACCAGTAGTTTTTCATGCGCTTAATTTTTCGTTCAAGTCTGGTTTAATAAATTTTTTAGATTTGTTTGTGTTTTTTATTGATAACATTATGTTTTTTATTCAGACGGTGACCTTGGCATTAGAGTCACTCATTCATACGATGCATTTAGGAGGCAGCAGCACAGAATGGTCTGGGAGAGACGTCACAAACGGTCGCTAATTGATGGAAAACCACTGGAAGGAGCCGAGGAATGACAATTCTTAGTATTAGGGTAGAATTTTGCCTGTTTTTATTGCTTTCTAGCTGGGTACTTGGTGGAGTGTAGTTGAAGTGTGTGTAAAATATTTATATACATCTGAGGTTGAAATGAATACTTTGGTTTATAGTTTTGGTATGTTTATTTCTGACATAACTAAATGGTTCTTTTGCTGCCTCAATAAATATTGAAGGAGATAAAAGTGTGGCAGCATCTAAACTCATGAGATTTCAGTCACTCGTTACCATAAGAGTCATTACTAGTACTTTGTACAACTGTGAATATATATGCATTCCTTCACCGCCATTTCTTTCCATATTATCGTTAAGTGGAGCCATTTCTGTCTCTCCCAAACATGCTAAAGCGACGTTTGAAATGAGATCGTATAAGTTTAGGAGATCCCATGGCTCCTATTGATGTCTTCCTTCCATTCTTCTGTATTTCTCTAGCATCGTTCTCTGTGAGAATCTATAGAAGTAGAGAATCTGTCGGATATGCCCGAAGAATTTATCTATTTAAAGTGCACTTCAAGATGGAGTTTTTTCTCTCACCTTTTTTATAAATGATCTGAAAACCACCTCCACGTTGTCATCTTGGGCCGCTGCCGAGCACTCCTCAAAGTTACACCCGGGATATTTGAGGACGCATTTCTCTGCCTCCTTGCTTCCCACAGCCCTGCAATAACATTAAATGTTGTTCCAGTAATGGAATAAAAATCTAAAATGTGGTAACTCTGGAACTAAAGCTATGGTGTTGACATAATTCATACAACAAATAAGCAGATAAACAGAGCACTGAAAACACCAATAGCAGTCTAAGTCACAGTTTATTACTAGTAGAGTCCCTGTGACTGCGATACATAGAATGCCCTAGCACAGTTGGAGCACAGTCTATACACTGTGTATATGACTGTGAGTTGGGTTAGTGAGATGCATTGAGCAATAGAGAGTTGTGCCCACTTACCTAAGATGATTCAAATCAATTTTATTGCCGATTACCAACACAGGAGTGTTCAATGTTGTTTTGCAGTCAAATTTAAAATAGTCTAGTAAGTCGAGGCAGCAGTCAAAACTCTTGCTGTCGCTACAGCTGAATACAACAACGAGCCCATTTATTTCATCTAAACCTTCCAGTTCCGTCACTTTTGACATCAACTTCTACAAGCATACATTTTGTGACGTAACTCTATTTTTGTGATGTATCAGTCTTTCATAGATCATGGTACAGTTTGTGATAGAGTAAGCAAGTAAGAGACAGTTGGACAAACTTGTTTAGTACAAAAGGTAGATGAAGATGAAACTGCTACAAGCATACTGATGTACTGTTAGTTAGCCTCTCTTTCAAGTTTCATAACTTCTACTAAGGTTACAAAAATTGCAACAATTTTTATCTACGATAGTTAGATAGTGTGTGTTTGATCTATTCACTGAAACCCCTTATTTCTACATAACATCTACTGCACAGTGCGGCTGTACAATGTGCTACATACAATATAGCTGTACAATGTGCTACATACAATATAGCTATACAATGTGCTACATACAATATAGCTGTACAATGTACTACATACAATATAGCTGTACAATGTGCTACATACAATATAGCTGTACAATGTACTACATACAATATAGCTGTACAATGTACTACATACAACATAGCTGTACAATGTGCTACATACAATATAGCTGTACAATGTGCTACATACAATATAGCTGTACAATGTACTACATACAACATAGCTGTACAATGTACTACATACAATATAGCTGTACAATGTGCTACATACAATATAGCTGTACAATGTACTACATACAATATAGCTCTACAATGTACTACATACAATATAGCTGTACAATGTACTACATACAATATAGCTGTACAATGTACTACATACAATATAGCTGTATAATGTACTACATACAATATAGCTGTACAATGTACTACATACAATATAGCTGTACAATGTACTACATACAATATAGCTGTACAATGTGTTACATACAATATAGCTGTACAATGTACTACATACAATATAGCTGTACAATGTACTACATACAATATAGCTGTACAATGTACTACATACAATATAGCTGTACAATGTGCTACATACGATATAGCTGTACAATGTGCTACATACGATAGCTGTACAATGTGCTACATACAATATAGTTGTACAATGTGCTACATACAATATAGCTGTACAATGTGCTACATACAATATAGTTGTACAATGTGCTACATACAATATAGCTGTACAATGTACTTCATACAATATAGCTGTACAATGTGCTACATACAATATAGCTGTACAATGTGCTACATACAATATAGCTGTACAATGTACTACATACAATATAGCTGTACAATGTGCTACATACAATATAGCTGTACAATGTACTACATACAATATAGCTGTACAATGTACTACATACAATATAGCTGTACAATGTACTACATACAATATAGCTGTACAATGTGCTACATACAATATAGCTGTACAATGTGCTACATACAATATAGCTGTACAATGTACTACATACAATATAGCTGTACAATGTGCTACATACAATATAGCTGTACAATGTACTACATACAATATAGCTGTACAATGTACTACATACAATATAGCTGTACAATGTGCTACATACAATATAGCTGTACAATGTGCTACATACAATATAGCTGTACAATGTGCTACATACAATATAGCTGTACAATGTGCTACATACAATATAGCTGTACAATGTACTACATACAATATAGCTGTACAATGTGCTACATACAATATAGTTGTACAATGTGCTACATACAATATAGCTGTACAATGTGCTACATACAATATAGCTGTACAATGTGCTACATACAATATAGCTGTACAATGTGCTACATACAATATAGCTGTACAATGTACTACATACAATATAGCTGTACAATGTGCTACATACAATATAGCTGTACAATGTGCTACATACAATATAGCTGTACAATGTGCTTCATACAGTTATTGTATTATGTAACCATACCCTATCTGTTACCTTTCCGGTCTTATCGACGATTGTCAGGTTCAACATTTTCTCCTCAATGTTTACACATCGTTTATATATTTTATCAGTCTCTCCGTCGTACTGTGGCAGAAAACGCTTGGCAAGAAATCTCACAACGAGTGCTTCAAAAGACAAGGCAAAATTTTAAATACTTAAATAATGTCAGTATACAACAAGCAAAAAAAGATGGTCGCTATATTACAACATGCGATAGAGTTTTTTTCCGTTACAGACGTGTGGTATATGTAATTATAGCTGGGTTTTACTGTAATTGTGTAGCTAGTTCTTCCTTCTGTTTACTGATGGAACTAGGACTAAGATCTTGATTTTTTAATAATTCAAAAAGAATCTCAAGATAATTTTATAAATTTATAAATTTTATAAAGATAACTTTATTACATTTTTTGCTTTGCCATTCATTATATAATCTTTTCATGCTCTAGTCAAAGCAGCTTAACGTAATCTAGGTGGTTCGACAACGTATTTTGGTTAATACAGAACAGGAAATAGCTCATAGATACTTGTTGCACCACAACATAAGCAGTTGGTGTGTAATCAGTGTCTATATATAAATTCTCTTAATGTCATAACAATATCATAAGTAAATACGTCGCACAACTTCATGTACATTTGCTAGAGTATGCCAAAATGTTTTTATGACTCAATTGTTGTAATCACAGACGAAAAATTTTGCAATCATTTTAAGCAATGAAAGCACTAAAATGGAATTATTTTTAGAAAACTGTTTGGTGGTTTAGTTCATTGCTCAATCAAGTTACACTTCTGGGTGGTCCCTAGAAAGCTAAGGAGTACACTTCTGGGTGGTCCCTAGAAAGCTAAGGAATACACTTCTGGGTGGTCCCTAGAAAGCTAAGGAGTACACTTCTGGGCGGTCCCTAGAAAGCTAAGGAATACACTTCTGGGTGGTCCCTAGAAAGCTAAGGAATACACTTCTGGGCGGTCCCTAGAAAGCTAAGGAATACACTTCTGGGTGGTCCCTAGAAAGCTAAGGAATGGCAAAAGTAGTGAACCTGTAGGGTCACTACAGGGTCACTAGTAAAAAGCAGTGCACAATGTTGAGTACATAAGTTTTAAACATGATGTACAGCTCTATAAAAAATAGATATGACAAAGAGGCAGTATAAAACATATTTAAGTGACATGATACAAGCAATGGCGTGACAATTGTGTTAGAAGAGTCATTCACTGACAGTACCTGTTTTGCCAACATTTTCTGTACCAACCACCAACAAGTTACAAGACATTTTATCTGCAGAATCTGGGTGGTCATTCTCTGGAAGAGCTGTTATGGTATCCTCACCAACTGGAGCTGGTATCTTCACATGAGCAGTCTTTTTCCTCAACAGCAGGTTCTTAGCCAATTTTGACATGTTTTTTGATAAATGTTGGATGTTGAACACAGATATAATATATTGTAGTCTCCCTGCGTTGTGTGATGGTTGTATACACCAGCTATAATATATGTTAGACTTGTGAAATTCTGTAAAAAAATTTAAAACTTACTTGCAAACCTCACATAATCTTTTTTACTCTTTTTCTTATATCATGGTAGAACATTCTCTATGAAGCCTCGTGTCGTACGCGTAACGGTACAGGTACTTGACCGGAAGGTGTGAGTGATGAATACTAATGGTCAATATATAGGTCAATGACAAAAACCAACTTCACTAAAATTCGTATTTTTTTGTTAAAAAGTAAACATAGTTACTCATTAAGCTAGTTGTTACACCTCTTCTGTTTGTGACCTCTTCTGTTTTTGTTTTTTTAATTTAGTTGTTTGCTTTCTATTTACAGTAATATGGTGCAAAACCCTAAATTTTTTTTATTGATTTACCAAGAAAGCATTGAGAGGTCATACATGTAAAGTTTCTATTTGTAGACAGTAGGAGAGTTTTCATAGGCCCACGACTTTACCTATATCTAGTATATATAACAAGCACCTACATGACACGCCACAACGCTCTATACTTACCAGCTCTATGTTGTTTTATAAGATTCACTTCTATACTTGGAGTTAAAAAGTTCAGCACATAATTTGCACTCAGAGATCTTTACTAGAGAGACTAGCTGTAATTACGTCTGCGCTGTACCCAAATATCAACACACACTACAAGATTCCAGCCCTGCGTATCAATGAGTGAACAAGTAAACTACGGGTATGATCAAATAGCCTTATCTCTCCACTTGAGCCAACGACTGCTTTCTGCTTGCCGACGCCGCTCCCGTCACCTTTCGTCTCTTTAATATCTGGCGTTAAAGTGACTTTGCATTCACCCCTTGCAGAGAAGATGAACGTTTATCAGACTGCAATGTTTGCTTTCTCAGAGAATAACCAACACAACTATCTACCCCCTGACAAGGCCAGCAGAGATACTTCAGTTAGATATTAAATAACCATTTTGCAATCTCTAATTAATTTTTCCAGGCCAATTGATAAACGTGACGAAGTGAAGAGACAAACGACAACAGCGACTTCAAATACTTAGTACCATTAAGTGTATCGTGTCTCCAATTCTATGGTTGTCGTCATTTCAACTATTTTTACCCAGCAATTCCTTTTAACTCTTGCGTCAACAGTGCCCTTGAGTGCACCATTGAGACAATAACCTCACATGACATCTATTGCTATCTTCTTTGTTTATCAGTGACTATGAATGCAACAAGTGCATATTTGGTACAACAATAATAAAAAACTATGTCATTTGATGGAAAACAGTAAAAAAGATATCACAAACAGGAGATCAATGAGTGCTAAGTATTGTGGGAGATCAATGGTTCTTTAACATTTGATGTCTTCAAACCAGTTCTGTCACTAATTGTAGAGCTCGCTGGTTGAAAAGTTTTCATTGGTCCATTAGCTTGCCTAATAGAATAGGAGCTACAATTGTTGTCCGCTGTAGCTTCATGTAGCAATGGTGCGTCAGCGCGGGAGGGGACAGAAAAGGTCAATGGGGGACTTTGCTGACTAACGCTATTAGGTAGCAGACGTGATGTGCTTGTAGCTGACTCACAGGAAACTTCCAACGCCAAAGTTCCGTCAGCAGGCGTGTCTAAATTCTCAAATTGTTGAGTAAAATTATTCTTATCAGACAAAGATTGGGTGTAGGGAGTAATTGACTGTTTTGTAACATTGTTTGTGGGGGACTGCGTAAATGACGATGATTCATCTAAGATTGCCGCACCACGATCACCCTTTGGTAGGTCTATAGCGCTGTCTGAATTTGAATCATGTATTTCAATAGAATATCTGCCACCTGAGACAGCAGCGTTGTAGATTGGAGCGGCTTGTGTGACTGGCAGCGGGTGTATATTCACTGGTACAGGTATTCTCTCTGCTACGAGCTCTTCAGCTGATTGTATAGACGCAGAGCTACATGTACTTTGGCTACACGAGCATTGGGAGTTGCATTCACTCTCTAAATTATCCTGCTGTGACTGCGAAGGTTTCTTTAGAATTCCTGGAAATGAAAATTTTCATTTTATTCAGATGCCGAAATTGACAAATCTTTCCACAAACCAGTTTTAGGAAAATTGATCTACTGCTCTGGAAGATTAATCAAGAATAAGTAACCCTATAAAAATTAATTTATTTGATCAATTTTTTTCAATTAATCTCATGTTAAACATTGAGTGCTGAAAGTTGTCTCCACCTTTGATGTTGTCTCCCGTCACGGGCACGTCATATATAACACAAGGTAACGATTCCTCGTCTAAGCTTTCACTTCCTTCAGAGGATGACGATGATGATTCTCTTCGCCGTCTTTTGTGTCGGCGTCTCCGTCTATTTCTTTAAAATAATCAGAGCACTACCTCACACAGCAATCTACTGGAATCAAGTTATCGATTGAAATTTATGTGCATCTTCTCAACACAACTGTAGAGAGAAGACAACCCTCACCTATAACCGTATGAATACGAAGGCTGCACAGATTGACTAGTGGTTGCTTCTATAGAAGACAGGTTCATACTGGGGTTGGTTACAGCTGTATCTGGTGGCTTTTTGGTCTCTCGGAAACAAACTTTCCGCCTAAAAAAAATGCAGCATATAAATAGAAAAACAGAGTAAGGAGAGAGAACTAAAAAGGCAAGCCACGAGTCACTGGAGATGCATTTGTGTGCATTTACAGTTTTATCATTTATGCGACAACAGCAGAGGAATTGCAAGTGTGATACAAGCTTCATGCTTGGCATGCTAGGAACTACAAAAAAATACCCACTTTTCTGCATATACCAAACACCCAAACATCCACTGTACCAACCACTCTACCAACCACCCTACCAACCACTCTACCAACCACCCTACCAACCACTCTACCAACCACCCTACCAACCACCCTACCAACCACCCTACCAACCACTCTACCAACCACTCTACCAACTACTCTACCAACCACCCTACCAACCACCCTACCAACCACCCTACCAACCACCCTACCAACCACTCTACCAACCACCCTACCAACCACCCTACCAAGCACCCTACCAACCACCCTACCAACCACTCTACCAACCACTCTACCAACCACCCTACCAACCACTCTACCAACCATCCTACCAACCACCCTACCAACCACCCTACCAACCACCCTACCAACCACCCTACCAAACATCCACTGTACCAACCACCCTACCAACCACCCTACCAACCACCGTACCAACCACTCTACCAACCATTCTACCAACCACCCTACCAACCACCCTACCAACCACCCTACCAACCACCCTACCAACCACTCTACCAACCACCCTACCAACCACCCTACCAACCACCCTACCAACCACTCTACCAACCACCCTACCAACCACTCTACCAACCACCCTACCAACCACCCTATCAACCACCCTACCAACCACTCTACCAACCACCCTACCAACCACCCTACCAAGCACTCTACCAACCACTCTACCAACCACCCTACCAACTACCCTACCAACCACCCTACCAACCACCCTATCAACCACCGTACCAACCACTCTACCAACCACCCTACCAATCACCCTACCAACCACCCTACCAACCACCCTACCAACCACCGTACCAACCACCCTATCAACCACTCTACCAATCACCCTACCAACCACCCTACCAACCACTCTACCAACCACCCTACCAACCACTCTACCAATCACCGTACCAACCACACTACTAACCACTCTACCAACCACCCTACCAACCGCCCTACCAACCACTCTACTAACCACTCGACCAACCATTAGCTACTCACCTAAAGGAATATACAGTAATTACTGATACGATGACTAGAATTAATGGAATGACTACGGCTGCCGCCACAACTCCTTTCCCTATTGGTCTTTTATCATCCACTTGCTCGCAGGTCACTGGAGGTTGTGATGAGGAAGTGTCAGCACTTACAGTTGGTATTACATCACCACACACATTGCCAGTATAGCCTTGGTTACAGGAGCAGCGCCGATCTGATGTGCACCTCTGTTAACAAATTTGTGTGCAAGTTAGCGTTAAAGTTACTCAGAGTTGTCTTCTCACAAACCAAGAGCAAACAACTCCTTGCCAATTTATTTGACATGTAACTGTATAACAAACTGAATTGCACATTTTTGCACCAGCGTACCAAAATAAGAGCCATACAAACAATCAATCAAATAGCTCAAAATATTTCACAAGTGAATGTGGAAAATCCAATGGCTATCTTTAAAAGCCTTGTTTCACCCAAACTTTTACAAACAATTGAAGGGCTGCACTCACCCCGTGCCCTGAGCAAGTTATATTTGTATCCAGTGAAACAGGACAGCCGGCAGTTCTCAGACTATCAACATGAACACAACGATGTCCTTGACATAGACTGGATTCACCACACTTTGTACCATCAGATACCATCCCTAGTTGTGAAGCATCAGAGCTCAGTCTGCTGCTGACAGTCCTGGAAGTGCGAGTGACATGATGTCAGAGATGGCAGTAACGTGGGCACATGTAATGTAACATATGAGAATGAAAACTTGCAATAGCTTCATTCTGTATTTATTTATTTCTTTGCTCACACAACCTTCATTATTGGGCCAAGGAACTTACGCGAATGAAATGGCAAAGTCAACTCACTTGCAAGTTATTTCTGTGTGTCCACCTGAGTATTCATTCGTTGATGTTTTCCTATAATCGACTGCACCAACTACGGGTTTAGACATACCCCCATCACATTGCAGCAGACCACAAAGTACATCACTAAAATAACAGAAACATTAAGTCATAATAATATGGTGCACATAATAATACTGGTGCACTTTACATACAATACAATACTTAGAGCTTACTTGAGAAGACAACTCCTATATTCACCAGCTGAAGAAGTGCCACAGTGGCCTTCGACACTTCCCACTGTGTTCTGTTGGCTATAACAAGCCTCTGGTGAGGATGTAGCACTAGCGCCCCACAGTGACCGACATTGTTTAGCTTTGGTAGGACACAAACCCTGGTAGCAGAATCCACTACGACCTTCACAAGGTTGACCATCTTGGATGTATGCATCCGCAGGGCACTACAACACTTGCAGGTGTGAGCAATGATACATGTGACTATACAGGAGCTAAGCTTACATGTACCTTGTGATAACCCACCTCTCCACTGAGCCCGTCACACAACTCGGGGGCATCGCAGTCATTTCTGGCAACTCTACATACAGTCAGCGCTGTTTTAGGCTGACAGTCTTCACAGCAAGCACCTGTCCTACATACAGCCTGTGACTTTAGTAGGCAGGTGCTTGGGTCACAGCAAGGATCTGAATGCCTGCACGCCTGCAAAAACCATATATAGTCTAGTAGTCTAGAAAATTCTACTTGTATAGTACAATATCTTAAACTATATCTCAAGTGGAATATTCTAGACTGAATACACAAAGACTAACTATACCACAATGCTACAGCATATCCTACCAGAGGGGGCCCACAATCGCACTGCTCTCCTCTTTCAATTATTCCATTTCCACATTTCTGTGTGTAGAGGTCATTGGTAGAGAGAGAGGCAAGGCATTGGCCCAGCTGCACTCTAGTGAGCAGGGCTAACCTGTCTATGCTACAGGAAGAGAATACGCAAGGCAAGTCTGCACCCCTACAACACAGCACATAACCCAATCCATCTCAGATATATCCAGTAATATGTTACCTTCCACTCGTATGTATGCTATCGTGGACGCATGCCACATCGGCAATATTACTTACAATGGATTTCCCATGATGCAATTTCCAGTATTAGTTTTGCATTCACAATCTATAAAGAGAAAAGAATGCATATAAACCTTGTAACAAAAAGCTATGCGTGTGTATTGATTGATAATTAGGTATATTGACAAAATTTCACATGTGATTGGATGCGTTGACAGATTATTACGGCCGACTGGATATATTGACAGATCGTTACAGGTGGTTAGCTACATTGACATGCGCTGACAAGTGATTGCATTCATTGACAGACTATTACAAACAAAAACTTACCCACTGTGTCCTGATGCAAACCAATATTGTGACCAATCATATGAGCTGTAACAGAGGCCAGTTTATGAGCGTTGGTGGTAAGATCTGCGGCAGCTATGACAGCGACAGCTCTGTCGGTACATACAGATGTCGGTATGGCCAAACCGGATGAAATACCTCCAGACATTTTACCGCTAAAAGAGTGACTCAGTAATACAAAATCTATATCAATCTCAGGTATCCAACCCAACTGTATAAAACCACCACAACTTTAGCCTCTGCTACTAGTAACTCACCTAAGCAAATGGATGATGTCATAATCGCGTTCTGCCGATTGAGTCTTGACATAATTGAGAAAGTTGTTAAGATTTGTCTTCTCACTTGCAGTTACCTCTATTTCATCGCGATCTCTCCAGATGCTGTGGTAGGCCAGGTTTACTCTAATGTTCACTCGCTGATAAAACTGAAACAATATATACGTGATTATCAGCTGCTGACATTGAAGCTACAAATGAAAATTTTTTTTAACAGTTTATTGAGTCAAAAATGGGGAAAACGAAAACACTTTGATAAAATATATATAGCTGCTGGCATCAAATTTTGTAGGGACTATATTTAGCAATTCCGTAAAAAATTTTTTAATTTTTTTAAATCCTAGTAGCACGAACTTAGAGACGCGGGAAAATGTTTACAGCAAATCTCGACAGAAATAAGTAAAGATTATGTAACAAGTCTCTAAAATGTTGTTGAACTCCGTTTTTATGTCTACCACACTCATAAACTATATCAACCTAACAAGAATCCTTACTATCAAGTCGCAATGCCTACCATTTGAGTGTCCATGAAAAAGGGAAGACAACTCACCAGGTCAATAATATTGACTGTGTCAAACAGATAATCTCTGATAGAAGAAATGTTGTGAGAGAACAGAGCGCTCTACAAGTAGATAATACAAACATAGACATGCACAAACAATAGGTAGTACAAACAATAGCTAGTACATAGATTGTCATGTGTCTATTAAACACATCACCTACTATTGTATGCAAATAAAACAGTAATCAATCACCTAATGGCATAATTTATTTGTAGTTACATGACAGAGAGAGACAAGGAGTATACACAGTTATACATACCAACGTATTGTCCACCACAAATCCCAGTTTTATACGCTTTTGCTCCAAATTTCTTTCAACCTAAAGTTATATACAAAAAATCATCAATTTAAATAAATAAAAATTATTCCTCAGAGAGGTGATAAAATTGGTGCAATGTCAAGAGTAACTTGAAAGAATTTTTTTGTGCAACAATTTATTGCTTGTGATAAACTCTCTCACGCCACCAAATACTGATTAAGGTCAGCACACAAAACCAATGGTGCGCTGCCAAAGGTATATAAGAAAGCAGCATGCAATGGGAAGCTGGTGTCTAGCAGCAGGAAACCAGCCAATAAACACCACAGCTAGCTAGCTGTAAACCTGTCCATAACCAAATGCTAGGAAAGGGTTACATATGGAATGTTGTGGAATTAGCAGCGTCAGCATCTTACCCAGGAGGCATCACTGCTCCACACCTGTCAAGTACGCACATGTGAACACGTAAAAAGTGTTCAATTTGTAATTACAAAGACATGTTATGCGAATGAGGACATCTGCGATGCATAAAGTTAGAGTTGTAAAGTGGAAAGTGTGAGACCAAGTTGTAGACGATATCGTGAGAGGAAGTCAAGCCTGCGAGGATTCTACCCCAACCTCTGCAGCTCCTACCCAATCATTCCTTTTACACGGAACAGACAGGAAGTGAAGATAAAGCGGACAAACCCACCTTGTCGGATGAGCTGGTAGCTCTAGATAACTGTTTGTAGTACTCAATAGAATACAGTTTACTCAAGTCTTCCCAGTGACTCACTGCGTTACTGCAGGGGCCAACAACTTCTGTCTTCAACTTAGTTAGTAGATGTGGTTGACATAACTACAACAGTATAGCTACAGTGAGATAGACTGTACACACTGTTGTGTGTTGTATACCATAGGTATGTACACCTCTCATAGCAGCATCTATACAACTAGTGCGTTGGTGCTCTGGGGTAAAAGGCAATAAAATATAATGTTTACAATCGCTCGTTTGTTTTGTGACAGCTAGATTCGTTGTTTGGAAGGTTCTTGAAGCCATACAGTGCAGCGGGCGACAATCTGGCCATCACATCGCTGCTTCTCTCTCGGCATCACTTATTCTCATATTTTGTACTTATTTTGGAAAACTGCTCAATTAGCCAATCAATTATCCGTTTTTCTATATACATGAACATGAGAAACATCTGTCTGTCTGTGTGTACATTTTATATATGCCTATTCGAACTACCTACGCCGAAAGTTGGAAAATGTGTCGCACAAACAGTCCGTTAACCAATCTGATGTACGGGGGGGGGGTGTTTAAACTTGCCATGTCTTCTCAAACCGAAGATATTTGTAGATTTGATATTTTTCAATAATGTAGGTGGAGACGATTCACAAAAAGTCACATTTTGCTGATAGCGGGTGGTTGGAGTGTCCAATAAGCAATTCCGTATTGGTTCATAATTAACATTACTTTCTTCCAGTATGCATTAACAAGTTACATGTGGTTGCCTCAGTAACCTGAGTGACTGCAATGTGTTAGCCCACTTTTTTCATGTATCAATTTTCAAACTGACCGGAGAGGGGAGGAAGGGTGGGGGGAGGGGAGGAAAGGAAAAAAGGACAGGGAAGGTGTGGAGCAAGGTGAGAAATAGAGCAGGCGAAGGTCGAGTTGGGGGGGGGGGGGGGGGGAGGAGTGGGCGGAGAATGGGGCGGGTCAGAGTATTTTTATATGATGATCAATGCCTCTAGTAATTATATATAATACATACAATACATAACTATATATAATACATACAACATATAACTATATATAATACATACAATATATATCTATATATAATACATACAATATATAACTATATATAATACATACAATATATAACTATATATAATACATACAATATATAACTATATATAATACATACAATATATAACTATATATAATACATACAATATATAACTATATATATTACATACAATATATAACTATATATAATACATACAATATATAACTATATATAATACATACAATATATAACTATATATAATACATACAATATATAACTATATATAATACATACAATATATAACTATATATAATACATACAATATATAACTATATATAATACATACAATATATAACTATATATAATACATACAATATATAACTATATATATTACATACAATATATAACTATATATAATACATACAATATATAACTATATATAATACATACAATATATAACTATATATAATACATACAATATATAACTATATATAATACATACAATATATAACTATATATAATACATACAATATATAACTATATATAATACATACAATATATAACTATATATAATACAACTGTACGCCGGGCTCATATGGAAGTGTCACACAATATATTTGCCATCATCTCCAGATCAAATACCAACTCAAACCACATGAACTATCACCACCGCCTTTGATCTTTGATCTATGACTTGTTAATGTAAACTACGTTTGTTAATCTATACACGCATTCTCTCCACTATATTACATCGAGTGAGGTTTTAGACACAAACAGTATATATCTCACCTGTGTACGATCTACAGAAGCCATTGGTTGTATAGAATATACTTCTGTGTTGATACGAAGAGTTCCTCTACAAACAGAAAGTTGTGAAGGAAATACATAGAAGTAAATCACACTTTGTTATATGGAGCACAGTCTAACTAAAACTAACAGTGCTCAACAAATCAAGATAAAAGAACTGAAGTAAAATACTCTGTTTGAAGAGCAAACCCACAACTACATACAGACATCGATATGAGACAATGGTGAGAGAGAACTAGTTTGCCTGCACCTTATAGCAGACGTCTCAGAGCCCAAACAGTCAACGCATAGAAGTAGAGGTAATGGACATCTGTTATAAACAAACATAGAGAGATAAACCTCTACTGCCATCTTGTTCTTGTTAGATAACCTCACCATAGAATATCTTATCTCCATCTTAATTAACCACTCAGGGGTAACAAGTAAACGTAAGTTGTAAATAAGTAAACATTCATAGCTCAAGTATGTATGCAATAGAGAGAGTGATCAGATAGTGACAGGTGGTGCAGGTAGTAGCTCATCGACAGTCAAGCGAGAGGTCACAGGTTCAAGTTCAGGTTCTGCCGAGTGTGTTTTAGAACAAACTTTGAATATCAAAAACTGTGGAAGAGCAGACAATTCAATCAGTAACTAAATATAAAAATAACCCTTTAAAATTGCATATTGGATTTTTGAAAGCAACCGTAAGTGACTGAGCAATGCCGTGCGCATGCAGCCGGGTGAATAGTTGCACATAATGGGCAGGTGTCAGATGGCACAACAAGCCAGGCCTATACTGCAGTAGTATATAACAATCACTGAATGTAATCAATACCTTACAAAGACTGTCTTCAATGGATAGCATTGATCTTGCCTCAATACCAAATTGTTTACAGCAGTTTAATGAGTTGAAATAATGAAATATCTGTAGCTCACTCAAGCTATTCATTAGTGAATAGATACGACAGCGGCTAGACAAGCTGAGTGCCTGACTGCTGCTGTCACAATACAGATATACTCTACTCTAGATGGCTGCTGCCAGCCTTCAGTGAGACGCTGTCTCTACACATGAGATTTATATTCTTATGTCATTTATTTGCTAATTTAACTGACGGCTATAGTACCAACTTTAATTTGTGCTTTTTTTTATAAGTGCATATCCATGACATTTCATGTATCGCACTTTTCAGCTGACTCTAATGAAGATCATGCATGCATAAGTGGTTTTAATTTTTATACACTTGATAATAACAACATAATATATATTTTATGTGTGAACGCTACATATCTAATAAACACTGTCTCCATTTTATCTGAATAAATTACTTGTAAGTGATAGATGAAGAGAAAGATAAGGTAATACACAGAGCACACCTGTGTTTGCTTACATCACGTACCATCAAATCCTAACGGGGAGTAGTCTTCTACTTAAAAATTATTAAAGGTAAAAATGAATGTTAGCTTTGAATAGAATTAGCCTGAATATTCTTGACTGACAATACAAGCAATTGATTGTGTATATAGACATACATATGTGTTGGTTTTGTCTCTTCGAAGGACTTGTTATTGCAGTATTTATCAAAAGATAGCATTGTGAGCGAGGTTCAGTGTACATTAGGTCTGGTCTCTACCCATAGTCAGTAAGTAGCCATGTACAAGTGCAGCTTGCTTCTCAATTTGATTAGTTTATATCAACGATTATAACTACTCCGTTCCAAAACAATGCGAAAGAACAAATAAATCATTTCTCTGGTATCTATACACTGACCAGTAATGCGCGACGTACCTTAGACCGCTGCACGTAGAGAGAGTCACAAAGTCATCGGAATGTTCTGGACTCTCAAACACGCCCTGATAGTAGCAGCTGTCTCCACCCTGTAAAACATACAAGTAACCTGAAGTATTGACTAAATACGAACTTTACTAACTATGGTTGCTTATAGCTTGCATGGAGCTAACACATTGCATAGAGCTATCACATTACATAGAGCTAACACATTACATAGAGCTAACACATTGCATAGAGCTAACACATTACATAGAGCTAACACATTGCATAGAGCTAACGGCTTCAATACAGCTAACGCAGTACATAGAGTTCACAGCTTCCGTAGAGCTAACACAATGGGTAAGTCAAGATGACTGCCACCAACAATCTACTGTATATAAGGGATAGACATGCTCAGTTAATCTAATAGAAATAAATACAAGATCAAAGCTATCAGTTAATTAATCTCTGGTCAATTACCTACTCAATCTCTTCCTTGGCAATAAGTATTATGTAAGAGAATTTATGGACAAGTTGCCAACAATTGAATACACTCTAGAGACCTCTAAGTCTATGTATGTACATGTAGAGACCTCTAAGTCTATGTATGTACATGTAGAGACCTCTAACCAGTTATCCCAAAATATATCCAAACTTCTGCAAACAATCTAAATTGATTTATAATTTATTAAATTAATTCTGAAAACCCAAAAAAATGCAAAATAAGATCTATTTTTTCAAAACTTGATATCTATGTTATTAAATGAGAATCACAAATTATTTTGACCAATCAGCAGCCAGTTTACAGGGAGAGTGTTTATTCCAAAGGACTGACCCTGAATTGACGGGCATGAACGTCACCTAACGGCCAACAGAAGTGATAAATTAATGATTTAAAAGCCTCTAATTACCCATAAAGCAGTGCTCACCTCTACATCCTTTATATCTATGTTTGCTGACGATACATCTCTGATAGAGGTTCCCTTTGTACCTATTTCACTGTAAGAAACAAAGCTGGCATGTCAATATTCACTCCGTATACAGAACATCTGCCCCAGAATATATTGTGTTTACTAGCTCATTGCATTTTTGATGACTTTTGATAATAACATGCAGCAGCAGGAGCACTTTAGTACGCAATCCGACATAACTTTTCGTTTTTTGCAAGTAT
The DNA here is from genome assembly GCA_945261195.1 of Cryptosula pallasiana. NCBI lineage: Eukaryota > Metazoa > Bryozoa > Gymnolaemata > Cheilostomatida > Cryptosulidae > Cryptosula > Cryptosula pallasiana. The sequence goes on from OX183139.1 coordinate 17,464,782, forward strand.
TAATATCGTCATTAGATAGAGAACGAAATGGCAGAAATCATAAATTGTACAAACATGCCTCAGTAGCGCATACCTGTTCAACTGCATTCTGACTAGATATCCTTTAGCCTTGTGGGTGAAAGCGATATGTACATTTGATTGATGGGTCTACAGAGTGCACACAAACAATATTAATATACCGGAGAGCCGATTACAGATTAAATCGTTAAGCTGTGAGAGAAACTACCTTTTATATAAGTAGTAGAGTTGCTTGTCACATAATTGCACTCTATCTAAACATCTATCTATTGATGGATTGCTCTGTTAATGCACAGCATCCTAAGGTTATGTAATACACAGTAGTAACTAGCCTCTTACATCATCATCTGCTCCAAACAAAGATTACAGGGATAATCCATCAACTCTAAGTTGAAATTCAGTTGTGAGTTAATCTGGGTTTAGATTATGCTTGCAGCTACTCAACTTGAATGCTCTAGCATAAATCCTACTACTGCTGGTACGTACGGCAGAAGATGAAAGACATAATAGTCTACGAGATAGTAACAGGCAATGACAGGAAGTAGTATAGCCGTAAGACATATATATACTAACTTGAGAGGTTTCATCTACAGTTACAAGAGCTCTGGCTATGCCATTCTCCATTAGCACAGGATACACCAGCCACTGATCTTCTTTCAACTGAGAGGTCAAAGAAGCTGATGGCGTGCACCAATCTACAACATAGCCTGTGGGTCATATAACATAGCCTGTGGGTCATATAACATAGCCTGTGGGTCATATAACATAGCCTGAGGGTCACAAACTACATGCTCACCATTGAGTCTTTTCTATTAGCGATGTAAAAAGGAGAACACCTCGCATCCCTAAAAATCTATTTTCTCATTCAGCCGGTGTTGGTGCATACAGCCAGCTACCTAGTCACTCTCACGATTAAGATAAGTAAAAACGTAGTTGGAGATGTCTAAGAAATATCTACATTTGACGACAAAGTCGGCTGCTATGTTTTATTCACTAGCACTTGCTAATGTCGCCCTCGAATCGTAGCAGACGAAATGACGCTCACTTCAAGCCCTGACTATTGTCACTACTTTGGCTGGTTCTATGCTGTATCAAGTATTATTTGCAGTTGAAGAGATCTTTTGTAAAAAAAGAACAAAAGATAAGTCAACAAGGGCACGCTCTAAGCCAACCAGAGAGTGCCTATCAACAACACTTGTCCTACCTCAAAACTGTGTACGAAAAACTGCAGTGAGGGTTTCAAGTGGCAAGTGTTTGTCTTGCTCTAAATGCATCAGTTATATCCAGTTCATTGATGTACGTGCGAGAAGACAAAGCACTGCAAGGCTCAGGAGTAGAGCTCTCACACAGTTCCCTCGAGATAGTTAAACTTTTCCAAATATAGCTTTTGTCAATTTTCCTCGCAATGTAACATCTTCAACATTTTTTAGTTTGATGTTGCGTAACTGTTGGAGGTGTTTTATGAAGCCTCTTTCAGAAATGTAAACTTTAAATAGTTGCCAAGACTTTTCTTTCCTTATCAACTTTGAATGTTTCATAGCCAGAAACGACTGAAATGATTTTGAATGTACGTAATGCATACCACAAATCTTCAACTTATCTTGCCACAGCACAATGAGCTAAGTTTTGTAGGCAGAACTAGCCAGTTCAACACAATTAAAGCCAAGGTCAAAAAAGTGATAGAGAAAGAAAAGTCGGGCTGTTAACCTAACACCAATAAATGTAACATTTCACAACGAATGTACTACAAAGTGGTGACTGAAACGGAAGGAGACACATTCAACAAAACCGTGCATAACAGGTAACGACTCTCGTATGTAACCTTGACCTAGTGGTGCTATGACACGTATTACTACTAAAAGCTGTATAGATTTATTGCAGTTGATAAGATTTACTTTTTACTCTAAGATTTAGAGCAAAAGTGCATCTCGTTACTCCATCTAGTTACTGTCACCTGTCACTCTACTAACCTTGGCCAGCCTGTGCGTCAGCTCTACAGATGATATTGACTGCAGCCACGGCCAACAATAATCCATGATAGATATTCATATTTAGTGCTTCTAGTCAGGTACTACCTTGTAACTCATCGCAAGCAAACATAACTATAAATAACAACAAACGATTTCAGAAGCGACAAAACTGTAATAACTGGTAGTGGCAGATTCCATTTAACGAGCAAACTATTGGCGCGTGAACTAAGACTTTCATGGCATTAGTGCGGGTGACGTTTGTAGACTGCAGGGTGAGTGGTAGTACATATGTTAATGGCTCTGGAGATATGTCAAGCAACTCAAACTAGTAGTGACTAACTAATATTACACAATTGCTATGTACTACTAACCTTGGAGGGAGAAATAATTCCATAGTACGGCAGTTTGAGACAAGTGCTATCTAAGGTGTACTACCTACAGGTACAGGTGTATATGTCCCACAATCCATTATCACAATCAACTAGGATTATACTACTTATGTAGAGCAAACAAGTACTTCACAAGGCTCTGTTTGCTTTCAACTTCAGATCAACTCATAACATATCACAGATCACCTTGTATTGTGTGTAGAGAAAGGCCCGCCCACTAGTTTAAAGCTTAGCAATAACTGGTTGATAGAACCAATCAGGGAGCAGACAATGTTCATTGGCGTATTCTTTATTATTGAGCAGACAACTTCAAATACCAAAAATGTTATAAATATCACATCATGGCTGTATGCTGGAGCAACATGGCATTACAATATCGGGTCTACGTAATGATGGCATTGGAAATATTCAAACTTGTTGTCTGTAACATCAGCAGTGTAGACACAAAACAACCAGTCTATATAACCCGAGACACTCCCTTTGTGTCTCAGGGTCTTCATCGATGTTATTCCATTCTCCAAGTTCCACCAAAGCGAAACGAATGAGGTCAAACACCAATGTCCAATCACAAGACATTCTCACGTCCACCAATCAACCAATCATTGGCGGAGCTGATGTCTTTGTTTTCTGGACCAATCAGAGATACACCTTGCCTTTGGGGATGCCTCAAGTAACTGCAACAAATGTCACACCACAGTTTGACACATGTAATACTACATCTATATACATGTAATACTACGTCTATATACATGTAATACTACAACTATATACATGTAATACTACAATTATATACATGTAATACTACAACTATATACATGTAATACTACAATTATATACATGTAATACTACAACTATATACATGTAATACTACAACTATATACATGTAATACTACAACTATATACATGTAATACTACAACTATATACATGTAATACTACAACTATATACATGTAATACTACAATGGGTCAGCACAGACTCACTTTTCAGACACAGAGAGCACCTGCTCCACAGTGACAGCACGCAGCTGGTCTCTGTGCTCCTGTTTCATGTCATCTGTGACACTTCCAAGGAAATGGGCTACACCTCGAGAACCTGGGGCTACAGGTTTGTCCACCTATCAGATGCACACAAAACACCCAGTACAGTATGTAAGATATATGATGCTTTGAATTCAACAATGTGAATGTAAAACAATTGGAGTTGTCCTCTCCATGTCCTGACAGCTAATATTAGCAGCTTATCAAAATTTGCAGAAGATTTTACTTTCATGCTGAATACGTAGCTATACGTGCGGCAACAACAACAAGACTATTAGGGTATTTACTGTATTCATTTTACAACACCTTAAAGGTGCTATGTCGCTGATTTTGGGCTGAATTAAAGGGATAGTCCACAGAGAAAGCCAAAAATGACATTTTTTGATGCTAGTTTATTTGATATTGGAATGGTTAGGTAGCACTAATTTAATGCATAAGCTACCAAAAGACAGTGATTTTCCCAATAGGGGACCAAATTTTATTGTAAAACTTTCCAAAAGTATAAAAATAGCAGTATAAAACTGTCAAGTTTGCACAAATCCACTTTGAATTTCGCGCTGTTAGAAATATCGCCGAAGACTCGTTACATTGTTGTCTATAACGAGGGTACACCCCGCACAGACATAGCGTGCATTCAACTTGTGCGACATTAGTAAACCACCACTGCTGGAGCGCGACTGTGAGTGACCCCCCCTAATATGACCGGACCGGCTTGCATGCCTCGTCATTATTACACAGATACTTATCAGCATTGTGGCTATTTCACATTAGGCTATATCAGTGATCAGTGATGACAATAATTATCACGGACAACTTCTCTTATCATTATTAATAATAATAAGCTCTATTATTGCATATCTATTGGTATTATGTATGATGTTGTTATGATTATGAAATAAAAATATCAAAAATATTATTAGCATTTTTTTATTTAGTATTATTATTATTATTATAAGAATAATACTACTAAAATATTAATGTTATTAATTATAATTTTATAAAAATAACTGGCAAAGAAATTAATTATTACGGTTTCAGCAATGAATGGCCCCTAATAACTAAAAATATTTAATATTTCAATGTTTTTTTAGTAGTCCACAAAGCAAAAATACATGAATTGGGGAAACTAAGGGTGTAATAACACTGGAAAATGATAGCTTGACAATTATGTCAATTCAATTGCATAAGGAAATGAATGCATTTGTTTGGGGTGTACGCCAATCCCGGTGACGAACCAAAGAATGTATTGCCGATATCCAAAATGCGATTTTGCATTTTCCCTTAAATCTCACAAACTAAAATGTTAAAAACAACAAAGATACTCCCATATTTATTGTTACTGCTATTCAAAGTTTCTATCAAAATTTAGTTTTCTCTGTAGACTATCCCTTTAAACCTAATTTAGCTATTTATAGTGAGTTTTATCCAAAAAACTTTTTCGGAAGTTATGCTCTCGCTAACTCCATCTATAACACAAACACAATAAATAGAGTTATGCCCTCTCTAACTCCATCTATAGCATGAGCGCAACAGATGGAGTTACGCTCTTGCCAACTCCATCTATAGCACAAGCACAATAGATGGAGTTATGCTCTCACTAACTCCATCTATAGCGCGAGCGCAATATATGGAGTTATGCTCTCTCTAACTCCGTCTATAGCATGAGCGCGACAGATGGAGTTATGCTCTCGCCAACTCCATCTATAACACGAGCACAATAGATGGAGTTATGCTCTCTCTAACTCCATCTATAGCATGAGCGCGACAGATGGAGTTATGCTCTCGCCAACTCCATCTATAGCACAAGCACAATAGATGGAGTTATGCTCTCGCTAACTCCATCTATAGTATGAGCGCAATAGATGCTGACTTCTACGCAATTTTTTTCGATATACAACAACTCATACAAAGCGGAGTTTAAAAAAATTGGCTTGTTTAGGTAGAACGAGGGCATCCCAGTAATAGTCATTGTGCACAGACATCCCACTAATAGTCATTGTGCATAGACATCTCAGTAGTAGTCATTGTGCATAGACATCCCAGTAATAGTCATTGTGCATAGACATCCCAGTAATAGTCATTGTGCATAGACATCCCAGTAATAGTCATTGTGCATAGACATCCCAGTAACAGTCATTGTGCATAGACATCTCAGTAGTAGTCATTGTGCATAGACATCCCAGTAATAGTCATTGTGCATAGACATCCCAGTAATAGTCATTGTGCATAGACATCCCAGTAATAGTCATTGTGCATAGACATCTCAGTAGCAGTCATTGTGCATAGACATCCCAGTAATAGTCATTGTGCATAGACATCCCAGTAACAGTCATTGTGCACAGACATCTCAGTAGTAGTCATTGTGCATAGACATCCCAGTAATAGTCATTGTGCACAGACATCCCAGTAATAGTCACTGTGCATAGACATCCCAGTAATAGTCATTGTGCATAGACATCCCAGTAATAGTCATTGTGCATAGACATCCCAGTAGTAGTCATTGTGCATAGACATCTCAGTAGTGGTCATTGTGCATAGACATCTCAGTAGTAGTCATTGTGCACAGACATCCCAGTAATAGTCATTGTGCACAGACATCTCAGTAGTAGTCATTGTGCATAGACATCCCAGTAATAGTCATTGTGCATAGACATCCCAGTAATAGTCATTGTGCATAGACATCCCAGTAATAGTCATTGTGCATAGACATCCCAGTAATAGTCATTGTGCACAGACATCCCAGTAATAGTCATTGTGCATAGACATCTCAGTAGTAGTCATTGTGCATAGACATCTCAGTAGTAGTCATTGTGCATAGACATCCCAGTAATAGTCATTGTGCATAGACATCCCAGTAATAGTCATTGTGCATAGACATCCCAGTAATAGTCATTGTGCATAGACATCCCAGTAATAGTCATTGTGCATAGACATCCCAGTAATAGTCATTGTGCATAGACATCTCAGTAATAGTCATTGTGCATAGACATCCCAGTAATAGTCATTGTGCATAGACATCCCAGTAATAGTCATTGTGCATAGACATCTCAGTAGTAGTCATTGTGCATAGACATCCCAGTAATAGTCATTGTGCACAGACATCCCAGTAATAGTCATTGTGCATAGACATCTCAGTAATAGTCATTGTGCATAGACATCTCAGTAGTAGTCATTGTGCATAGACATCTCAGTAGTAGTCATTGTGCATAGACATCTCAGTAGTAGTCATTGTGCATAGACATCCCAGTAATAGTCATTGTGCATAGACATCTCAGTAGTAGTCATTGTGCACAGACATCTCAGTAGTAGTCATTGTGCATAGACATCTCAGTAGCAGTCATTGTGCATAGACATCCCAGTAATAGTCATTGTGCATAGACATCCCAGTAATAGTCATTGTGCATAGACATCCCACTAATAGTCATTGTGCATAGACATCCCAGTAATAGTCATTGTGCATAGACATCCCAGTAGCAGTCATTGTGCATAGACATCCCAGTAATAGTCATTGTGCATAGACATCCCAGTAATAGTCATTGTGCATAGACATCCCAGTAATAGTCATTGTGCATAGACATCTCAGTAGTAGTCATTGTGCATAGACATCCCAGTAATAGTCATTGTGCACAGACATCCCAGTAATAGTCATTGTGCATAGACATCCCAGTAATAGTCATTGTGCACAGACATCCCAGTAATAGTCATTGTGCATAGACATCTCAGTAATAGTCATTGTGCATAGACATCTCAGTAGTAGTCATTGTGCATAGACATCTCAGTAATAGTCATTGTGCATAGACATCCCAGTAATAGTCATTGTGCATAGACATCTCAGTAGTAGTCATTGTGCATAGACATCTCAGTAGTAGTCATTGTGCATAGACATCCCAGTAATAGTCATTGTGCACAGACATCCCAGTAATAGTCATTGTGCATAGACATCCCAGTAATAGTCATTGTGCACAGACATCCCAGTAATAGTCATTGTGCATAGACATCTCAGTAATAGTCATTGTGCATAGACATCTCAGTAGTAGTCATTGTGCATAGACATCCCAGTAATAGTCATTGTGCATAGACATCCCAGTAATAGTCATTGTGCATAGACATCTCAGTAGTAGTCATTGTGCATAGACATCCCAGTAATAGTCATTGTGCATAGACATCTCAGTAGTAGTCATTGTGCACAGACATCTCAGTAGTAGTCATTGTGCATAGACATCTCAGTAGTAGTCATTGTGCATAGACATCCCAGTAATAGTCATTGTGCATAGACATCTCAGTAGCAGTCATTGTGCATAGACATCCCAGTAATAGTCATTGTGCATAGACATCCCAGTAATAGTCATTGTGCATAGACATCCCAGTAGCAGTCATTGTGCATAGACATCCCAGTAATAGTCATTGTGCACAGACATCCCAGTAATAGTCATTGTGCATAGACATCCCAGTAATAGTCATTGTGCACAGACATCCCAGTAATAATCATTGTGCATAGACATCTCAGTAATAGTCATTGTGCATAGACATCTCAGTAGTAGTCATTGTGCATAGACATCCCAGTAATAGTCATTGTGCATAGACATCCCAGTAATAGTCATTGTGCATAGACATCTCAGTAGTAGTCATTGTGCATAGACATCCCAGTAATAGTCATTGTGCATAGACATCTCAGTAGTAGTCATTGTGCACAGACATCTCAGTAGTAGTCGTTGTGCATAGACATCCCAGTAATAGTCATTGTGCATAGACATCTCAGTAGTAGTCATTGTGCACAGACATCTCAGTAGTAGTCGTTGTGCATAGACATCCCAGTAATAGTCATTGTGCATAGACATCTCAGTAGTGGCCATTGTGCACAGACATCCCAGTAGTAGTCATTGTGCATAGACATCTCAGTAGTGGCCATTGTGCACAGACATCTCAGTAGTAGTCATTGTGCACAGACATCCCAGTAGTAATCATTGTGCATAGACATCTCAGTAGTAGTCATTGTGCATAGACGTTCAAAAGCATAAAAAACTAGGTTTGCAATTATTTTCAGACTTTTTGGAGGGGATTTAGTTGAGTCAACATTTTAATTTATTATTGATAGGCTTGCTATTATATACACACTGGTATTCACGTGATAAATTACATAGCCAGTATCTCAAAAACTAAAGCAATATTACAATTGAAATAATTATTTTTAAACCAAACAATATCAAAAGGTTCAAAGTATCATTATTTAGAATTTATTTGTAAAGAAAAAACAAACATCAGATTTTCATTGATGGCGTCATGTTATTATCAACAGCAACAATGATTTTCAAATATAATAAAAAAATAAATAGGAAATAATTTATGATTACTTTTATTATTTTGGTTGAGGCTATTTTGCGTTCTTTGGCAATAGAGAGAAGACAACTCTGACCAGTAAATTGCATGTCCATCGGTGACATGCCACATTTAAATAGTTTTAAAACACCACACATGACAGTTAAAATCTGACAGTTTTGGCATTATATTTGAAGGAAAGAGACTTTCCATTGACCAATCTTATGCTGTTAGTACATATGAGAGACCCACTATATATTATTACCTCACACAACAGAGAGCAGCGAGCTTTGAAAAATACAAAACAGCCTTTGGCTGAAGTAACATGTGGAGATCCAATAAAGTTACAGTATTCCTCACCTTTTGAAAGATAGAAATAATGGCCTCGTTGACGTCCTTTTGATTAAACTGTTTGCTAGCTATCCAGTCTGCAGACTTCTGCATTGTGTCTATTGTCTGCAGTGAGTTTGGGTCCCTGTGTGTACAAGTGATACGGTTGTATGATCATTGTACATTACAGGCTCTTTGTCATGATATAGTTTCAGCACACGAGTAACTGTTTGCAATCATTTGCTGCTCACACAAGCTCCAAGCTTATGAGACCCGTATTTAGGGTTGCCCTCGAGGCACAGTTAAAACAAACAAACAAACAAACAAACAATTTACACAAGCAACTGTGAATAACTAAATCAAGCAATAGTAATTTAGTACAACTAACCTATACATGTCCTCATGTTTAGAGCAAACTAACAGTCAAGTTATGAATACCAACCAATAGTAAAAACAACCCCAAATACAAAAAGATCATCCATATTATAGATAAATAATAATGGTTCTGCTATGAGCAGAGCTGTGTCCAATCACCCAGTAACAAACTCTACAGTAACTGACAATACTGCTATATCGAGTGACTCTCTCACCTGTAAGAATAAAATGACATGTGACCAGGAGAGTCTCCCGTAGCTCCCCCTCCATAAGCTCCTCCCTTCTCTCTTATTTCTCGATGAAGATATTTGTTACGGAGGAGGTTAGCCATGACGCGTACACTGGAACAGCAGGTATAAAGTAGTGACGACATCGCAATGCTTATGTGTGCGTGTAGACTGGACACTATATGACTATATAACTGTTGATAACAATAAGATATATTAACTATTGAGGTACTTACCTATTATATAGTACAGCAGGTAGATTTACTTACCTAGTATATAGTACACGGACTATATATTACAGCAGGTAGAGATACTTACGAGGCAAAGTCTGGGTGCTGATAAGGTACAGTAGGCACAGAGAGACCAGCGTAGTTGACAGAGAAGTCCATCGGGAAGTGAGTTTTACACAGAGGTCTGACATCTGTACTTTGTGTGTGAGTGTAGCCAGGGGGCAGCTCCACTGTACCTGGTATGCTGCCGAGGAATGACTGTAACCGGTTCTTAGCCTCAGGCATTGCCGTAGCCTCAGCGTTCAACGAACACCTTAGAGATAAGAAATACATGAAATGTGAACAGAGTGTAACGGTATAGTATATGATTTGCAGTGGCAAAGAAAAAGGGTAGGCAACTCCCAGACACTCGATCACTTACTTGATAGAGGACTTGTTGAGTACATGCGCGGCGATATCTCTCAAGTATCCTATGATTGGCTGTTGGTTCTCAGTCTCTGACATTGTTTTGAGGAAGGATACCTGAGTGACTCCACCCAAAACCTGTCAAACATAGAATATATTGTACAAAGATATTCCTTAAACTGAAAGCTTCAAAGACATACAAAAACTTGTTACAATCTAAGGCCATTCAAACTTGTTGGTGAGTTCTACGATAACATGGAAACTTATTAAACTCTGCCAATTCTTCCTCCAGTAGAGCAATGAATGGACACATCCATGTATTAGCTAACAGCACTGCTCCTCCAGTAGAGCAATGAATGGACACACCCATGTATTAGCTAACAGCACTGCTCATCCAGTAGAGCAATGAATGGACACACCCATGTATTAGCTAACAGCACTGCTCCTCCAGTAGAGCAATGAATGGACACACCCATGTATTAGCTAACAACACTGCTCCTCTAGTAGAGCAATGAATGGACATATCCATGTATTAGCTAACAGCACTGCTCATCTAGTAGAGCAATGAATGGACACACCCATGTATTAGCTAACAGCACTGCTCCTCCAGTAGAGCAATGAATGGACAAACCCATGTATTAGCTAACAACACTGCTCCTCCAGTAGAGCAATGAATGGACACACCCATGTATTAGCTAACAGCACTGCTCCTCCAGTAGAGCAATGAATGGATATACCCATGTATTAGCTAACAGCACTACTCCTCCAGTAGAGAAATGAATGGATATACCCATGTATTAGCTAACAACACTGCTCCTCCAGTAGAGCAATGAATGGACACACCCATGTATTAGCTAACAGCACTGCTCCTCCAGTAGAGCAATGAATGGACACACCCATGTATTAACTAACAGCACTGCTCCTCCAGTAGAGCAATGAATGGACACACCCATGTATTAACTAACAGCACTGCTCCTCCAGTAGAGCAATGAATGGACACACCCATGTATTAACTAACAGCACTGCTCCTCCAGTAGAGCAATGAATGGACACTGCATTCTGTGATTTGTACACAATAAAGTACACTGTTTACCTCACGTAGTCTGTTCACTTCACTGATGCTGCTGGCAGAGTGGCACATGGCGTACTGATGTCCGCTGTGCGATATAGAGTTCACCATATCGGCAGCATCCATTCTCAGCAGCATTGACACCCTCTCCATGTCCTCCAGTCGTAAGCTATAACAATGCTTCCTCATTTAGGACAAGAAACATTTCCATAAAACTTGCAAAACAATTAAAATTCAACAGGATATTTTAAATAGTACTACAAAATTCCAAGTAATTGTTTTTTCAAATCCATATTTCTCTAATTCAGAATACTTGGATATCACAGGAGAATAAACAGTGAAGAAGAGAACACACATTTGACTTATGTAAGAAATAAAACTTCTGACCTGTTAAATATATCAGACCAAAGGTCAAACATGGGGGTCAGATTGTCCTTCAGGCAGAAAGAGCTCATGTGTATAGCCTGCAGCACCATAGATAGATCTGATGGGGAGGTGGAGAGGTGGTGCGATATAGAGAGACCACCCGTATACCTCTCCATTTTCTGACTCTGTTGTTTGTAGTCCAAGTCTCCAGCACCCATCCTGTGCAGGTAACAAACCGACACCGCTATATGCCAGTAGATGTAGCAAGTAGCTCACTAGTAAATTGGTGTAACAACAACGACTGCTGTGTGACCAAATAACAATTAATTGAGATTAATCTCATAACAATTAATTGAGATTAATCTCATAACAATTAATTGAAATTAATCTCATAACAATTAATTGAGATTAATTCATTACTTCAACAGAAAGTTCTGTAAAAACCCATCCGTTTTAAAAGTTACTACAAGCAGATTGTAAAAAATTAAAAAAATGGTGTTCAAGTAAGAAATTTTGTTCATAACATTAAATGTTTTTATAAAACAATTTGCTGAAAGCTTTTAAAAATATGAACCGCCAGGATTGCCTCTTATGAAACGATATTTTATTTCATGAAAAATTGTTGAAAAATATTGATTTATAGCGAAGGATAAAAGGAAGAAACTTACACACGCTATTTACTGCATTCATCTGATAAAAAATTGACCACTTTATCAGCCCACTGAAAAACTTCAAAAAAACGGATTATGATACATTTTGCTATCATTGTCTAGCCATCTCGGACAACAACATGAACAAAGCAACAATTCCCTCAATGTATGAGCACCCACAGCTATTTCTGTACATACTTGGTGGCTAGAGAGCAGAAAAGAGGTACAAAAGGTTTGAGGTGAGCAGGCAACTCCGACATATCAGTCATGGCATGAAAGTAGACAACTTCATTGGTTGGTTGTTCACTGAGCTGTACATTGACTCCGTCTGCGTATAGAAACGAAACATGCAGCAAGAGATGATGGGAAGAATAACAAGACTGAGCCAGTAAGTGAACAGTTATACCTAGTTTGGTGTGACTCAGAGCGGCCCTAGTGATGTCTTTGTCTATGTCAGATATTAGTATGGTGGGCAGAGAGGAGAGGTCTTCCTCCTCCATTTGCTTCTGTGCAAGCTCTATACCTGCAATGGTGTGAAGGTATTCAGTGTCTGTGCTCAAGTCTGCTCAGTAGGAATGGCAGAGTTGTTGTATATAACACACATATCAGAGTGGAGTTGTCAAACAGTAACGCTGTGGTGTTTATTTAGTAACTACTAGGTCTGTGCATGAGTTCCTCATTGCATACATCTTACTAAAACAATTATTTTTCAACCTAAAACATGGTTAATGATATTTAGTGCTCTGGTTTAGGTTTGCCCTATAAAGTTACAATTGTTTTTGTTTGAACAGCTAGATGCCCCTTGAATCTCAAAATAGAAATAAAAAACTGATGTCGTCTGCGACAACGTAAGCGTTAAAGATAATATGCAACAACTTGGGATCGTAGTAATCCGAATAAACACAACAAATAATATACAAGACAAGGTTATCTCTGGTAGACCTCATTGTTTCTTGGCGTATTTGCCTTTCTAAACTTGGCATGATTTGTAACATATGATATTCAAATCACTAGAGTTTTTGTATAAGCTACGGCAATATCTCATCTTTTAAGGCAACATCCTGTTGTTGTAGCCATGGCTACGCACAAACACTCTCTGGTGTTTATATAAACGACATGCTAATACAACTTATCTTTCATCAAAAATATTTGTTAAACAGTTTCCAACTAAGTTGTCATTCAACGACACATCTCAGCTTTCAAATAATTCTGCAAACTATTACCAACCTTCATTTTGAATGTAATTAAAACAATTGCGAGTTGCAAAGTGAAACTATCGGTTGCAGTCTGCTGCTACAAATTACATGACATGCCAGCAGACGGACTGATGCTGTATATTAGCACTCCGAGGATACTAATCTTCCGAGGCTATGATGCCCATGCTTCCATATTCACCAAGTTTTTATTATAACTGTTTTATAATCTGCTGTCTTCTAGTACGTCAGCAGTCGCTGTTGACCTACATCGCTGACGCTATGTTACCCGCTGTGATCAGACCCAGAACCCATACAGCCCTCTGTAGATGTAATCTCATTCAAGCAAACGCTAATAAATCAACTTACATGGTGAGTAAGCCAAATCGATTATAGCTTTATAGCTTACTATAGCTTATTATAGCTCTAGAGCTTACAGATGAATAACTTTTAATGATAAACGAAAAGGCGACTGTTGGGGAACCTTACACAAACCTTGATCAAAGACCCGTTTCCTGTCGGCAGCTGTTAGACTGTCAACAGCCGCCTTCAACTTTTTTTGTTCTTTCATTTTCTCTTTTTCCTCATACTTGTCATCAGGGCTCATTACCACAGTAGATATGTGTGTGTTATCCTACAACAAAGCACATTACCACAGTAGATATGTGTGTGTTATCCTACAACAAAGCACATTACCACAGTAGATATGTGTGTGTTATCCTACAACAAAGCACATTACCACAGTAGATATGTGTGTGTTATCCTACAACAAAGCACATTACCACAGTAGATATGTGTGTGTTATCCTACAACAAAGCACATTACCACAGTAGATATGTGTGTGTTATCCTACAACAAAGCACATTACCACAGTAGATATGTGTGTGTTATCCTACAACAAAGCACATTACCACAGTAGATATGTGTGTGTTATCCTACAACAAAGCACATTACCACAGTAGATATGTGTGTGTTATCCTACAACAAAGCACATTACCACAGTAGATATGTGTGTGTTATCCTACAACAAAGCACATCACCACAGTAGATATGTGTGTGTTATCCTACAACAAAGCACATTACCACAGTAGATATGTGTGTGTTATCCTACAACAAAGCACATTACCACAGTAGATATGTGTGTGTTATCCTACAACAAACCACATTACCACAGTAGATATGTGTGTGTTATCCTACAACAAACCACATTACCACAGTAGATATGTGTGTGTTATCCTACAACAAAGCACATTACCACAGTAGATATGTGTGCTATCCTACAACAAAGCACATCACCACAGTAGATATGTGTGTATTATCCTACAACAAAGCACATCACCACAGTAGATACATGTGTGTTATCCTACAACAAAGCACATTACCACAGTAGATACATGTGTGTTATCCTACAACAAAGCACATCACCACAGTAGATATGTGTGTGTTATCCTACAACAAAGCACATTACCGCAGTAGATGTGTGTGTATTATCCTACAACAAAGCACATTACCACAGTAGATATGTGTGTGTTATCCTACAACAAAGCACATTACCACAGTAGATATGTGTGTGTTATCCTACAACAAATCAGGTTTTCATACATTCACCGAGTGCTCATGGTCGATGACCTAAGAGAAGATAATAAAACAGTCTCGATAACAGCATGAACAAATCTCACGACATCTCTCACTGACAGAGAGAATGCTAAACCTGTACTGAGATTACAGAACTTGATCTATACTTCAATGTAATTACGTAGGAGAGTAGTGGCAGAGACAGCTGTTAGTAGACATGAAATAGTCACAATACAAGTGACATCTCCAACAACTGTTATATAACATATTCACCAGAAAGTATTTCTTGACATAGTTCTGTAGGTACTTGGGGTCGTCAGCCATGGCTTGTCGAAATCTAGATAGTATTTTGTTGACTTGTAGACCTTCTGTTGGGTCAGCATCATGATTCCATGGGGAAGTTATAGACTGCAATATATAGTTATAGAGTACAATATATAGTTATAGAGTACAATATACAGTTATAGAGTACAATATATAGTTATAGAGTACAATATACAGTTATAGAGTACAATATACAGTTATAGAGTGCAATATACAGTTATAGAGTACAATATACAGTTATAGAGTACAATATATAGTTATAGAGTACAATATACAGTTATAGAGTACAATATACAGTTATAGAGTACAATATACAGTTATAGAGTACAATATACAGTTATAGAGTACAATATACAGTTATAGAGTACAATATACAGTTATAGAGTACAATATATAGTTAGAGAGTACAATATATAGTTATAGAGTACAATATACAGTTATAGAGTACAATATACAGTTATAGAGTACAATATACAGTTATAGAGTACAATATACAGTTATAGAGTACAATGTATAGTTAGAGAGTACAATATATAGTTATAGAGTACAATATATAGTTATAGAGTACAATATACAGTTATAGAGTACAATATATAGTTATAGAGTACAATATATAGTTATAGAGTACAATATACAGTTATAGAGTACAATATACAGTTATAGAGTACAATATATAGTTATAGAGTACAATATACAGTTATAGAGTACAATATATAGTTATAGAGTACAATATACAGTTATAGAGTACAATATACAGTTATAGAGTACAATGTATAGTTATAGAGTACAATATACAGTTATAGAGTACAATATACAGTTATAGAGTACAATATATAGTTATAGAGTACAATATATAGTTATAGAGTACAATATACAGTTATAGAGTACAATATACAGTTAGAGAGTACAATATACAGTTATACAGTACAATATATAGTTATAGAGTACAATATATAGTTATAGAGTACAATATATAGTTATAGAGTACAATATATAGTTATAGAGTACAATATATAGTTATAGAGTACAATATACAGTTATATAGTACAATATACAGTTATGGAGTACAATATACAGTTATAGAGTACAATATACAGTTATAGAGTACAATATACAGTTATAGAGTACAATATACAGTTATAGAATACAATATACAGTTATAGAGTACAATATACAGTTATAGAGTACAATATACAGTTATAGAGTACAATATACAGTTAGAGAGTACAATATACAGTTATACAGTACAATATATAGTTATAGAGTACAATATATAGTTATAGAGTACAATATATAGTTATAGAGTACAATATATAGTTATAGAGTACAATATATAGTTATAGAGTACAATATACAGTTATATAGTACAATATACAGTTATGGAGTACAATATACAGTTATAGAGTACAATATACAGTTATAGAGTACAATATACAGTTATAGAGTACAATATACAGTTATAGAGTACAATATACAGTTATAGAGTACAATATATAGTTATAGAGTACAATATACAGTTATATAGTACAATATACAGTTATGGAGTACAATATACAGTTATAGAGTACAATATACAGTTATAGAGTACAATATACAGTTATAGAGTACAATATACAGTTATAGAGTACAATATACAGTTATAGAGTACAATATACAGTTAGAGAGTACAATATACAGTTATAGAGTACAATATATAGTTATAGAGTACAATATACAGTTATAGAGTACAATATACAGTTATAGAATACAATATACAGTTATAGAGTACAATATACAGTTATAGAGTACAATATATAGTTATAGAGTACTATATATAGTTATAGAGTACAATATACAGTTATAGAGTACAATATACAGTTATAGAATACAATATACAGTTATAGAGTACAATATATAGTTAGAGAGTACAATATACAGTTAGAGAGTACAATATACAGTTAGAGAGTACAATATACAGTTATAGAGTACAATATACAGTTATAGAGTACAATATACAGTTATAGAGTACAATATACAGTTATAGAGTACAATATATAGTTATAGAGTACAATATACAGTTATATAGTACAATATACAGTTATATAGTACAATATACAGTTATGGAGTACAATATACAGTTATAGAGTACAATATACAGTTATAGAGTACAATATACAGTTATAGAGTACAATATACAGTTATAGAGTACAATATACAGTTAGAGAGTACAATATACAGTTATAGAGTACAATATATAGTTATAGAGTACAATATACAGTTATAGAGTACAATATACAGTTATAGAATACAATATACAGTTATAGAGTACAATATACAGTTATAGAGTACAATATATAGTTATAGAGTACTATATATAGTTATAGAGTACAATATACAGTTATAGAGTACAATATACAGTTATAGAATACAATATACAGTTATAGAGTACAATATATAGTTAGAGAGTACAATATACAGTTAGAGAGTACAATATACAGTTAGAGAGTACAATATACAGTTATAGAGTACAATATACAGTTATAGAGTACAATATACAGTTATAGAGTACAATATACAGTTATAGAGTACAATATATAGTTATAGAGTACAATATACAGTTATAGAGTACAATATATAGTTATAGAGTACAATACACAGTTATAGAGTACAATATACAGTTATAGAGTACAATATACAGTTATAGAGTACAATATACAGTTATAGAGTACAATATATAGTTATAGAGTACAATATACAGTTATAGAGTACAATATATAGTTATAGAGTACAATATATAGTTATAGAGTACAATATACAGTTATAGAGTACAATATATAGTTATAGAGTACAATATATAGTTATAGAGTACAATATATAGTTATAGAGTACAATATACAGTTATAGAGTACAATATATAGTTATAGAGTACAATATACAGTTATAGAGTACAATAGATAGTTATAGAGTACAATATACAGTTATAGAGTACAATATACAGTTATAGAGTACAATATACAGTTATAGAGTACAATATACAGTTATAGAGTACAATATATAGTTATAGAGTACAATATATAGTTATAGAGTACAATATACAGTTATAGAATACAATATACAGTTATAGAATACAATATACAGTTATAAAGTACAATATATAGTTAGAAAGTACAACATGTAGCAAGAGACTTGAATCTAAATATATAAAAGTGAAAGGCATCTGAAGTCTGCCCTTCCACCTTTATAGACTCCTAAACCACTTCGCTGAGAGAAATAAAAGCTGCAGTAGGAAACCTCCATAATCTAATGTATGACGGGGGTTTAACTTTCTAACTCGTTCTCAATCACACCGAAGATTTTGGTGTTTATTTTGCTTTTTTTAAATGGTCAAAATGAAACTGATTTCAGGGACAATCGTGCTTTGATCCGGGTATTTCATGACAAACTATATCGAAGGTAACGAACTATACCAAAGAGCGCAACAACTTGTGATGGTCATTGGTTGGTTTATGATTGTGAGCAGTTTCCCTTTGACAGCAAGGCAAAAATGTTATTTTAGCAAGCCGTTTTTCATTACTACAACCGTAGACGTTTCTTTGACCACAACTATGTTATTTGGTTATGAACTTTACCTATAACATTATTTATTACTTGAATTATTTATTACTATCTAAGTTAATGAGCAAATAACAATATTACATGACGGTAGATGATGTTGATCTAATTTAGATTATTATTATTACTGTCTATTATTATCATAATGATTGTTGTTTCTTGTTTCGAAAAAATACTTCATTTCAACAATAATAAAAACTTTCCCATTTATTTCGACCCGAAATAATTACTTAATTTACTGATTATTATTATTATATTTATCAAGTTTTATTGTTATCTGCAACACTTATTCCCATCAATATCAAAACGTTTTTGCTGTAGACAATTATTTTAATTTATTATTGTTATTTATCATTACTACTTATTAACAGCTATCGAGTTATTGACGGATTTTTTATTGTTTAGTAACTTGGTTTATAAGGAGTAATAACAGTGTTAAAAATAATCATAGCAAAATCAACTACCAAACAAAAGATGTCTGATCATTGATAGTTTGGAAATATTAAAAAAAATGATCGATCTTCATTATATTATCATTGTTTTGTTATTATTATGTAATATAATTGGTATTTGAACTTATTATCACCACAATGCCGCTGTTTTGTATTTTCCTATGAAATACTCTTGATAGTTACTGTCAAGTTATACATTAATGACAAAAGTGTTAATAATAGTCAGGAGGTCGCCACGGGATGAGTCCATCATGGAGGCGACCAGAGCGGAGGCGGCCATGGGAAGAGGCGGCCGTGGAAGGAGGTGGCCGTGGAAGGAGGCGGCAACAGGAAGATGCAATCACGGAAGAAGATGACAACAGGGAGCAAAGGAAACAGGGTTTTGGAGAAAGGCAACAATATGTCTGACTGCATCAATCCATTGTTGTTTACAATGGATAAGCCAGCTAGTAAGCATATATAAAGGGAGAGTGGATTGAACTACCATCATCAGAGAAAGTCCAAAGTTAGATGTTTGATGTTTAGTTGATAGTTCTATCTGTGAGAGCAAGGCATCCACTCTTTCTTGTGCAAACCCATCTCTGTACAAAGACAGAAATAATCAAGGTAAAAAACTATAACACAAACACTGAAGTAAAAACAAGACAAATAAATTTGCTTATTGTCAATTGCTGATTTCCAATTGCTTATTGCAAATTGCTTGTTGCCAATTGCTTGTTGTCGATTGCTTGTTGTCGATTGCTCATTGTCAATTGAATAATAGCAATTGCGTATTATCCAAGTACGCCCATCAGAAGCATTGAACTATCTGAAGCACACAACATCTGAACACAACACCAAACACAACATTCAACCATTGTATAATATACTTACTGTGCCACCTGCTTGAATGTGTCATCTATCACAGTTAGCACCTTATCTACATCCTCCGTAGATATACCTTCCAGTCCTACAGAAAACCATGTGTCTCTCGTACTTCTCTCCATCCTTGTAGGTAAACAATCAGTCCGTTATAGCAATGATATTATCTAGATAAATAACCTACACTTACATACAGATGTATAACCCA
The DNA here is from genome assembly GCA_945261195.1 of Cryptosula pallasiana. Classification (NCBI taxonomy): domain Eukaryota; kingdom Metazoa; phylum Bryozoa; class Gymnolaemata; order Cheilostomatida; family Cryptosulidae; genus Cryptosula; species Cryptosula pallasiana. The sequence continues at coordinate 17,485,368 of OX183139.1, forward strand.
TACTTACCCACATACGGGTGCATATCCAGAACCAATGTTGCTCTCTATAAGTGATTGATAGAAAGGAGAATTCTCCCCGCTGACCAACAAACTGCTGATGAGACTCAGTACACTTGACTCGTAAGTATCAGCTACACTACAACACAACATATGAGTTAACTCACATGTTTGTATAAGATATATATAACTCACTGAGACATAAGATATATATAACTCACTTAGACATAAGATATATATAACTCACTCAGACATAAAATATATATAACTCACTTAGACATAAGATATATATAACTCACTCAAACATAAGATATATATAACTTACTTAGATATAAGATATATATAACTCACTTAGACATAAGATATATATAACTCACTCAGACATAAAATATATATAACTCACTTAGACATAAGATATATATAACTCACTTAGACATAAGATATATATAACTCACTTAGACATAAGATATATACAACTCACTCAAACATAAGATATATATAACTCACTTAGACATAAGATATATATAACTCACTCAGACATAAGATATATATAACTCACTTAGATATAAGATATATATAACTCACTTAGATATAAGATATATATAACTCACTTAGACATAAGATATACATATAACTCACTTAGACATAAGATATATATAACTCACTTAGACATAAGATATATATAACTCACTCAGACATAAGATATATATAACTCACTTAGACATAAGATATATATAACTCACTCTGACATAAGATATACATATAACTCACTTAGACATAAGATATATATAACTCACTTAGACATAAGATATATATAACTCACTTAGACATAAGATATATATAACTCACTTAGACATAAGATATATATAACTCACTTAGACATAAGATATATATAACTCACTTAGACATAAGATATATACAACTCACTCAAACATAAGATATATATAACTCACTTAGACATAAGATATATATAACTCACTGAGACATAAGATATATATAACTCACTTAGACATAAGATCTATATAACTCACTTAGACATAAGATATATATAACTCACTCAGACATAAGATATATATAACTCACTGAGACATAAGATATATATAACTCACTCAGACATAAGATATATATAACTCACTCAGACATAAGATATATATAACTCACTTAGGCATAAGATATATATAACTCACTTAGACATAAGATATATATAACCCACTCAGATATAAGATATATATAACTCACTTAGACATAAGATATATATAACTCACTCAAACATAAGATATATATAACTCACTCAGACTTAAGACATATATAACTCACTCAGACATAAGATATATATAACTCACTCAGACATAAGATATATATAACTCACTCAGACATAAGATATATATAACTCACTCAGATATAAGATATATATAACTCACTTAGACATAAGATATATATAACTCACTCAGATATAAGATATATATAACTCACTCTGATATAAGATATATATAACTCACTTAGATATAAGATATATATAACTCACTTAGACATAAGATATACATAACTCACTCAGACATAAGATATATATAACTCACTTAGATATAAGATATATATAACTCACTTAGACATAAGATATATATAACTCACTCAGACATAAGATATATATAACTCACTCAGATATAAGATATATATAACTCACTTAGACATAAGATATATATAACTCACTCAGATATAAGATATATATAACTCACTCTGATATAAGATACATATAACTCACTTAGATATAAGATATATATAACTCACTGAGACATAAGATATATATAACTCACTCAGGCATAAGATATATATAACTCACTTAGATATAAGATATATATAACTCACTTAGACATAAGATATATATAACTCACTTAGACTTAAGATATATATAACTCACTTAGACATAAGATATATATAACTCACTCAAACATAAGATATATATAACTCACTCTGAGAGGAGATATGAGTTAGCAACTGTAGTTTGTTTCTCAGGATCAGGTAACATATCATTGGGTCTGCAAGTGATGTGCTTTTGTCTCTATATAACACAAACAAGCCACAAAATAGTCATCACATGATATACTGTTGTATCCCTAATGGTCACCACATGATATACTGTTGTATCCCTAACAGTCACTACATGATATACTGTTGTGTCCCTAACAGTCACTACATGATATGATATACTGTTGTGCCTCTAACAGTCAGCACATGATATACTGTTGTATCCCTAACAGTCAGCACATGATATAGTGTTGTATCCCTAACAGTCACCACATGATATAATGTTGTATCCCTAATGGTCATCATATGATATACTGTTGTATCCCTAACGTTGGAAAATTGTTCGTTTGCTAAGAAACACTCATATAACAGCTAATACAAAATAAAGTTATACAAGAGTTAGGTAGAAGTACTGACTGGTTCCGTCCATCTGGGCTGTAATGGCACTCTAGTATCTGTCTCTAGCTGCTCAAAGTGACTCAGCACCGACTTCTCTATCATATCCAAGTGTCCTTCAAGAGGTTGGTCGCCATAGGTGAAAAATCTATGGAACAAAATCAGCATATCACGATTATTGCCAAAAGCTGGTTGCAGCTGTATTATTTTGCCCAAAGCGCATACATGAATAAATCAATGTGTGTTATATTGTAAGCACTGCTGGTAGAGAGAATCTCAATGTCCACATTGCTATTAAGAAGTTGCCTCCCCGCAACAAGGGGCACATAACTCTTAATGTTTGACATAAAACGAGTAGATACACACACCTGGCGTTGCTGGGGTGGTAATGTGATGCATGAAACTGTTTGAGATGTTGCCAGGTCAGGTCAGGTATAGCTAAAGGTAGGCCTCCACTACACACACCGTATGTATGGTCTGGGAGTAGGTTGTTTTGGGCTGCCTCTTGGAAAATTGAATGCTGTGATGACTGCAACACATGTAAGCATGTAACATGCCAGGTCACACATGTAAGCATGTAACATGCCAGGTCACAAATGTAAGCATGTAACATGCCAGGTCACAAATGTAAGCATGTAACATGCCAGGTCACACATGTAAGCATGTAACATGCCAGGTCACACGTGTAAGCATGTAACATGCCAGGTCACACGTGTAAGCATGTAACATGCCAGGTCACACGTGTAAGCATGTAACATGCCAGGTCACACATGTAAGCATGTAACATGCCAGGTCACACGTGTAAGCATGTAACATGCCAGGTCACACATGTAAGCATGTAACATGCCAGGTCACACATGTAAGCATGTAACATGCCAGGTCACACGTGTAAGCATGTAACATGCCAGGTCACACGTGTAAGCATGTAACATGCCAGGTCACACATGTAAGCATGTAACATGCCAGGTCACACATGTAAGCATGTAACATGAGGACAGGATGTGAGATGGTTTCACTTACAAATACACCCTTCATCTCATTGAATACAACTCCTTTGTATATGATATCAGTGGATGGGTCAGTGTGCTCCTCGTGCTCCAGTCTCCACCCCTCCTGCCTGTACATACAGTATACATACTGTGTACATAATGTATACATACAATATACATACCATATACATACTGTACAATATACATACCACATACATACAGTATACATACCATATACATACTGTATACATACCATATACGTACCGTATACATACTTACCTATTAATACTGTATACATACCATATACATACTGTATACATACCATATACGTACCAAATACATACCATATACATATAATATAAGCACAATTTACATACCATATACATACCACATACATACAATATATGCACCATATACATACCACATACATACAATACACATACCAGATAAATATAATATACACACCATAAACATACAATACACATACTATATACATATAATGTACACATAATATACATACCATATACATATAATGCATTTAGAAAGTACATACTAAAAAAACGATAACAAGCACTGACGTGGAAGTACATTAACTTTTACAGCCAGAACCAGTTAAAAACCACTTTTGAGTGAGTTAGTGCAAAACATCACTGCGTTAGTTATTTACATCACCCGACAAGTTGGATAGCCATTTATGCTGATTGACTACCTGTGGGTACGTATATAACTACCTGTGGATACGTATATAACTACCTGTGGATACGTATATAACTACCTGTGGATACGTATATAACTACCTGTGGATACGTATATAACTACCTGTGGATACGTATATAACTACCTGTGGATAGGTATATAACTACCTGTGGATACGTATATAACTACCTGTGGAGACGTATATAACTACCTGTGGATACGTATATAACTACCTGTGGATACGTATATAACTACCTGTGGATATGTATATAACTACCTGTGGATACGTATATAACTACCTGTGGATACGCATATAACTACCTGAAGTCACTCTCTCTGAGCAGTGGATAAAATGCAGCATCTAAATACACAGACATGAGATTCCTAAAGTCTTTGCTATTCTGTGATGAGAATGGATACAATGTCCAGTCACTGCCTGCAAGGAAAGCAATCAATTCAAATACACACAGGAACCATGTCAATGTATTCATCACATGACACCACAGTAAACACCTGTCATAGCATTCATCACATGACACCACAGCGCACACCTGTCAAAGCGTTCATCACATGACACCCCAGCACACACCTGTCAAAGCATTCATCACATGACACCACAGCACACACCTGTCATAGCAGTCATCACATGACACCACAGCACACACCTGTCATGGCATTCATCACATGACACCACAGCGGACACCTGTCAAAGCGTTCATCACATGACACCCCAGCACACACCTGCCACAGCATTCATAACATGACACCACAGCACAGCACACACCTGTCATAGCAGTCATCACATGACACCACAGCACACACCTGTCATAGCAGTCATCACATGACACCACAGCACACACCTGTCAAAGCATTCATCACATGACACCACAGCACACACCTGTCATAGCATTCATCACATGACACCACAGCACACACCTGTCATAGCAGTCATCACATGACACCACAGCACACACCTGTCATAGCAGTCATCACATGACACCACAGCACACACCTGTCAAAGCATTCATCACATGACACCACAGCACACACCTGTCATAGCATTCATCACATGACACCACAGCACACACCTGTCAATGTATTCATCACATGACACCACAGTACACACCTGTCATAGCATTCATCACATGACACCACAGCACACACCTGTCATAGCATTCATCACATGACACCACAGCACACACCTGTCATAGCAGTCATCACATGACACCACAGCACACACCTGTCATGGCATTCATCACATGACACCACAGCGGACACCTGTCAAAGCGTTCATCACATGACACCCCAGCACACACCTGCCACAGCATTCATAACATGACACCACAGCACAGCACACACCTGTCATAGCAGTCATCACATGACACCACAGCACACACCTGTCATAGCAGTCATCACATGACACCACAGCACACACCTGTCAAAGCATTCATCACATGACACCACAGCACACACCTGTCATAGCATTCATCACATGACACCACAGCACACACCTGTCATAGCAGTCATCACATGACACCACAGCACACACCTGTCAAAGCATTCATCACATGACACCACAGCACACACCTGTCATAGCATTCATCACATGACACCACAGCACACACCTGTCAATGTATTCATCACATGACACCACAGTACACACCTGTCATAGCATTCATCACATGACACCACAGCACACACCTGTCATAGCAGTCATCACATGACACCACAGCACACACCTGTCATGGCATTCATCACATGACACCACAGCGCACACCTGTCAAAGCGTTCATCACATGACACCCCAGCACACACCTGTCAAAGCATTCATCACATGACACCCCAGCACACACCTGCCACAGCATTCATCACATGACACCACAGCACACACCTGTCATAGCAGTCATCACATGACACCACAGCGCACACCTGTCAAAGCGTTCATCACATGACACCACAGCGCACACCTGTCATAGCATTCATCACATGACACCACAGCACACACCTGTCATAGCATTCATCACATGACACCACAGCACACACCTGTCAAGGCATTCATCACATGACACTACAGCACACACCTGTCATAGCATTCATGAAGGTAGAAAGAGAGCGGTTGATCATTTTAAAGAAAGGATCTCGTATAGGATATTTCTTGGAACCAGAGAGAGCAATATGCTCCAGTATATGAGGTACCCCTGTGTCATCCATCGGGGTCGTTCGGAATGCCACCCTGTAATTATTAATAGAGAATAGCCTAAAACCTATTTTAGAGTTATGGATGAACAGACTCTTACCAGTCAATCAATATGCAATGGATATTCCTAGGCACACTTAGCTCTAATGAATGCAATACATAATAATTATACGATAATTCACTTACTAACAATTCACTTCTAAAAACAATACTATTGGTCATGTAATCAACAACATAATTAATATAATGCAGCTAAATTGCAGAGTTGTCTGCTTTATTAAAAAGATGACAACTCCACACATAACAAGTCAATTTGAATAGCCGGGGCGGCTCTCAAGAGGCGGGGTTTATGATGGCTACAATTTGAAATAAATGCTCATCAAACAAACAAGTTCTACCAATAATTCGTCAATAACATATGGCTGAACAGCACACACTATAGCTGTAGGCACATTATACTGTCAATAAACCTACTCTGACAATTGATAGGATTGCTCACAGTTGTGGCAACAATACATTTTGTGTCAGAGAAGAGACATAACAATGCACTCACCCAAATGCATTATTTTTGTCGTTTCTTGCTATGTGTAAGTGTTTGGCTGAAGTGGGTTGATGTGACAACAGAACAGACACTAGGTTTAGCTCAGACACTGGAACTACCTGGTAACAATAGATTATTGAGTGAAATGCATGTGGCAATTACAGTATAAGCTATCTGTATATACAACACAGGTCCATGGCAACCATACATTCCTGATTATACATAACCCTACCTTATCAATGCGATAGGAACCTATAGTAGCCCCAGGTTCTAAAGTCTTATATTTATCCAACACTGGATCTGTGGCTATTACAGAGTATCTATAATGTATAACAAACATAGCTGAGTATACATGTATATGGGCGAATGTGCAAATTCAATAACACCAAACTAGGGCCTAGGGCTAATTAGCTGAGACCATAGGAGTTGAGTTATCACTTTGTAATTCAACTCAGATTTTGGAGTTGTCTTTTCTTCATGCATCAGAGAGCGATATTTAGAGAGTACTGAAATAACTAAAAAGAAAATGCATTTTATCTTCTAATTTAAATTCTCTTTTTTTCCGAAAACTATTATATTAGTAATTTAATTTTGTGTTGCGCTAATTTTTGTAGTCAAACAACTTATAATTCAGATTAGATACTTACTGTTGCTTAGCCCATGAACAGAAATGTAATGCTGTTACTACTTTTTTACAATGAAAATTTTACATTCTAAAATACGCTGATCTCAATCATTTGATAATTTCAAACTTCAAAATAATTTTTTAACAAAACAGTTGTCTTCGCTTTTGATTCATTGGCCAGACAATATGATTTTGTGAATGCCACATTGTACAATGTAACAACTGTAAATAAACAGCTGTCTCAGTCACAACCGCACCAAATGTCTAAAAACAATGGTAAGCTTTTCAACGCTTTTAAAAGTTTCTTGACAATGTCTATCATTGAGAAGCAAACAAACATCGCAAATCTGTTCTATGATGTAATACGAGTTGGTTCTTATCAAGAAAAAGTGCGCGCAAGGCAGTATCTTTTTGCATTTACATTATGGGTGGAACTAATGAGAGCACAACTCCTCAAGAGTTTATTTTAAAATTTCCTTAAGAGGATCAGTTGAATTAGAAATAGATAAATTAAATTGAATTCAGCCAAAGACCCATGGCATTGCACCTTCAAAAGAACATTCATTTTGCCACAAAGACAAGTGAAAACTGTACTAGGTGTGATGCATTATGAGTGATGCCACTTGCACCTAATTATTATCGAATAAAATGTAAATAAGGATCAAATTATCTTCAAGGGATCATACCTTCTGCACAGGAGAGCTGGGGTAGATTGATGAAATCGGCGCATTTGACTGCATTTCTTTAAATGGCCGCTCCTGAGAGAGTGAACTATCTTTGACATAGTAACTGCAAGACAACAAACTATTGCTACTGAAAAGTACTAACCGGGGCAAAATAAATAAATACTACCAAAGATAATTTTCAAGTATAATGTTTGGTGATGTTTTAAGCAGAACTTGACAGATGTTTGTTTTGATATCCTTCAACTAGTAAGAATGAGCCTGTTCGCGGTGCATAAATAAAAATTTGAGGTCAAAAGTGTTATTGAAATCTTAGTCACTGTCTTATTTAAACAATGACACCAGATGGACAGTTTAAAAAATAATAATAATAAATCTATGGACTGTGGATGTGTTTTGCAATTGATATTGTGCTGGAATTTATGGTAACACTTTTTATTGTCCTTTGTGTGGGGTAGCATTCACCTGCACACCCTCCAATGGATTGTCAGCATTCACTCAGTATGTGGGTTGGGCAACTGTATCACTGGCAGACAGGCCATACTAGTAACTGCCCATCAGCATTACTGCCTGAGAATCAGGTGCTGGCTGGCTCTGTTGGTCTAAAATAGTCGTTCTGTAAGCCAGCACTACCACGAAGGGCCAATTTGGCAGTCCCAGTAGGTTGGCAGTCCCAGTAGGTTGGCAGTCCCAGTAGGTTGGCAGTCCCAGTAGGTTGGCAGTCCCAGTAAGTTGGCAGTCCCAGTAGGTTGGCAGCCCCAGTAGGTTGGCAGTCCCAGTAGGTTGGCAGTCCCAGTAAGTTGGCAGTCCCAGTAGGTTGGCAGTCCCAGTAGGTTGGCAGTCCCAGTAGGTTGGCAGTCCCAGTAAGTTGGCAGTCCCAGTAGGTTGGCAGTCCCAGTAGGTTGGCAGTCCCAGTAGGTTGGCGGTCCCAGTAGGTTGGCAGTCCCAGTAGGTTGGCAGTCCCAGTAGGTTGGCAGTCCCAGTAGGTTGGCAGTCTCTGTAGTGGTAATTGTCAGCAATGCCATTCTTAAGACTTGTGAGTAAGAAAAAGTGTTTATTCTGTATGATGCCTCTGCTGTGCCTCTTCCTAACGCTCTGCTGAGGCAGGCACAACAGCTGGCTTTTATTTACAGAATAAGCCGTATCTCTACCTTGATTACAACAGTAACAAAAGAAACTTCGCCTTAGCTGTCCCGACAGATAATGTGAATAATATAAAAAAGGGCCACCGGTAAACGGTAATAATAAAATAATATTATTATTAATAATTAGAAAAATGTGCTGGTGTCCAGAGCTCAATTATGTAAAATTGTAAATGGATTGTTCTAGTGTGTTGTTAGGACCCCATGATGGTTATCAGAAGTAGAGGTCCGCCATGACAGTGGCTGCGTACTTGTTACCTTCCTGTTCAATATTACTTACTTGACAAATGCACTGGAAAGCAGCGCTCGTCATTAAAACAGCATATGTATTTACAATAATTTATCTACTGAACAGTGATAGTAAATATATTACATGAAGCAGTATTGTTGTTGGTATCTCCGTTGCATTTATTAGAAATCTCGGTGATTGCATTCAAATGTAAATTTGCTAGAGGTTAATGTAATTGGTAGATCATTTATGTGAAATATGATGGAGCAGAAAATTTTTTGATTTGTTTTTTTCATGCGTCTGATTTTTACATTGTCAACATGATTTTTAAACTGTCAGATATATGCTTTTTATCTGAGAGCTTATCAAATAGCTTGAACACTACCCAAAAGGTCTAAACCCTTTGGTGTAAAATAGATAGTTCATATAGGCATTGGAAAAGCGCATGAACAAATGACACCTTGAAGTAATAAATGAGAAACTGACCATCCCTTCCACTGTTTCTAACGAACATCATTTAAAAAAAATAAAAATAACTATCACACACAGGAAGTGCATATATATATAAAATTATTTATGATCAAAATTAATAATAATATGATGAAATTATTGCCAGAGACAGGAAATACAAATATAATACAACTAACAACACCGATGATAATAAAACTATTTTTAAATTTATAACAGCAATAGCAAATTCATCAAACAAATCAACAATAATACTTACAGTAGCATTGACAATAATAATGAATAATATATTTAACTAATTTATTTATATTATCAAGTAATTATTAATATAGTTATTATGTATTAGTATTTATTGTATCATAATAATAATAAACGCAATAATGATAATTTTACTCTTATTATAAGCCAGTATAATTATGAAGTAAATCTGGTGTGGAATGTTGATACGAACCAAGGACAAGAACAATTCAACTCTTTAGTAATGGTTGGTGGAAGAGGCACTTATGCTCAGCCTCCCTCTTTTTAGGGATGGAGTGAACTCGCGGACTACGCAATGACCTCTCCTTCGGTGGACTCACTCATGCCTAGCCAACTCCCGGAGACCTATGCGCGAAAAGCTGCAATCGTAGCAAAAGAACGTGGTGTTGCTGCTAGTGGTAGCCGCTCAGCACTGATGCTGCTAAGATGTGTCAGCAGTTATATAGCATCAAACCGAACGAACTGGTAAAATAAGTCATCAATAGTGAGCGCTGTGTAAACTCTGTCTAATGTAATCTACCCTTTGCATTGTTGTATAATGTTCCATCGTTTTAATTATTTTCTATTAAATATTATTATTTTATTATTACTATAAGTTACAAATTTGTGTTGTGGATGTTTAAAAATTATCATAAGTATTGTTTAATCAGTTCTGGTGCAGATATTTACTGTCAGAGGTTGTGTAAAAACGTATGTAGTTGACCTATTAAAATTGTTGGACATAATTTGGAGTACTACTACTATATAAACTTGAATTATTTTTATTTGTGCCAGAGTTGGCAGTGAATAAAGTTGTGCTCATACTTTAAAGAATTCTGCATCTCTCAAATCTAACTGTAAGCCTCTGCACCCACTCTACTACGTAGCAGCTATAAAAATCTACGTCTCATAGTAGTCACTGCACTAACACTAGTTTAGCCGGTCAATTCTATTGACACTGCAAGTTAACAGTGACTATTAGATTGTTGTTAAGTAAACCTCTGCCTAGATTACTGCTGCTAGAGGTGGTGATTAATTACACGGCAAGTTAAATCATAATACGAGTTTAAAATATCAACCGGGCCTGTTTTCGGTCCTTCAACTATCTACCGGGCCGGTTTTCGGTCCACCTGCAGACTATCAACTGGGCCTGCTTTCGGTCCTTCAGCTATCTACCAGGCCTGTTTTCGGTCCACCTGTAGACTATCAACTGGGTCTGTTTTCGGTCCTTCAACTATCTACCGGGCCTGGCTTCGGTCCACCCACAGACTATCAACTGGGCCTGTTTTCGGTCCATTCACATACTACTAACTACTGGGCCCGATTTTGGTCTTGTTAGAGAAGGAATAATTTTACTTCAATTATATATATGAACTACCGCTACATCTACTATTACCTTACTACCACTACACCACAAACAGAGCAACAATCATCATCAATGAATGATGATGAATAAATAATCATCATCATCATAATAATAAAAAAGGTTACTACTACTACCTACTACTACAACCACATCAATCAACAGTAGCTAGTTGAGCGCTTCTCAGAGCTGTGACAAATCACGATTTTCATGACTCAAATCAAATCAAAGCCAATTTTTACAAGCGAGTAAAAATTTCAAATCAAATCAAGTCAAATCATGCGTTTTCCCAAATCAAATAAAATATTTGGAGCATCATTTGCAACAAATTTTTCAAATCATCACTGAAACTATTAGAAATGTAATAAAAAAAACCTTCAGCTTTTAATAGGCTGCCTAAACAAATTGACCCAAATTTAGATCACAATGTGTGGTTAGCTGGCCTCTAGAAAACAATATTCTAACTTTATTACTTTCGCAAACTACTTGCATTTTGCTTTGTACACTTTCGAGTGGAACTTATTTATTGGTATGCCGACCGATATATATTATCATTTAAATTTCAAACTAATGCTTAGACTAGCCAAATAAACTAGCCAGTTCCATGCAATGGATAAAATGCACACCCAGTAAACAAAACAACCAACCACCATAGGTTATACCTTTCTGAAGTTCTTTCTTTGTCAAAAGACTGTCGTTGTGGTAGCCTATATTGCTAATATTAATAGCGATACTAGATAATTGATAAATAATAGCAAACACTGAGCATTAGTTTGCATATGTATCAAAGCAGTTATCATTATAGTACGTCATCAACTAATGCATTACTCACTCACTACAGGTAAGTAAATAACCTGGTCGCCATCCATACACACTCTCAGCTCGATTCCGCCATGATTCGAAACTGACGTTTCGAAAATGAACTGTTCGAAACTCTTAAACCTGAACCCCCAACCCCAAATCCCCAACCCCAAAGAGTTTCGAAGTATCCATTTTCGAAACTTCAGTTTCGAATGGTCCGTACCCCCTCTCAGCTCACCACTTTCAAGTCAGAAAAGAAAGTAGTCAACTAATAATTCAACTATTGCTGATGAAAACTAATACATAAAAGAAAAGGCAGCATAGTTTTCCATGATCCTTGATTACTATAGGCTAATAATTAGGTAGTTTCTTTTCACTGATTTTATTTATTTGCTACAATTGAATACTACAATCTCAGGTCAATTACAAGCATTAAGAAAAGCTGCAAACATCATCACTGGTTTTTTTGATGATTTGCCGTATTTTTGCAAATATTTGGTCAAATCGTGTGAAAAGAGGCAAATCAAATAATGATGAAGAGTAACCAAATCAAATCACCAGTTGTATCAAATATTTCAAACAAATCATTTTTCAAATATTTGAGTCACCAAATATTTGAATCTATCTAGGTGATTTGGTCACAGCTCTGGCGCTTCTTGTTTATTCACCACTTGATACCCATTACTCGCAGCTCCAATAGAACCAACTGGCAAGAAAGGACACAAATTATTGGTAGGAAGGGAAGATTGTCAGTTGGGTTATGAATGAATAGTCATAATAATATTAATAACAATTAATAATAATAATTTTGGTTACATCACGCCCACTACATGCATTCAATGTGAAACTTCTTTATGCAAAGATATTTTCCTGCACGTGACGGTTAGTTGAGATCAACCGCCAAGTTTATTTGATACGCAATAGAACTTTCAGAACTTTAAAACCAATCACTGCCTGCACAAAAAGTTCTTTACATAGAAAAATTTCACCACACTTTTCGCGTGTAACTTTACAATACCATTTCCACATATTTTGATGGAAAACTAATATAAAATAGATCTACAATAAAAAAAAAACAGTCAAAACTAGCGAAGCAAGTAGCTGCTAATTTGGGGAATTATAGAGCTGTGGCGAGTTTGTAAAGCAATATATTTGGAATAAAACATGAGTGTCATTCATAAGAGTAAGATTCCAACGTATCATACCCACAATGCATAGTCCTTTCCGTGGCTGCCATAACTCGCATGCAGGTGGGTTCTAATAAAATAATTTTCTTCGAAGAGTTTAACTTGCCTTTTTGTCATTAGTTTCTGCCAAATGTTCAATTAAAAAGCTGTTGAGCAGTTTTTCTATTTATTTAACTTGGAGTTGAAAGCTGATTGTTTTTGCCTGCCTGAAATTGAGGTGAGCAATGGCCCGAGGAGGATGTTACATGCCGAAGAAGAATGAATGAAAGTGAACAATAATTAATAAGGAAGAAAAATAATGAAAACAAACATCATAGTAGTGGTTGTTTGCAACACCAGCTGATCATTGACTAATGCTGCGTATGATAAGAAATGAACGTGCGTTAATAATTTGATGAAACTATTAATGAATATACTTTTTTTGAGTTATGTAGTAGTAGGTAGGTAGGTAGTACTTTTCATTTCTTCATCGATCATCACCAATATTTTTTCGGCAATAATAATATTTTTTTATGATTAAAGTATAATATGTAAAACTATCAGTATTATTTACTAGCTTTTTAGATAGTAAAATAATCCCTTATTATAACCAGTAGTTATTATTATTTCAATAATAACCAGCTAGTAGTAGTTACTCTCATTCACTATCAATCATCAGTTGATTATGATTTATTATTTACTCCTACCACTACTACCAACTTACTTGTTCACAACTGTTGCAGCAAGATGTTGATGCCCAAAAAGAACCGAGTTGCGATATATGAGGCTCTATTTAAGGATGGTGTTCTAGTTGCTGAGAAAAAACTGTCCATGGATAAACATGCCGAGACAGAAGTACCAAACCTGCATGTAGTAAAAGCTATGATGGTATGCTATAGCTCCTAGTTTTAAACCTGTACGAATAACTATATAATGTGTTGGTTTTTGACGGTTTTCACAGTAGCGCAAGTCGGTGATGAGAAATCCTGATACCTGATATGACAGTGAGGGTATTGATTAGTCTTTCTGAGACTAGCTACTTTTGAGCAATGTTCTTGTTACTGAATTTTGCATGATGATGGGTCGTACAAATGTCACCCATCTGCTGGTAATGCTAGGCCAGGTATTTTTCAGATTTTACTAACTAATCTTTATTAATTTTGGTTGGGGCTGTGTTGTAGTCACTCAAATCCAGAGGTTATGTGAAAGAACAGTTTGCCTGGAGGCATTATTACTGGTATTTGACTAACACCGGCATTGAGTACCTTAGAGAATTTCTCCATTTGCCTGCAGAAATCGTTCCCTCAACATTGAAGAGACAAGCTAGACCAGAGACTGCCAGACCAAGAGGCCGAGGTTAGACTATTTAGTTCGAGCTTTGATGGCGTGCCTGGATTTATTGATCATATCCTTTCTGTTTTTTAATATTGCGAGTACTAGCAAAGTAAATATGATTACAGAAACCCAGTCAAGGCCACAAGATGGCGGTGACAGACGGGATTACCGAAGAGGACCTCCTGGATCTGACAAAAAAGCAGACTCTGGTGCTGGTGCCACTGCACCTGGTGATATCCAATTTGTAAGTTGCATTGTAAATATTGTCACCATACAACATGATCATAGCATCAGTCCCAGCATGATCATAGCACCCGTCCCAACATGATCGTGGCACCCGTCACCTACATGATCATAGCACCAGTCCCAACATGATTATAGCACCAGTCCCAACATGATCGTGGCACCAGTCCCAACATGCTCGTGGCATCAGTCCCAACACGATCCTGGCAGCAGTCCCAACATGATCGTGGCACCCGTCCCAACATGCTCGTGGCACCAGTCCCAAAATGCTTTTACTTTTTAATCCTGTTGATTAAAGTGTTCTTCCAAGTATGATGGCCTCGTTTTTGTTGTGACAGCCAAAATAGGTCCAGTGGACTGCTGCTTACGGTTATAATGTAAACTGCTGGAGACGGTCTGGGCCTTAGTAGGGGTCTTGGATCATAGTCAATTATGTATTCGATAGTCTTGTCTTTTGACTGAAATAGTGAATGAAATCATCGTATCAGCTCAAAATGAATTTGCATCTCTCAGATTATCAATTCATGGAGCTTTAATACATGTAACAGCAACCCAAGTTGGGTTTTTCAATCTGGAAGTTTGCCGACAGGAAAAGGATCAAGTGTACAAGTTTTCCACACATAGTTAACTCATTTGGTCACTGTTTACTATGTAACCATGGCTGTGTATCACCCATATAACTGTGTCTGATAATAAATACTTGAACATCTGCTGTTGTGGTGGAAGTAAGACTGGAATATACACATTTTTGGCCCAGCCATGCTTTTGTTTGTGATTTTTTTTTATTGCCTATAGCTTATCATTTTCTGTGATGAGAGTTGAAGTGCTGACTGTACAATGAATATTACGATTAGTCTTTCTGAAAGAGAATGCCGAAACTTTGTGTGTTTGTTGCTGTTGTTAGTTCTGTGCGATCGCTACGTAATCTACTGTTGTCTGTTTGTAGAGAGGAGGTTTTGGTGGTGGCTTTGGCAGAGGTAAACCAGCAGGAGCTGATGAGTAGCTTTTCTGTATTTCAACATCAAAATAAATTATAAAAACCATCAACTTGCTCTTTTCATTGCTTTCTCTCTCTCAGACTGAAGTTGAGACAATATAGACCTTCAGTTTTGTCGTCAAATGTGTTAGAAATCGGCTGTCTTGTTTATCTAAAAATTGTGTTTGGTTGAGATAAAAGGTTACTTGACATGTCAATTGAGATTCTATGTGATCTGTGCACCTCAGTCTACTTTCTTCTGCTCGGCTTTGCTGGTATTTGCTGTGTGATGTGAAGGCTTCCCTCTAGGTGATAGCGCTCTCACGGTTTTGGCACTCACTCTGTAGGCAGCATTGTAAAAGTTGGTAAACAGTAAAATGTGTGATACCATGTAGAGAATCTGGGCTGCTCCATATCCAATTGGGAAGCCGCAGTCGAGGTAGGCTGCATAGCATGTGTGCACCAGTATGAACCAGAACTGTGCCTGCAAAAATAAGGGGAAGCTGCAAGGGCTGTGAGCTTTTCTATTTTGGCGATAGACTGAGAAGAAATATGCTAGCAAACAGCATTTTGATATATTCAATCTGCGCGGCGTTGGTTACAAAAAATCACATTTGGATTGGGCTTTGTGTGCGTCCTCGGATCACTGATATTATTGGTTTACCTAACCTACCAATTGTATAGCTGTCATGTACTTCTTCCACCACAAGAACTTTCTAACCCCGGGTCCCATAGCTGAGAGCATGTAGTATGTATACATCAGTACGTGAACTCCAGAGTTTAGCAGCGGCGAAAAATAGGCTGCAACCAAAAAGCAATTTGATACTATGTTGTGGTTAGTGCAAAGTAGTGCTGTGTTCCCAAGACGAGGAGTTGTTCCCACAATCATGTGCTAGCATGTCCGTCTATGCAGGTTATGAAGATGAATGACAGAAACGTCTAGCAGGATGGTGTGACGGTTAATTTATAAGTATTTGCATAGGTGAAATAAGTGGTTGTACTTACAGCATCCTCCTGGTAGATACTTGGCTCCTATCCACCACAGCAGAGGCATTGTTGAATGGTGGTACACGTGCAGAAATGAAACCTGTGTATTTTTTTTCCGTAATATGAAGAAGAACTGAAATAGAAAAACAAGCTTGCTTCATAGCCAGTATTGTAAAAGATTATAAAAAAGTTCAACATAACCAGCACACTAAATGATAAACAGTATCGTCTGTTCTTACTACTAACAATGCTTTAAAGAAACCAGGTGTTAGTTTTGTATAATACAAAGTACACACATTATCTACAGTTTTTACGTGTTTTGCTGTACAAGCTAACTCCAAAAACTAAATTCTAAAGAATTTCCATTCTGCGCACATTTATCAACCAAGCTAACGATGGTCACACTCAAAAAGGGGGATGAAAAAGTCTTTATTGTCCTTCAAGATAATTTCTACACAATTGGGTGACCAAAAACAAATAATTGTTTATCAGATTTTCAACAAAACAGCTCAATGAATTGTGTACATGCATTGCATCAACTTTGTATACTTGTGTAATATGAGCAATGTTATAATCCTTCAATGCCAACTAATAGCTAATTTCACGAAGAATCAACGGTTTCGCTAGTTGTTTAGAATTTCAGTTCCAAAAGATGTCGTTTTCTAAAAGTCGCCTGTAGTACGTAGAATTATTTTTTGCAAGAAAAACTGCATAAAGTAGTTGATAGTTAACATTATTCATTTGTACTGCAGTTGTACCTACCGTGTCTAAAAATTCTATGGGCTTTGATATGTAGTACCACCACACAGCTTTGGCCAGCTACAAAAGTATAGCATCAATATCACATGGTATGTCGTTACTGTTGATTGTATAAGTTGATGACATTATCTTTTATATATAATAACACATTGTGTTATAAAAAGTTAGTGGTATCTGCGCTCTGTTATAATTGGGGAAAACCCGACTAACAATGCATTACTCAAAGCCTCATTGAAAACTGTACAACCTATATCGGACTAGACGATCGTAACTAGACTAGATAATACCCATTTAATTAGGGTAATCTATCTGATTTTTTTCTATATTTGTAACGAATAATCATTTTTTATGAGCGGCATAAAAAATAAATTTGTGGGGATACGAAGACTGAAGCCTAGGTATGATGTCAAACTGATATCACCAAACAGTGGACACAACATAGTGGACACAACACAGTGGACACAACACAGTATGCTTACCCTGACAGAAAGCAAATTGTCTGACCTGTCTACCGGCGAACACCATAGGTTGAACTCTGGGTTACCAAATGATGTGTATATAAACTACAAGCAAGCAGCATACATAAAAACCTCGATGGTGAGAAAGTTTCACATCATCCAACAGAAGTTAGTTTTAAAAGCATCAATCAACTAGCAACAATCTATACTCAAATCAGAATTGATGAAGCATTTTTAACTGACTAATAAAAAGATGACTAACAAACAAAGTGAGTGCAGTCCTAAAGCAAATAACGATTAAAACTCTTATCTTACTGTATTGTTTGTCTAGTGGACTGTTTCAAATAGAAAATGTGAAATAACCAAAAAAACTTGTCAAACAGCATAAACATACTTTGAACTTGTTAGGAGACAATTGAGCTGCAAGAGTCAATTTTAACTCATGTTTAGCCTGCCCAATCGCTAAATAACACAAACCGTTGAGTAAAAATCCCTAACCAAGTCTTAACAAGTGAGATTGTGAACAAAGTTGAAGTGAAAGCAGGGAAATGTTAAAATTAAATTACAAAAAAAATACACTAAGAAGCATTTTGTTTAAGTGTTAGTATTAATAAGTAGCAAGTAACCCACCTCATGCAGCATGTAACTGGAGAGGACAACCAGCAGGAGGTTGTAAATAATTAAAATATACTTCAGAGAGAAAGCTTCCCTTTCCTTCATAATTTTTGGTCCAATCCAAACGATCAACAAGTACAACACAAACAGGACGATCGTAGGATATGGTGATGACATCATTGGCCAATCACTGACTCTTGGATCTGACAATGAACAAACAATGCGCAATCTGTTATCTGTATGCGGATGAAATTCGATGGAGATCAACCAACTATGTTACTTTGGTGGCAATACAATGGCCAATTGCTGCTTAGTTCATGTGCAACTATCAATGCTGAACAAGGTCAATCTGTTTTGAGGTTATCTTCCAACGACATAGTGTCTAAAGCGCTAATATTGCTGCTAGATAAAAATACCAACCCAAAATATCTTTTACTATATCGTTGATGAGCTACACCATTTTTCCAACAAAACCAATAAACTGACAATTTGCATAGCAAGCATACCTGCATCAGTGTTAAAGTAAGGGAAGACAGCATCGTACAGTACGCCATAACTCCCATACAATGACTCTAGCAAGCCAGGCAACAGTCGAGAAGACTCTGCCATCTGCAACAAGTATAAAACAGAACACAACCTAACGGCGTATGTCGATGCACCACTTGAGGATTACCATTGACATCGCCCCGTTGATGAGACCATTGAAACTACACTCACCTTTGAATGAAGCGATTCTTCAATAAACAAAGCTGCGAGTGACTGACAATGCATGAATTTGAAGGAAGCATTCACAAACGCTTACTATTCAAAGCAATGTGATTGGTTAATGATAGATCGTCGCATAGAGACATGATTACAAGCTAAAATAACGGTTGTATATCGTTTGCTTTTCAATTCCAGGTATTCAATTGCCTGATTGAATAGTTGAGCTTTATTTGTTATCCAGCATTCATGGAGAACAAATGGAAGGGTAATGTTACATCTCACAGCAAATGGTCAACCACCCTTTACAGTGAGTGGATGGGCAACTATTCATCACAAGTAGACAACTACACATCACGATGAGTAGACAACTACCCATCACAATGAGTGGATGGACAACTACACATTACGACGAGTGGACACCTATCCATCACAATGAGTGGATGGACAACTACACATTACGACGAGTGGACACCTATCCATCACAATGAATAGATGCATGACACATTACAATGAGTGGACAAATACCCATCAAAACAAGTCTAAACTATCCAACACAATGAGTAGCGCGATGAATAGACAACTAGTTATCACAATCAGTAAACACCAATCCATCACAATGAGTAGACAACCACCCATCACAATGAGTAGACGACTACCCATCACGATGAGTAGACAACTACCCATCACAATGAGTAGACGGCTACCCATTACGATGAGTAGACAACTACCCATCACAATGAGTAGACGACTACCCATTATGATGAGTAGACAACTAGCCATCACAATGAGTAGACAACTAACTACCCATCACAATGAGTAGACGACTACCCATTATGATGAGTAAACAACTAGTCATCACAATGAGTAGACAACTACCCATTACGATGAGTAGACAACTACTGCTCACAAGGAGTAGACAACTACCCGTCATAATGAGTGAATCAGTAGACAACTACATATGATAACGAGTGGTTAATCACCCATTGCAGTCAGTGGAAAACTACCCATCAAATTGAGTAGATAGCTTAAAAATCCAGTGGGTAGACAACTACACATTACAACGAGTGGACAATGAGATTACAACTACTGATAGTAAAAAGTCACAAGACAAGGCGTCCAAAGGTTACATCATGTATAGACTGTACAAGCACCCACATATAACATCTCTGCATAGATCTTACAATTATAAGTTACCATATCAGACTGAAATGTGAAGGTAATAAAATTATGATAAAAATAAATGTTAGTTTGGCACAAAAAATGATTAGATATATCATATACAATGTGTAAAAATGGAAGAGAAAATGGAATAACATTGGAAAGTAGTCAACACAAAAGATTAAGGAAGATTCATAAACAGTGCTGCACTGCTGGTGATTAAAAGTTTGCGAAACTATGAAAATAAAGTACTCTTCACAAATACATAGCCTTGCACATTAAAATATCACTATGCGCCAGTGGAACGTAACTTTGTAATAATATGATATGTAACTGTTATTTCACATACTAAATGGCAGAGAAGACTAGATGTATACAATAATATCAAAATACATATATAACTTGTATGTACAGAACTGATATCAAGTCTACAGCTGCATTGCATGCATAACTTGTAAATTGGGCAGAAGTTAAACAAAAGAAAAATCAAGGCTAGGCTGTCGTACTTTCACTCATTTTCTGTATCCACCTGTAAAATAGACAAGCGCATATACAGAATACAATAAATACTAGCAACTAGCAGTAAAAACAAGAGCCTGAAATGTTATCATGGGCAAACAGAATACAATCAAAGTTGAAAGCTTTCATTGCTCGGACATTTTCGTATTTAGTCAGGCATGATTAGTCAGACATGGTTGGTCAGACATGGTTGGTCAGGCATGATTGGTCAGACATGGTTGGTCAAGCATGATTGGTCAAGCATGATTGGTCAGGCATGATTGGTCAGGCATGATTGGTCAGGCATGATTGGCCAGGCATGATTGGCCAGGCATGATTGTTTAGGCATGATTGGTCGGGATTGAGTGGTCAGGCACGATTGGTCAGACATGATTGGTCAGGCAGGATTGGTCAGACATGATTGGTCAGGCATGATTGGTCAGGCATGATTGGTCAGACATGGTTGGTCAGGCATGATTGTTTCTACAACTGTAGAAAAAACCAATACCTGACTGGAGTTCGAACCTAAAACCTTACAGCCACACCACCGAGTTCTTTCTTCAAGGATGCCTGGTTGGAGGACTAAAGGCCTCTCCATACACAATGATGTGTGTGGAGAGGCCTTAAGGGGTGCCTTAAGGGATGTTGGTGTTAGCCCTGGTTTCGAGCCCCAGTCAGGTAGTTGGTGATTTCTACAGTTGTGGAAACACTCATGCCTGGCTAACCATAGAAACGCCCAGCAATAGGAACTTGCACGTATAAAAAGGTGGCCGACCAAGGTACAACACAATCAAAGTCCCAGCTATGCATAACATTTAATAAAATCATCTGGCCCTCAAATGCTATAATGTGACAAATGGGTGAGCAGCACTTGGACTCGGTCAATTCTCACAATCAAAGTTGTCAGCTGTAATATTTTCGCACATCAAAGCAAAAAATACCTGAAAGTGCTTATCATCAATCGCATATAAAAATTCTTTTGAAGAGTACTCTGTACTAATTTGTGAAAGCTTGGCTGAGTTGCATTTGAAGTTTTGCGAAAAAAGAAAAAATTGGTCCACTATATGACTATAAATTGGTTTGACATCGAGACAGTAGAATAAACCAAATAATGCTGTGGAAAAAATATCTTAAAGGGGTGAAACAATACAATAAAACGTAACGTAAAACCAAAAACAACAGATTTGCATGAAAGGGCAGGTAAAAAAAATAAATCCACTTTTTTTCCAGTTTTATCGCTAAACTGCAACTCTTAAAAATACATAAACTTGATAATAATACGAGTTAAATTTCTATCAAAAGCTGAAAGCAATATTAGATCTAGTTAAGTAGTGAAGTTAAGTACAACTACATAGCTAGATCTAGTTAAGTAGTGAAGGTCAAGTACAACTACACAGTTATATCTAGTTAAGTAGTGAAGGTCAAGTACAACTACACAGTTATATCTAGTTAAGTAGAGAAGTTCAAGTACAACTACACAGTTATATCTAGTTAAGTAGTGAAGGTCAAGTACAACTACACAGTTATATCTAGTTAAGTAGTGAAGGTCAAGTACAACTACACAGTTAGATCTAGTTAAGCACTGAAGGTCAAGTACAACTACACAGTTAGATCTAGTTAAGTAGTGAAGGTCAAGTACAACTACATAGCTAGATCTAGTTAAGTAGTGAAGGTCAAGTACAACTACACAGTTATATCTAGTTAAGTAGTGAAGGTCAAGTACAACTACATAGCTAGATCTAGTTAAGTAGTGAAGGTCAATTACAACTACACAGTTAGATCTAGTTAAGTAGTGAAGGTCAAGTACAACTAGACAGTTATATCTAGTTAAGTAGTGAAGGTCAAGTACAACTACACAGTTAGATCTAGTTAAGTAGTGAAGGTCAAGTACAACTACACAGTTAGATCTAGTTAAGTAGAGAAGGTCAAGTACAACTACACAGTTATATCTAGTTAAGTAGTGAAGGTCAAGTACAACTACACAGTTAGATCTAGTTAAGTAGTGAAGGTCAAGTACAACTACACAGTTATATCTAGTTAAGTAGAGAAGGTCAAGTACAACTACACAGTTATATCTAGTTAAGTAGTGAAGGTCAAGTACAACTACATAGTTAGATCTAGTTAAGTAGTGAAGGTCAAGTACAACTACATAGTTATATCTAGTTAAGTAGAGAAGGTCAAGTACAACTACACAGTTATATCTAGTTAAGTAGTGAAGGTCAAGTACAACTACACAGTTAGATCTAGTTAAGTAGTGAAGGTCAAGTACAACTACACAGTTAGATCTAGTTAAGTAGTGAAGGTCAAGTACAACTACACAGTTAGATCTAGTTAAGTAGTGAAGGTCAAGTACAACTACACAGTTATATCTAGTTAAGTAGAGAAGGTCAAGTACAACTACACAGTTATATCTAGTTAAGTAGTGAAGGTCAAGTACAACTACATAGTTAGATCTAGTTAAGTAGTGAAGGTCAAGTACAACTACACAGTTATATCTAGTTAAGTAGAGAAGTTCAAGTACAACTACACAGTTAGATCTAGTTAAGTAGTGAAGGTCAAGTACAACTACACAGTTAGATCTAGTTAAGTAGTGAAGTTAAGTACAACTACATAGTTAGATCTAGTTAAGTAGTGAAGGTCAAGTACAACTACACAGTTATATCTAGTTAAGTAGTGAAGGTCAAGTACAACTACACAGTTATATCTAGTTAAGTAGTGAAGGTCAAGTACAACTACACAGTTATATCTAGTTAAGTAGTGAAGGTCAAGTACAACTACACAGTTATATCTAGTTAAGTAGTGAAGGTCAAGTACAACTACATAGTTAGATCTAGTTAAGTAGTGAAGTTAAGTACAACTACATAGTTAGATCTAGTTAAGTAGTGAAGGTCAAGTACAACTACACAGTTATATCTAGTTAAGTAGTGAAGGTCAAGTACAACTACACAGTTATATCTAGTTAAGTAGTGAAGGTCAAGTACAACTACACAGTTATATCTAGTTAAGTAGTGAAGGTCAAGTACAACTACACAGTTATATCTAGTTAAGTAGTGAAGGTCAAGTACAACTACACAGTTATATCTAGTTAAGTAGTGAAGGTCAAGTACAACTACACAGTTATATCTAGTTAAGTAGTGAAGGTCAAGTACAACTACACAGTTATATCTAGTTAAGTAGTGAAGGTCAAGTACAACTACACAGTTATATCTAGTTAAGTAGTGAAGGTCAAGTACAACTAGACAGTTATATCTAGTTAAGTAGTGAAGGTCAAGTACAACTACTTACTTCTCAGCAGAGTCTGCAGTGTCAGACTTGAACACCACAGGCTCAATGATGTCTTTAGCAGGGTGCTGCAGGCTAAACATGACTGCCTGGTCAAAGCCTTCATACCAAGTGTCCACTTGACTCACTGTATAACCTAACAGGGGTTTGCTTTCTACAAATATAATACTTACTCGTAATAAACTAACAACTCACCAGAGTTGTCTGCTCTTTATTACGAACACTAAAATGCTTTTGACATCAAATAGGACAAAGCGAGCTTTTAAAAGAAAAAATGCCAGAAAAACTTCCAATGACAACAATTCATCTCGCAACATCCATCAGCGACGGGGCAAACAACAAACATGGGTGGATGGACAACAGCTGACAGGAGTGGATGGCGCACAATAAACAGGGGGTTAGCACACAGTTGACAGGGGTGAACGGCCCACAGCTGACAGGGGTGTACAGCCCATAATTGACAGGGGTGTACAGCCCACAGCTGACAGGGGTGAACAGCCCACAGCTGACAGGGGTAGGTAGAGAGGAGAGACATACACCTACCTATTGCAGCAGGGGTACGTAGAGAGGAGAGACATACACCTACCTATTGCAGCAGGGGTAGGTAGAGAGGAGAGACATACACCTACCTATTGCAGCAGGGGTAGGTAGAGAGGAGAGACATACACCTACCTATTGCAGCAGGGGTAGGTAGAGAGGAGAGACATACACCTACCTATTGCAGCAGTGTCCTCGCAGGCATTGTACTTGTATAAGACTTTCTCCTTTAAGACAAACCAGGATTTCTCCCATTTCTTTTTGCTAAGGACGCTGAGGTAACCGCTGTGTTCCCCCACATCACTGGCGTGCACCTGTCACCATAGAGTACTTATAAATACTTCAGGGACAGCTACACATCAACGCAACTCTATCACAGAGAAGACAACTCCGAATAGAACCAAGAGCATACAAATGAGAGAGTGATATACCTCTTTGAGAACTGTGCGCACTTTGGGGCTACTGGGCGCAGCTTTGCCTCCCTTCACTGCAAAATGGTTGACAACACTGGGTGGAAGAGGTGCTGACTTTGCCTCTACAATACACACCGATGTAATGTGCGTGTACAACTACATTTTACTGTAAAGCACACATTGTTACAGCAATATAAGTTGTACCTTCTAAGAGTTTCGCATAACAGCCTCCACAAGATCTTTTAGCCTTGTACTCGGTGTACTTGAGAGGAGCTCTAAATACGGAGCAAGTACCACATACAACCTGTAATATAGGAGAGAATACAAGTCCCACATACAACCTGTAGATAGGAGAGAATACAAGTATCATATACAACCTGTAATATAGGAGAGAATACAAGTATCACATATAACCTGTAATATAGGAGAGAATACAAGTATCACATATAACCTGTAATATAAGAGAGAATACAAGTATCACATACAACCTGTAATATAGGAGAGAATACAAGTATCATATACAACCTGTAATATAGGAGAGAATACAAGTATCACATACAACCTGTAATATAGGAGAGAATACAAGTATCATATACAACCTGTAATATAGGAGAGAATACAAGTATCACATATAACCTTAGACTTACTTATTAATACTTTAGTTATATAATAGACTTACTTATTAATACTTTAGTTATATAATAGACTTACTTATTAATACTTTAGTTATATAATAGACTTACTTATTAATACTTTAGTTATATAATAGACTTACTTATTAATACTTTAGTTATATAATAGACTTACTTATTAATACTTTAGTTATATAATAGACTTACTTATTAATACTTTAGTTATATAATAGACTTACTTATTAATACTTTAGTTACATAGTAGACTTAATCATATTTTTTCTTGTTAACATTAGGTGAAACTTTACCTTACCACAAACTCTACAATGAACTCTTCAGTTGATTAGAGTTACCTTACCACATGCTCTACAATGAACTCTTCAGTTGATTAGAGTTACCTTACCACATGCTCTACAATGAACTCTTCAGTTGATTAGACTCACCTGACCACATGCTCTACAATGAGCTCTTCAGTTGATTAGACTCACCTGACCACATGCTCTACAATGAACTCTTCAGCTGATTAGACTCACCTGACCACATGCTCTACAATGAGCTCTTCAGTTGATTAGACTCACCTGACCACATGCTCTACAATGAACTCTTCAGCTGATTAGACTCACCTGACCACATGCTCTACAATGAGCTCTTCAGTTGATTAGACTCACCTGACCACATACTCTACAATGAACTCTTCAGTTGATTAGAGTTACCTTACCACATGCTCTACAATGAACTTTTCAGCTGATTAGACTTACCTTACCACATGCTCTACAATGAACTCTTCAGCTGATTAGAGTTACCTTACCACATGCTCTACAATGAACTCTTTAGTTGATTAGAGTTACCTTACCACATGCTCTACAATGAACTCTTCAGTTGACTAGACTTACCTTACCACATGCTCTACAATGATGCCTTCGGTTGATCAAACCAAAAGAGACACTACATATCATACACATTGTCACTCTATCATCTGGTATCCACACAGGAGCCCTATCTCCCAGTACACTCGCCTTGCTGCCTATATTTTCCATCAACCCTCTGTTGTATGTACCTAGTAAACAGCAGCAGGTAACTCTATTGTATGTCTCTATAGTGTATAACTCTATTGTAGGTCGCTATAGTGTGTAACTTTATTGTATGTCTCTATAGTGTATAACTCTATTGTAGGTAGCTATAATGTATAACTCTATTGTATGTCTCTATAGTGTATAACTCTATTGTAGGTAGCTATAGTGTAAAACTTTACTGTATGTCTCTATAGTGTATAACTCTATTGTATGTCTCTATAGTGTATAACTCTATTGTAGGTAGCTATAGTGTATAACTCTATTGTATGTCTCTACAGTGTATAACTCTATTGTAGGTAGCTATAGGGTATAACTCTATTGTATGTCTCTACAGTGTATAACTCTATTGTAGGTAGCTATAATGTATAACTCTATTGTATGTCTCTATAGTGTATAACTCTATTGTAGGTAGCTATAATGTATAACTCTATTGTATGTCTCTATAGTGTATAACTCTATTGTAGGTAGCTATAGTGTAAAACTTTACTGTATGTCTCTATAGTGTATAACTCTATTGTATGTCTCTATAGTGTATAACTCTATTGTAGGTAGCTATAGTGTATAACTCTATTGTATGTCTCTACAGTGTATAACTCTATTGTAGGTAGCTATAGGGTATAACTCTATGGTATGTCTCTACAGTGTATAACTCTACTGTATATATCTACAGTGTATAACTCTATTGTATATATCTACAGTGTATAACTCTATTGTATGTCTCTATAGCGTAAAACTTTATTGCATGCCTCTATAGTGTATAACTCTATTTTATGCCTCTATGGTGTTCATCCAACATGTAACACTACTGTACTGTATGCAGTGTGGAAATATCATACCACAACAGTGCTTGGCAGTGAAAAGATAAAATATAATAGTACCCACCAATTTTACGTTCTCTTTCTGCTATAGTGCTTTCTAGAATGTCCATCCATTCATCTCGCTCCTTAGGAGTGCTACACAACAACAATGGTACTATCTAATAGAGAGATTGCTATACAATGGTACTATCTAATAGAGAGAGTGCTATACAACAACAATGGTACTATCTAATAGAGAGATTGCTACACAACAACAATGGTACTATCTAATAGAGAGATTGCTATACAACAACAATGGTACTATCTAATAGAGAGATTGCTATACAACAACAATGGTACTATCTAATAGAGAGATTGCTATACAACAACAATGGTACTATCTAATAGAGAGATTGCTATACAATGGTACTATCTAATAGAGAGAGTGCTATACAACAACAATGGTACTATCTAATAGAGAGATTGCTATACAACAACAATGGTACTATCTAATAGAGAGAATGCTACACAACAACAATGGAACTATCTAATAGAGAGAATGCTATACAACAACAATGGTACTATCTAATAGAGAGATTGCTATACAACAACAATGGTACTATCTAATAGAGAGAATGCTACACAACAACAATGGAACTATCTAATAGAGAGAATGCTATACAACAACAATGGTACTATCTAATAGAGAGATTGCTATACAACAACAATGGTACTATCTAATAGAGACTAGCTGACCTGTTGCAGTTGAGGTAAGAACAAGTTAGACCAATCAGACATATATAAGATATAAAAACATCAGAGGAACTTACTACGCCACAGAGGTGAAGGACCTTTTCTTTGTTATAATAATAAATTCTTTTTGAAATTCTTCTCTTATTCGTTTATTAACCTACAAACATACATATACAATACATACATATACAATACATACATATACAATACATTTAGATATAATAAATATAATATACAACAAGCATTTAGATATAATATATATAATATACAACAAACATTTAGATATAATATATATACATGTAATATGCAACAAACATTTAGATATAATACATATACATGTAATATGCAACAAACATTTAGATATAATATATATACATGTAATATGCAACAAACATTTAGATATACTAATCTGTATATCTGAAGAAAGAAGCATTGGTAATTACCTGCATATTTAAGACTGGAAGTACATGCTTTATTTTATAATGGCCGCCAGGTAAAGGAGTTGTGATCACTAAATAGTCGTTAAACTAAAAAAATAAAACAGCTAATCACATGAGCTAGTCAGGATATAATCGTAACTGATGTACATTAGCAACTAGCATATGCAGAGGAATGCAGGAGGTGAGATGACACATAATTATAAGATAACACACAACTATAGGATAACATACAACTATAAGATAACACACAACTATAAGATAACACACAACTATAAGATAACATACAACTATAGGATAACACACAACTATAGGATAACACACAACTATAAGATAACATACAACTATAGGATAACACACAACTATAGGATAACACACAACTATAAGATAACACACAACTATAAGGTAACACACAGCTATAGGATAACACACAACTATAGGATAACATACAACTATAAGATAACACACAACTATAAGATAACACATAAATAAGATAACACACAACTATAAGATAACACACAACTATAAGATAGCACACAACTATAAGATAACACACATAAATAAGATAACACAGATACATTGTACCAACTAACAACTCACTAACAAAAGAGTACGGGGTTGAAGCTCCTTCCTAGACTGTTTGTACACGTCCCCCTTCCTTACTAGCACCTGCACACATCTCAAATATTACAACAAACAACGACACATAATATGGCTGGGGCAGTGAAGGCCATGGATAGATATGGCTGGGGCAGTGAAGACCATGGATAGATATGGCTGGGGCGGAGAAGACCATGGATAGATATGGCTGTGGCAGTGAAGACCATGGATAGATATGGCTGGGGCAGTGAAGGCCATGGATAGATATGGCTGTGGCAGTGAAGACCATGGATGGATATGGCTGTGGCAGTGAAGACCATGGATAGATATGGCTGGGGCAGTGAAGGCCATGGATAGATATGGCTGGGGCGGAGAAGACCATGGATAGATATGGCTGGGGCAGTGAAGACCATGGATAGATATGGCTGGGACGGTGAAGACCATGGATAGACATATAAGGATTACCAGCTGCGGCTGCGTAATATAACTTTTGTAACGATCCAAATGTAACTGTTTGTGGGAACCGCCATGCTGCTCCGAAATTTTCAAGACCACTCGGATCTCGTAATCAATATCGTGTTCTTATGAGTTTTTTTGCGCTTAATCCACGCAGGGGTCATACTTCGTTAGTTTTAACGATTTAAATATTGTTACTTACACTACCATATCCGCCCCGAAAGCAAAAAAGACTATGCCAACGATAATAGATCTGTAATTTTTGGCAGGTGGCAAGAAGCCGTACTTGAATTTCATTTTCGAGCCATATCTTTTCATCATTTCACTAACGCCAGATCTTTACTACTAAGTATATCACGAGTCAAATGTAGCCGTTTGTGAGTTACGTGATATATGCGGCAAATGTTGAGACACAAGATGACCTGGTTTTCGCTGCATATATTTCGGCTTTCTGGCGATCCTGTTATATTTCATACATGGTGAAGACTACCAAACCAGCCAGTGACTACTGATTAGCCCTGGAATAAGTGCTATTATCGATCTATCTACCAGTAGTATCACCCACCCTCGAGGGTTCTATCACTCTGAAGTCTCCTACGAGTAAACTTTGGAGTTCTAGAAGGCTCTGTAAGGAATCCTACAGAGAGAAACAAAAGTGCAATGTGCATATCACCAACATACACGTTGCCATGTGCAAATGACATTGGTGAAGTATGAGGGGACAACTTACATTCTCTTTCATTGCTTCATTGGCATGATCTGCCACCTTACTAACTATCTCCAGAGCAACTGCAAGAAATAGAACTGCTGGAGTCGCTGGATGGAGAGAGAGTCAAGCAAACAGAATGACACAAACATGGCGTGTAGATAGAAAACTGTGAGTGAAGGAAGTGATTGGACTCTTTCCCAAGGCCACATAAATGCCATGCACTTCGATTCTATATACAGTGAGACGATAAACAATAACGCAATACATATGAGAGATGGTGTATACAGGAAGTTGTCTTCACCCAATCGTCACTAAATAGGTCTACTACTGCCAGTTAACAGACTTACCTCTCGTGTCATCTCTGTCCGGGGAATCGTTGGTGAGACATTTCTGATATTCTAATAATAAACAGGAAGTGAACCAGTTAGAGGTAGACATGAGAGCAGTGAGATACAGGGGCACACAACTACTAGAACCAACTAGAATACTGTGTGACGTACACAGGCTCTAGTAGCGACAGGGGCATACAACTTCATATAACACTAATACAAGTAGTACACATAAGGTTTTGAGAAAAGAGCTTCAGCACTAAATCTGACACGATTCAAGCAATAATGACTCCTTAGCTCAGGTTCTCAGAGGTTTTTAGGAGTAAAAGCTGAATTGACCAGTAAACCACGGTGTTTTATCTAAATATGATGTTTAGCGAAATAAATGGTTACATGTAGCTGTTAAAATTCTACACAGTGAATTTGCTAAACAACCTGACTTACGAGTACATGGATGTAGGGTACCTCCAATCGACTGTGTTTAGCTACAAGTGCAACACATAGGTCGCAAAAATTTTGCTGAGAGAGCCGATTTCATGACTGAAACCCATTTCATTCTCACAACGATTGCATTTTACACTTATTATTACAAATAACAATAATTATAATGATAAATATGCATTAATTATTATCGTGTTAATAAAATATAACAATCATAAGATGATAATAACAACAATAATTATTATTGCATCGTTTCCAATAACAACATTTCAATAATAAAATGAAGATGTAACCCAGGTATTATTTTCACTGTATTGAGCGAGAAGAAGGAGTTCGATCAAGATCCTTGGAGAGAGAGCATTCTCAGTAAAACAATAAAATTACCTTCAGCGTTAAAGAAGCGACTCGATGCATAGAGGTAGTAGAAAATATAGAGCGCTAACCTTTTGCGTTGTAAAGCACTGCGCGACGTGTGCGCTGACCTTCTATGGAGCCGGCCATCTTACATTCTTGAGGCCCCATAAGCCTGTGTATCATAGTTGGAAGACGCGGCCTTGAATACCCCCGCTTATGTTTATTAAAACAGTGCTTTATGGAATTATCTCCACCAAAATAGGATATTATAAACAGCGTGTTTGGGGGGGGGGGGGGGCGCGGGAATGTAAGATGGCGGCGTTGAAGATGGGGCGTCCAGATGTCTATGGTTAGCAGTC
Source organism: Cryptosula pallasiana (assembly GCA_945261195.1). Lineage (NCBI taxonomy): Eukaryota > Metazoa > Bryozoa > Gymnolaemata > Cheilostomatida > Cryptosulidae > Cryptosula > Cryptosula pallasiana. The sequence goes on from OX183139.1 coordinate 17,517,826, forward strand.
TACCTTTTCTTTTACGTCTATGGCTCAACGTATAAAACATAGCCTTCCGACAATATTGACAATTGGGGTACAAAAGCTTACATATAGAAGAGCTTTGGCGCAGGGCGAGAGAAGTCTTCTCTGATAAGCTGATCACGTGGTACCATGCGACTTCTTTCGCATACTCACTAACTACTACATATCTACACACTACACCGCAATAAAACAGAGCACAACAACCTCCTCACAGCAATACAGTAGCATACATTAACATTACATGTAGACATCAGTGTGTTATTCCTGCTAGAATCTGGAATCTAACAAAGGAATGTTAACGTAGTATAAATAGTAGTTTAAAGTGTGGTTAATGTGTGTTTTAAGTAAATACAGGAATGACTCATAGATAAGAGTCCACTAGAGACAGCAATAGAGAGGGATGACTAATGACCTAAATAAATGACCTAAATAAATGACCTAAATAAATGACCTACATATGACATGTGGGTCACTAGGTATACACAAGGAATACACAAGGTATACCAAGTAGAAGGGACAACTGACCAGTGAGCAGCAGCCTGTACTGTGGTATTCTCTGAATAGGTTTAAGCATGTAATGCCGTATCTGCAAGTTACGACATCTCTCTGACCTCTACAAGTAATAGTTCACTAAACCTTTAGCTCCCAGTCAGTCACATGTGACATCAAAGGGCAGGTAACTCCTAAAACTTCCTTATTCAGCGTGCAAAGGTTTTTCTTAGAACAAGGAAGTCAGGGTTAGTGAATAGGTTAGATGATTGTATGAAACTTGCTGACAAAAACTATTTTTCAGTGAACCCAACAAATGAGATATGGTGGAGGTACATGAGTAGATATAAACACTACAGCGTATTTATTTTCACTAAAACCCCAGTCATTCTAGGAAACCAAAGGAACTATCTGGCAATATGCCAGCTCTCTCAAGCAGCTGTGACAGCGAGGGAGTACAAGTAAGAGCAGTGAACTGAAGCTACTAGCACACAAGTCACTCTGACTAGCGAGTACTTAGTGCTCCAAACCATAGGATTCCCCTTTCTACATGCAGTAGGCTCGTACCAGGGTACTGGCGACCAACCACAACATCATAGTCTGAGCTGCCGAACATATCACATGTACTGCCATGAATGGTTCAGATTATGAAAGCAGCGCGGGGGGGGGGGGGGGGGGGGGGGGGTGTAAGTTGATTAAAATTCTCTCAAAAAATAAAAATAAAATCGATAATTTTCTGTTTTTTTTCCCCGATAAAATAAGTGACTCGGATACAAAAGCTAAGAGAATATTGAACAATAATTATTATTATTATGCGCTTTGAATGTTATTATTATTTATCAATTAACTTTTTCATAACGTCAAAGGCCTTTTGTTTAAATTCATAGAAGCTGCAAAGTGGCTAACTTGCCAATGATATCTCCACAAAGATAGTATCTCTACACTTTGTAAGACATACTGCCTTATGACAAACATGGAGAGCAGTCGGATAAGCATTCACATATGTGAACCAGTAGTTATCCTTCCTTGACAACATTTGGTGGCGACTAAATGGCATACCTCAAAGACTTTTAGAGATTCAGCGAATTCAGGAATATCTCTGATAGCATTGTCCAGCTCTGTTGTCATATTCTGGAAATCTCTTATGTAGGAGGTGTACATTTGTAGGAATGGACCCTTACGTACAAATACATCAGCTAGCCTTGGATTCTCTTCCCTGCAATTAAATAGCATCATTTGAATTGGCTGCCGGCAAAACAAATCAAAGTGTGTTGAAAGAAGGAGAGTGACTGGAGAGTCACGAGTGACGTGATGCTGACTCACTGCCTACTATGAACGGATAAACAGATAACACCATTTGACACCACACTATCAATGCCAGCGTATGCCTTGCTATCATTATAGAGCTCAACTAGTAGACAAGAAATCTATTGATACACACATGTACACAAATGTTACAGATGATGGAATGTACAAAGCCAAGCTACCAATGTTTATGTGAGATAAGTCAATGTATGCACCACATGATATGTAACAAACATGGTCTAACTTGTACTAACCAGTGTCTATAATACAAAATGGTGCCATATACATTAAAAGCAAAAATACTAAGCGTTAGGCACACGTGGTGAGCAGATAAAAACTGAAAGCACAAAATTGAAATGCAGTCTTTAGATTCGTCTTCTTTTAATTTTAGTGAACGGTACAAAAAAACTATTTAATGGAAATTATGACAAATACTAACTGTTTAAAAAGTTTGTTTAAAATTAAAATACTCGTCTCTCCAACTTCATGAGGAACCGTGCAAAACAGAAAACCTTTCGAAGTAAATATAGGTTCAACGTTTCATTTGCTGTGAAGAGAAAGGGAAGTTATCCTTCCTTTCTATGACCACATGACATAGACCTCTAGCACTCACAATGAGCTCTACACACACTAGTTGCACAATGAGCTCTACGCTCACTAGTTACACAATGAGCTCTACGCTCACTAGTTACACAATGAGCTCTACACTCACTAGTTATACAATGAGCTCTACACTCACTAGTTACACAATGAGCTCTACACTCACTAGCTACACGATAAGCTCTACACTCACTAGTTATACAATGAGCTCTACACTCACTAGTTATACAATGAGCTCTACACTCACTAGTTGCACAATGAGCTCTACACTCACTAGTTATACAATGAGCTCTACACTCACTAGTTATACAATGAGCTCTACACTCACTAGTTATACAATGAGCTCTACACTCACTAGTTATACAATGAGCTCTACACTCACTAGTTATACAATAAGCTCTACACTCACTAGTTATACAATGAGCTCTACACTCACTAGTTACACAATGAGCTCTACACTCACTAGTTACACAATGAGCTCTGCACTCACTAGTTGCACAATGAGCTCTATATTCACTAGTTACACAATGAGCTCTACACTCACCAGTTATCCAACCTCTCTCTGATGTCTTTGAGCAGATCTTCGTTGATATTAGCCAGCTGAGGGAGTTGATTGAGTATTTTGTTGGTTCGGTCAGCGGGCAAGACTGGCTGTCCGTGCTCAGCGACTGTGTTACTTATATGTTGTCTGAAGTCCTGGTGCAATACAAATATCAACTTACGCAATGAAAAATAATCAAATAATTAGAATAAACAAGAGTGAAGGCTGATGTCACAACCCCAAAGCTGAGTGTAACCGACCGATCAACTTGCTGATTGATCAACCAATTCATAGATCGGCCATAAACTCAAGTACAGCTATTGATAGAAATTACACAAATAACAACTGTGTCAGCAGGCTTATGAGCTCTCACACACACCCAGTTCAACAGCTATAATGCGCACAATGCAGCCATTGAGGAAGTGTTAGGTGGAATCTACAATGGGGCTTGAGTAGCTAGCCTCTTGTGTGCAATAACGAGAGAAGTGAGCAGCGCCACAAGCACTAATACGAGACTGGCTTGAATCAGCCAACTCAACTGCTAAATTGTAATCAAATAAAAAAGTTGACAAGTTCACATAAAACACCAAACCACGACCTGACCTCAAAGGCTTGCTGACAAAAACCTTATTTATTATTTTATATCTTCAGCCCCCCTTTCCCATATCCATCTATCCCAGCAAGCAACCCACATTGGCTATTATGTGAACGAAACTCAGTCAATCATTATCAAAATAATAAAAACCATTTGCACAGCAGAACGTACAAAACCACAATATAATTTTGTACATATCATGCTGAGTATTGTCGCTGGAGAACTTCAAGGAACATGCCGCCTTCATACAACATTCATTCATTATTGCTGCCAGAGTCAGCAAACACAGGTCAAGGTCAGCTGAGAAGGAAGCAAGTTGTACATACGATGTTAAGAAGCACCAGTTTGTCGTAGAATTCTTCCTCTGATGTTAGAATCTCATGAGCTACTTTGTACGCTTTCTTCTTCAGCTTCTCTGTACGAGCTTCTTCATCCTCCTCCAACTCCCCTTCGCTCTCAGAGCTACTTCCTGCCAATAAGAAAATCGTTAACTTTTTCATCAGCTAAAGAGCTGAACAAAAAATTACGCTTTTGAAAAATCACTTTATCAACAAGTAGCAGCACGGCTCCATAAAGAGGCACCACAATTAACTACTTTGTGTTTGAAATGATTTTGGATAAAACTGAATTGTCAAATATAAAAACTAGTGAATGAAATGTTGGTGTATGGAAAAGCTAACAAAAAACAACGCAAAATCAAGATTAGCTCAGCTCTACAAATTTTTGGTTTGCGCCAAAGAAAATAAAATATAAGAAATTTGATGTCATGGAAAAGTCAAACTAATAAAACGTGGAGCAGCCATTTCTAAGGCAGCAGCTACAACTTGAGAGATATAGAGCATTGTGGTGAGCGAACTTGTAGCAAAGCAGTGGATGTTAAAGTTGAGGAGAACAGAAAGGGTCATTGTACAAGCAGGCAAATGTGCAACTATGTAGCCTTATTTCTAACAAACTTCACACACAGCAATGGATGGATGGGGCAGTACCAGATGAGAGTAAATCAGGGCACAAAACAAGCCATAGTTAAAGATAACTGAAAGGAGAAACCAAACTATATATAGAGACAGCACAGAAGTAACAGTCGATTATTGTACAAGCATGCTAGGAAATGACACTCTTGTTTGCAGACAAAAAATGACATACCTTGAGAATCACACGATAGTCCAGCAGAAGGAACAAACCATCAAATTAATAACAAAACAAACTTTTTCAACTAAAAATTACTGTTTCAAGCCATTTTTGGATACTAAACCTTTCGGATAATCCTCACTGGCAAAAGTTTCGTCGAGATGATCAGAATAGACATCGTCGGCCTGTTCAGCGGTTGTTCCACTGGAGCGATCATCATCATCACTGCTGGATACGAGATCTTCATAAATATTACTGATGGCACTCTCTAGTGTTGCAGTCTTTGCTTTTAAGAAAGGCGAGAGAGGGGCAGACTGTTCAGGCCAGTCTTGTAGAGTGTCGACAGGAACCATATATTCAGAGTCGTCAACGTCATCAGCCATATTGGAATTCTCGTCGACTGCACACAACACAAGCATATGATCAAAACTAGTTAATACAGGGGATCAACAATTACTAACACATAAGGTCTACTAGCAGCCACCAAGTACTACAAAAATCTTAGCGCAGTAAATCATTGCATTGACAATCACACAATGAATTATTGAGAAATCAAATTTTAAGCGTTGAAGTCATTTCAGGTTATGTGGTTAGGCTAGTCAATGCGATTATTATGTTTGCTTATAAGTCCAGTATAACGAATTGTACTTCCTATTAAACTTCTAGGATCTGGATTACTGAGTGACAGCAACCTTACATGATTCCCATTAAGAGAGTATAACCAATTGATTAGCTAAAACCAGTCCCCAAGTTCAACTGCCCTGTTGAGATGAACTCCTTACAAAGATGCATCATCCACAAGCGGGTAATTGACTGTATCTGCAGAACTTACCTATCACCTGATCCAGCGCTGCAGGTGCCTTTTGGGAGAGTTCCTGATCAACTTCATCGATATCGGGTTCATGATAAACATTCTCATCGACATCGGAGTAGACATTAGCATCGGAGTCTCTCACGCTGCCGTCCTGGGTTGAGCTTGAATTTTTCTTACAACCTTCAGGAGATTGTGAGCCAGCAAGCTTGCCGTTTGGTACTGGAGGAGGCGGACGGGTAGGCCCCAATTTTTTAGTATTTTTTTTGTTGGCTGTGGGTTGAGCACTAAGGAGCGGCAGCGGTTTTTTAGGAGGAGGTGGGGGTGGTGCGCTTGGTCTTCTAGGTAAGATCTTAGGGCTAGATGAGGACGAGACAGGAGCGCTTGTCGTTCTTTCCAGACCTGATACCCTACTTAAAGCATTCTTACATTCCTCATCAACGGCATCTTTTTTGGCCGGTGTCGATTTATGTACCCATATTTCTCCATAATGGGTCGAGTCATGGTCGTTAATGACTTCTACGTCTTCATTTTGACTACTCTGCTCCTCAACGGATGAGCTACAGTCACTATTTTGACTCGACTTGCTATCACACAATTCGTTAGTTGGATCTTCAATGTCTGAATTTTTTATCAGTATTAAACTATTGCGGGGTTTAGGCACAGGAACAGGTTGTGGCAATTCTTTTGCCAAATTGTCGGTGCTTGAATTTTTGTAGGTATCAGAGACAGGCCCATTCAAGCTAGATTTCTGCCGAGGCTTTGGCAAAGGAGAGCGAACGAGCTTCAGTATTGTGCCTCTATCTCCTACTTTAGCTTGCAGATCATTTACCTTGAGCAAAACAGTCCCTCTTATTGGTTTAGAGTCCCTTTCTACGGGACCCCGATCAGCCTTCTCTCTCAATTTAACATCGCTGTTTTCCATATTTTTCAATTTTGTGCCCCTCTTTGACCGAGGGGGAGGGGTTAGTGAAAGGTCTTTGTGCGCAGCTGTCACAGAGACAATTGCATCCGGCGAAGTAGAAGAAGTTGTATCAGAAGAAGATTGAACAGTGACTGAAGACTTGAGCTGTTTGTGATTATCATTTGAGATTGTAGCAACGCAAGGATGCTCAATTACTTTGGGTGCATTCATATCTGCATTGAGAATCATCACAATCACAAAGTGGAAAACTATTTTTCCCGTAAAATTAAAATAAGGAAGAAATTACAAATCTTTATGAAGCAGGTAATTAATAAAACTACAATCTGGAAAATTTTAATCGAGTTCCTTTTTTAAAACGTGTAACAATAAACTGACATTACTAATGTAAAATATTGACTTGCTCGATAATAATTATCAGTTGTTGAAATTAGCAAAGGTTTTTGTAGAGCAACAGAGAGATTACTTTTAAAGAACTTCATAACTTGTAAGTAAACCTTTTTATTATCTACTTTGACACAACTCTTCTATCACAATCTACAGCTAGTGAGGAGAGCAGTTGATCAGCACACAACATATCAAACAGGAGTTCAAACAAAACAGCAACTGGAAGGAATTTGTTAGTGAGAGAACTGAAGGTAGCCATAGCAACTACTACGCAAGCAACTACTACTCAATTATCAGCTACAATACCTGCAACCGCTGAACTGTTATCTGAATGTAGCAGGGAATCAGTAGAGCTATCACTACTACGTTCATCGTTATTGGAGCATTCGTCTACTGTTATGACAGGACTTTCCTCAATGGGTGGTGGCTTCCTGCAATAACAATCAGTTGATCAAGACTGGCAGATTGTTTTTACGCCCATTCAGATGTTAAATGCACAATTTTCTTTAGAAAGAACACATACTTGATGGCTGGTTTGGGTGCAATTGGAGGTTTAGACTTTTCCATGACTGCAACAAAGAATGACTTAGTAGTAATAGTAAATTACCTAAAAATACAACCATATGTTACAGGCCTATTTAAATCATCTCTAATAACTACTATTGTATCAATATTACTACCACATACAAATGTAACAATAAACATTTTGGTCGAATGTGCGTCATCCACATGATAACACCATGGCAGCGAGCAACAGCAATACCAGAGGTAGATTTTAATTGAACATCTACTCGCTCATTTACTCAGTTCTAGATTATCATTACTTGCAGCAATTATTTTATTATTATAGTAATAATTAATTAGATTATAACCAGTATATTATTATTAATAATAAGTTTACTGGCAGATAAATAAAAATTATTATTAATATTATTATTATAATAATTATTCATTGGTTATTAATTTTTATAATTAAGATAGCAGAAATGCATTACTTTTATGATTATTATTATTATTATTCTACATACTAATTATTATAAAAGTTAAAAGTTACGGTATCTTAATTAATAATAAATAATATTATAAACAATAACTATTATTATTATAACAATTATAATGACAATTACTTAATTAACTCATGATAATAATAATAAAATAGGATAATTATTATGATAATAATAAATAATAATAGCAATTATATTACTATTATTATAATAAAAATAATACCAAATAGTATTAATTATTATAACTTACAATATCAAACATTAATTAGATTAATTGATTGATATCATCATTCTTATTATTATTAAATTTATTAGATTATTATTAATTATAATAATAATAATAATAAAATAAATAATAATAATTTAATTATTAAAATGATACATAGCAATAATAATTAAATAAATATAACATATATTAATTAATTATTATTATTACATATATATATAATTATTATTTATAATATACAATAATAATATTATTATTATTATAAATAATAATAATATATAATTAATTAATAATTATAATAATAATAATAATTATTATTATTATTATTTATATATTATTATTATTATTATTTATATATTATTATTATTATTATTATTATTATTATAATAATATTATTATTGTCGATGATAGGGGGAACGTGAACTTCATCTCACATAACCTTACCTAAAATTTTGCTGCTTTACAGCTCTGGCAGGTATCTTATTCAAACATTAAAAGTTTGTTAGAGAAATGATCATGATGATGACAACAACATCAACAACAACATTACTACGTTATTTTTATTAGGAACTAGTAGGTATTTTCCAATGTTGTTCCGAGTTGGTAAACAAGCTGCATTCCACTGCACAACATTACGGTAGAAGGTTTTTTCTTGCTGTTAATGTCTACATAATAACATGAGAGAAAAAAATTAAAACAATTCTTTTTGGATTTACATATAAATTTATTGCAGCTTTAATTTGATTATCTCATTTGTTTTTTCCATTTAAATTAAATGCGGATACAAAAAAGTGAAAAGGCGGAGTTAAATATCATGCTTCCGCTTTCGTTTTGATGCTATCGTCTATCCAACGATTATGTATAATCGTTGGTCTGTCCAAAAAATATTTTGATCTATTCAAAGAGATTATTATTTTGATCTATCCTCCTTTGGTCTATCCACTTTTTTCACCCTGAGATGTGATTTGTTGGTTGGTAGTAAAATTCTTAGATTCTTTCATATCGTTATACTTTATTTATGTGCAAACAACCACAGCATACACTCACTACTACTACTACTAGGAACTAACTAACTTAAACTACTACTACGGTTTTTTATACACAGAGACAGTCAGTCAGTGACAGTCACACTACTACACACTGTGAAAACAAATGAAAATTATTATTATGTAGGAAAAGAAAATTGGAACGAATAAAAAAACTACTATTATTTATTACTTACTACTAGTAGTACTACTACTACTACGGACTGGGCCTCTATTTTAAGTTAGTATCTACGATGTTTTTTTAATTAGTATTATTATAGGATGATCATCAAGCCTTCTTTATAATTGTTTTAATAGTCAATTGTTATTATTAATTAAATTATTGCAGTAATAGTAATAATAATAATAATAATTATTTTAATTTTTAATAATGAACTTGAATAATTAATATTATTATTATGTTAATAATAATCTCAATGTGAACTCCCCTCTATACTACTGCTTATGTAATAGAATTTAGTGAGTTAGTGCAAGTGATCAGATGCGCCAGGAGTTGCCTTACCTTGGAATGGATGTTAACTGGATGCTTAGCAACAAGAGACAGCCTGCGTACCCATGGATGATGGAGACGACCTAGCCAGATGACTCGAGAGAACCTCGTGCTAGGAATTGTTCCGGTGACGTCAATTAACTATCGCTAGTACAGGGCTCGTAATGCGAGCGGTTATTATAATTATTTTATATGTCTATGACCTGACGCTTTAGAGTACATAATTGTTTGCGCCTATTTCTTGTCAGTTGCTATGTTTTGAATTAGCCAATTGTATTGCTGTATTTTAGCCAATTGTATGCCTTTATATCAACTGCATTGATTTACATTATTTCTCTGTAAATACTGGGGCGAATCGCCCAAAGCCTTTAGAGCACTGGAGTAGTCGTGTAAGAGTATAACTGTGTAACGTGGTGTAACTTTGTTTTCCTCGCAATCATTTACTGTAGTTTATTGTAAGTCGTTTTTGGATTGTTAACGCTTCGACATCTCTCACCACTGTTGTAAGTTTTGTATCTTTCTCGAGAATATATTTATTATTATCAACTGTAACTCTCTCCTTTGCTGTACAACTTGTGAAGCTGTAGTAACTTGTGAATCGCAATATCCTTGATAGTAAACACATGCTTAGATATTGTCCAAGACTGCCTAACTCGATTGCCCAAGTAAATTGACAAAGTGGAAGATTATCTCTTGCTGAATTTATGCACGTGCCAGTCAGCTAGATCGATAGAGAAAGTATCTAATTATATCATGTTACAGATCCCCGTATTGTTAGTGTAATTGTCCCTTGTTGTGAGGGATCGACTAATTAATTGCTTAAGTGCCGGTTGCTGGCAGAGCTATGCTACATTTAGTAGAAGCCGCAATACGGAGTTTATTAGTGCCTAAGGCTACCGGTACGCTACCATTTACCATAGCCCTCAGTAGGTTACCCAAGCTTGTGTAGACAGTGGTCCGGTGAAGGTCGTATGCAAACAAGTGTACACAAATCCTTTACACTTATTCATAAAGAAGAAAGAATAATATTTAGTAGATTATTAGCTGATAATAATTAATCATAATATTGTAAAAGATTTGCCCGTGAGTTGCCACAGCACCTTCACCAGACCACTGTATGAGAATAGCTGTCTGTACTATTGAGCACTAGAACTGTGTCGGTAGCATAGCCTGCTAGTGTCAAGGCATACAACCCGTTATACAGGACTTCTAACCGACCGGTAGTATAACCTCACTATAAACAGTATTTAATCAATCTAACTGTCCCGACTCGGAGACTTCCTATTTCTCATAATACGGAGATCTGCTTCTCAGCACGCAGATCCGGTTTCACTTTACTTCTCAATTATTTAGCAAGCACGTGTATAGTTTACAGCAATTGTGTTGGACAGACTTGTTACAATTTCAAAGAGTGTAACGTAATCTCTAAGAGTGTAATTCTGTAATAGTAATTCTGCTTAGCAAGTTCACGACAGTATTAGAAGAGTTGTAGTTATCGGCAACAATGCATTAAAACGTAAAGATACAAAACTTACAACGAGAGGTGTTTCGAAGTATAAATAGTCGACAATATTAGAACCCACTAATACTTCCAGTCAAGACTACGAGGATGCACGGCGTTACCCTAATGCTTCCAGTGTATTAACTCAACACAACTACTACAAGAACTCCGACTGCTGGGCGATCTGCCCTAATACTTATTAAAATAATATGCAAATAAAGCAGTTGAAAACTACAACATTCGATTGGGTAAAAATAACACAATGTGATTGGCAGACAAAACTAAAGCACTACATTCAAGCACAATTGCACCAAGAATAGACATATACATATAATATAAACAGGCGCATTACGAACTGCGCAACACAAGGACAATAATAATAATTAATTAAAGCAAGATGGCTACCGGAACAATCCTAGTACGAGTTCTTTAACTTGATCTTGGCTGTCACTTCTCCACGATCTGTAGTAACGCAGGCTTTTCGGGTTGCTAAGCATCTAAGCTGACATCTACTTCAGTAAGATAAGGTAACTCCTGGCTCATCTGGCCGCACACAAGCTCTCAAGCAATTCCATCACAATATAGCCAATACAAATAGATTTTTCAGATCAGCCTTGGGACGTTAAAAAACATATCATGGCGTAGAATTATATCTTGCAGTCACAGTAGTGGTAAACTTTTATGTCTCTCATTGATAGTTACTGAGAAAATGAGTTTTAAAAATGACTCTCTGCACCAAAATTACTATGTTTTATGTTCGCACAGTGGATAGTTTTATGCCTCATTATTGATACATTGGAGTGAAATCCGTGACGCGTGACCAAGCGTGCGTTATTAATTGGCGGTAATTATTAATTATTTCATTGTAATATATAAGAAAAATTACTTTGTTATTTGGAAAGGGAATTATTAAATCTATTTTCATACCTCCAGATGTAAATGATCTATGACAAATAGTGTACGAACAAGGCTAGGCTAGTGATATAACATGAACTAAAATCATAAGGTCCCATGGCGCACTGGGATATTGCTCGTTTACAACATGGTTTCAAAACATTTTTTTCAAGTCCACAGCTATGTAAGCAGTGTAGTGACTGGTTAATCTCGTTCAGCAAAGTGTATCCTACTAAAACCTTTTAAAATTTTGTTTCTAGCAGCCTGTGGTCCCAAGTTATTGAAAATTTAGTAACTCCAGAATATTTGAAAACTGAAAAAAACTGGGTGCTACAAATATTTATATCAATGCTTTTGACGCGTGACGTCATATTTCGTGATCAATTTGTAGATGCTACATAATAATTATGATAAGAATTAGTAGTAGTAGTAGTATTTATTGTGAAGCTTAAAAGGTTACCGTATGCTCTGAGCTAGTGCAAGTTGATGAGTAACCGGTGGTCGACATTCAGCAGCTCCTACACATCTCCTCTCGCTAGCTATCGAACTCCCTCCTCGCGTTCCTCAGTTATCTGCCCCTTCTCCAATATCATTTCTGGTACACTCTACATCTTCTCTCCAAGGTTGTACCAATAATCTAAATGTAACTTTCACCAGTCCCAAAGATTCTGTCACATCTGTGAAAACCTCCAACTTTCTCAGATGCCGTCACATTTGATATACTCCATTTCCTACCAACAAAACATCCGTTACAAACAACCATCACAAAAGTCAAATTATCTATTACCAGTTGGAATAACCACAAACAGCATCAGACAAGACATATTGTACAGGAATTTAGTATGGAGTGGTAGCTGTCACCTGTACAGCGGCCCACAGTAATAAGCAAGTACAACAGTGCAGTATACGCCCTTCAACTCGCCCACAACCTAATCCCGAGGAATAGGTGTGATCAGGTCGACCTAGCCGTTCGAATAATCGTTCCAGTATCACTTGCCCGTAGGTTAAGTGCAGTGTGAGTCGAATCGACTGACCACTTTCTACTGACTATTATTCTAGTTGCTAGTCGACTGGTTTCAGTGCAATTTCTCTGTCCACGTTATTGTGCAAGTGCTGAACTTAGCAAGTTCCTCTGCCAGCGCAATCAGTGCAAGGGCTTACTTATATCTTTCTATCAAGCTACCTGTGCTTTTGAGCATAAGTGCGCTTATGCTGAGAGATCAATAAGTAAGTGAGAGTGTAGGCAATAACTCTGATTTTATTAACTAAGACACGGGTGTTTATGCTAAAAAGGTTACATAATAATCTGGACAAAACTGTACACAAAAGAAAGCTCCGCCTGTAAACTAGATTGGCTGGCTTCACACCAATAGAACACGTTAATCATAGAACAGGGAGGTGCCTAGTGGCACGGCTGATTGCACACACACATGTACGTAAAACAGAGACTAGTGCAAACAACACAAACATATAAGATAAGTAAAAACAGGTATGAATGAATAAGGTAGGTTAAAATAATGTTCAAGTGCAAACAGTTCGGCAGGTCAGTAATGTGTGACTAGTAGTTCGGCGGCAAGTTAATGTCAGCGTGGTCGACCTGTTGTTGGTCGGGGCGCATTTCCTCTACAATATGTTAAAGCTGAAATGGAAAATTTAGTCTTGAAACAATAAAACATTAGTTTTCTCAATATGAGAAATTATTAGAATCCCAGCTCAGTTTAGAGCAAACGCATGACATGGAGATCCTCTGATATTTTAATACAATTCAGCTGTGCGTTTCTTGCAAACTCCTTTTCCTGATCCTTTTTTGTTGATGGCCCACGGTGTAGGCCATCAGACAAATTCCACTACCTGAATTTATATCTACCTTTCCAGGGCCGTAGCCAGGATTTATTATCAGAGGAGGCAATCACCCACACAGGGCCGGGGGTCCAGGGGGCCGCCAAGGCCCCCGGCGGGGTCCGGGGCAGCGCCCCGGCCGCCAAAGCAATTTTACAGGTTTTACAATAAAAAGACAAAAAATCAAAGCATCTGCAAAAGGTTATATTATGAACAAATTTCGATTGATTTGAAACATCTATGAGCCAAGTTCATATGAATACATGGTATGTATGTACATATGAGATATTTGTATGCCCACACGGGTGAGACAACTTTCTAGCGTTGTTGTTTTACTACATACCAATAAATGAACTTAAGCTGAGAGAGGAAAAAGCTGTGGAACCTCATATTACATAGGTAATTCAAGATCGATTGCTCTATTCTGCAGTCATGAACCCGTTGCAATTAATTGGTTCCATCTTTCTTGCCAATAAAAAGAACTTGCAATGATGGTCATGTTAGACAAAGTTGAATGCGCTTTGACTGGCAATACCAGTAGCAATAAGTTTTTGTTACTAAGTGTATTTGTGAGCAATGTCTGCTAGTATAATTATCTCTTTTTTCCTTGCTGATAGCTATTTATCACAGGTGCCAGTACCCCATAGAGAGTGCCAGGATGTATGTAAGTTTACTACTTAGCAATTGCTAGGTGTCCCATAAATAAAACGTTTCTCCCTAAATTTTGTGTTGATGGTAGTGGTAGTTGCAGTAATAATAAGAACTATAATAATCGTTTAGTTACCAGTGGTAACAAATTTATTGCTATTATTAATGAAAATAATAAAATGGCAGGAAAATAATAAATAATAAAAACGTCAAATAACTCAAGCAAAGAAGGGAAGTAGTAATTAACATGATTGTAAGATGTAGGTATATGGAAATAGTGCAACAATTCTCCTACCACCACTACTCAAGTATAAAAGAATGAATAGAGTAGCTTATCAAGTTGTGTGTTGCTGTAAAACAATTTTTATTTATGATAATGATGATAATCATCATTTTTCTCATAAGTTTTATAATAATATAATATCAATATTATTGTTAGCTGTGAAAAATAATAATAGCAGGAATAAAAAATTATTATTATTTACATTATTATTAATTATAGTAATAGATTTATATAATGGAGCTGCTCAGTGAATTAAATAGGATAACAACTTTATCTCAGAGTCATTATAATAACAATTCAATAAATAGTATCATTACTTTTTTGCAGTTTTATGTTAATGTTATATTATTTTTACACATTAAATAATATTTTATTTTATATGATAAGTAAGTCATACATATGTACAGGAATTTGTGTCTGGGTGGTAGCCACCTGTACACCTTCCCGACGGGTTCTGCCTCTACCCTAAGTCAGCGTACAATAATGTGTTATTATTGTTAGAGTGCATGCATTGGTTTGTGCAGTTATGAGTGCGGCCGAATCTGGGGTGGAATGATTGCTGGCAGTTTACAATAATTATATTTTAATTATTGGCTGCATCCGAACATGGCTATGTTCAACAATAATTGTGCTGTAATTATTGTTTAGTTTATAGTTTGTTGCGAACTGTTGCCACCGACAATAATTTGCTGGAATTATTGTTTAGTTTAGAGTTTGTTGCGAACTTTGACACCGACAATAATTGTGCTGGAATTATTGTTTGTCTACTTCGACTCAGTCGAGATCGACAATAATTGCACTGGAATTATTGGTGCGTTGTCTTGTCCCGATCTCTGGAGTCCGAATTTATTGTGAGCCGAACTATCAGGGCACCAGGTGCTTTGCGTCGTACTTCTCACCGTGGTGAGGGAATACGCAGTGATAGGGCGAACCGTTCTCACTTTCCGCCAAGCCTCGTGCTTGCCAATAGTCGACCAGGTCAGCGCTTGTAGTTATGTTGCTTCTAGCTGTGCTTGCTTCTTGAGAGAAAGAATCTTCTGAGAGCCAGGCTAACTCTGAACTTTATCGCTCAAACATAGATATTTATACAAAGTAGGCGGGTAAAATCTGGTAAAGCCACGCCTGGGTAAAATCTGGTACAAGCCACGCCTTGTACTTACATCAAGCACCAAAATGCAATTGTATAATAAAAACCGTGGAAAAAGTATAAAATATAACAATAATAATTATTTGGGCAGATCAAAGAACTGTTCTAGATAGACGCTTGTAGCACAGGTAACAATAGAACTAGGACAAAACATAGACAAGCATAAGCGAGTACATATTGAGATAATGTGTAGACAGTGAGTTAATATCGAGACAATGCGTAGACGGTGAGATAATACTGAGTCAAAGGCGTAGGCCAAGTACGAGTAGTAAATAATAAATGTTTGACAAGTACTGGCGTCCCTCACACATATAGATATATATAACTACAAACGATAGTAGTTGTTGGTGTTAGTGTTATTTATTATCATCATTATTATAATAATAATAACAATAATAATAATAATAGCACTAACAATAATAATTATTATTATTAGAACAATAATAATAATTATTATTGGTAACTGTTATTAATAAAATAATATTCAATGGTAATAATAAATAATATTTAGTAGTAGCTGTACAAAATAATGATTAGAAAAACTAAAAGAAAATATTGAACTAAATTAAATAACTATTATCTGTTGTTAATATCGACAGATAAAACTAAATAAAAAAAATATAAAAACTAGAGAAAAATTTATATTAAAGGAATTAGATGAATACCTAGCTTTTTATTTTCTTGAGTCCATATAATAATAATAGTAATAATAGTAATAATAGTAATAATAGTAATAATAGTAATAATAGTAATAATAGTAATAATAGTAATAATAGTAATAATAGTAATAATAGTAATAATAGTAATAATAGTAATAATAGTAATAATAGTAATAATAGTAATAATAATAATAATAATAATAATAATAATTATTTATTAATATCAATCACTAGATTATTACTAATTATTTTTTACTAGTTCTCATTATTTAAAAAAAACACCTTTGCACTGTACCCTGAACTCTCAGCAGTGGGAAGTGCTAACCATAACTAAAAATAAAATGCAGCAGACAACAGTAGTCATCCAGAAAAATTGAAATATACCTTGAAAAAAATATTTGGCAAAAAGATTATTGCAGTAGTAATAAGCATGTACAGGAAATGGTATGTTGTAGTTTGAGAGTCTAATGTACGATTGGGTTTTTATGATAAGCAACGTGATTACAGTAACAGTATTAGAACTAGTGCTACGTGCGTGCAATAACGGTAATCCCAGTGGAAATACCAAGTACTGCTAAAAGGGTGAATTTTTTGGGAAAACCCGTTTTCTGAGTTGGAAATTCCCATTTTTGCCTAAACTTTCAGACGAGGCAAGAGCCTCGTCTTGCCTCAATGTGGCTACGGCCCTGCCTTTCATATTTATGGGTGAAAGAGGCTATCATCCCCATCTTAGTTTTAGTCTCCATAATTGCCCCGTTCAAAGTAATGATTGACTGCACTAAGTGCTTAGACCATTCTTTGTACAGATGTTTATGGGGCTTAGCTCTGGACATCAAATTGTAATAAAAACCAAATTCAGCAGGTTTTTTAATGGGCAGACTACAACATAGATATGAAATTCTCCAAATTTAATAATGATGCTTTCCAAATCACAAGGCTCATTGTCCTGTTTCAAAACAATTTTATTGGTTCCCGTCACTTTGTTAGTCAATGGAACCAAGCTTGCTGGTACATAAACAATTGATTTGAGCATTAAATTTCTCTGAGTCCCTAAGTAATTAAACAGTGTGTTAGTCTGCACCAGGAATAAAAATCGTGTGGTCAAAAGATGAGGCGTTATTCCTCTAACCGTGCTGTTACCCATTAAATATACTCTGAGCTTCTAAAACATGAACACAAAGACATGAATTGTTAAAAACTTTAGGTCTAGTCTATCTCTGGGATTGATATTTCTGTCTGATCATGATTGCCTAGTGGTCTAGGGTTATTGCACAATTGATTTGTTGGATGCTCTCTGAGATAGACTTTTACGAGAGCTGTCTGCATTAGAGCCCATCCTAGATGGCAACCTGGCTGTTTGATCTGTCTTTGGAGATGCGGTCGCATCACTCGAGGCTTTTTGTTTACTCAGTGGCAATGCCCACACTATGCATGCGCTATTGGTTACATGTGATGGTGATATTGATATTTCTTGTGCTTGATGTAACAAGATGCACAACTGTTGCGGTGATTCCGATGTGTCCGGTTGAGCAGAGCCATGTTTTCCTTGATCCTCGCACACTTGCACAAACTTCCTGTTCCTTTGTACTAAGGCGCCTGTATTTGTTTTCAGAGCTAACTCTCGATCAAAGGCCGCATATACTACTGTCGGACAAGGTTTTTTCTAGGATCAGTCAGGACTACAGGTGTTCACACCATTATCGGTTCTCTTTCACTTACTCTGTGCCTAACATTATAGTTGTGAGCTTGTTTACCCCGACACTCGGCCTCCTACAATCTGACCTTCTTCACATCAATTGAATTGTTGACCAGGTACCCCGCTGAATTAAGCCCTTGCCCATTCAAAAATTGCGCTGGAAAGTATCCATTCTACTGTGGACTATCATTGTAACACAAGACTGCAGCACAAATATCCTAGTCTCGCTGCCAACTTCTTGAAGGTCTGCTCTTTAAGCTTGCCCATTTGACTTGGGATTCCTTGATGTCCTGGTACAGTGGATGAACCCCATTTTTTTGTCAAGCTGGCAAACTGCTCTGACACAAATTGAGGGACATTATCAGAAACAATAGTGTTTAGGGATTCCTACCAAACAAAGAATTTTGTTTACTTTCTGACACAGAACAGCTGCATTTGCTGGAACACACTTCTCTCCTATCATAAACCGACTGTAATAATCCGAGACAACTAGATAACCATCACTTTCATCTTCCAAGGTGAAAAAATCCATAGACAATATCCACCAAGGTCTTCCGTGAGAGGTGAAGAAATCATTGGTTCCGCCAAAACTCTGCGTGCGGTACCTGGCACAAACACCACAATGCTTCACCATTTCTCGAATCTTAGTCAACATTCCTGGCGTACCAGTTGGTTTTTTTATGATAATAATAAATAGCTATGAAAGGTTTGGTTTGGCATTGGGCTATCGTCAAAAAACTAATACAAAAATCAGATTTTCCAGTGTCTTTTGAGTACCCACCACAAATTTCAAGTCAATCCATCGATAACAAGCATCGTAGTAGCTTGTTTTATACGTCCATGTTTGATCGCTGGCTGAAATACCATTACATCACTACTTCGCACTGCTCAGTATTTTGTTGCACTTTCTTTGACTAGCCAATGAGCGATAGGCGTCAGAGCCGTGATTGATTAGATTTCTGAAAAGCCTTGTCCATATGGTGTCATGTAATTGATAATAAGTAACTATTCTTACCTGATAGGTGTGATCGAAGCGTTGAATGTGGTAAGTAAAGCCCTAATTTTTTGATCTAGTTCAACAAACCCAATCTAGAATATAAATTTTATCTAGTTAGTAATACTAATGCTTGTAGCGTTGTTGCACTGCTCTTCGAAACTCTAACCAATCAGAGCCCAGTAGCTTATCACTCATTGGCTAACCAAAGAAAGTGCAGTACAGCGGAATACTGAGCAGTGCAGGGAAGTGGCGACATATGACAAGCTACCATGGGCTTGTGATGAATAAGTTGAATTAAATTTGTGTTGGTTACACCAAAGACACTGGAGAATCTGATGGTTGTATTAGCTTTTTGATGACAGTCCATTGCCAAACCAAACCCTAAACAATAATTATCATAATGCCTTACAATAATAATAATAAATAATGATATTTCTATATACCCGAGCTATATTTGACGAGCCCCCTTCCTTGGCAGTGAATTCGCTTAATAGTGAACAGAGACAATGGGATCATCATTAATCCATTGAAGCGTGTCGTTCTACCGATGAAAAGGCATTTTACTACTTCCTTGGTAGAACTGAAACTATGTTTTCAATGTGTATATGGATATGAAGGAATGATTTTAAAAGATTGCTGGCGGAGAATAGTTGGGCTTGAAAAAGCTTTTTAGCATCACTGGATTGGGGAGTCATTACTGCTATCGCTATGTCTGATGAAGGGTCACAGGCTTGCTAACATAGTTGGCACCTTGACAAAAAAATTGTGTGGAGATGTGATTTTGCTGATGCAGCACTCGGCCACTTATTAATAAAGGAACCTCTCGATATTCCTCTGCCCAAGTAACGTTGTCCTATCAAGAAAAAAACAAGAGTCACTATATTTGTTGGTCTTGTCAGAAATATGATCACATCCAGCACATCACGGTGTTTGTGACCAGTGAGACCAAAGAGACCACTGCCAGTTTTAATGTGTGACTAATTACCAGTCAATCTGAAAATTCTTTTTGCCCATATCCCTTACTAGTTTTGCTGTCACATTATTACAATGAATACGTGTTTGATGTGTCTGTGATCCATGACATTGTTGTGGGAGTTGTGTAAAAGTGCATTTGATGTTCAGACACACACTGGGCCGTAGGATGAGGTTTGATATTGAGTCTTTTAGACATGATCTTGTATGGAAGCAGGTTGATAGTGTATTGTCCGAATAAAATCATTTCCTGTGATCAACTTAATCAATTTTCTGACCCAGAAATGAGCCTGGGTGTGGGAAGGGCTGGGAGTTTATGGTATAATCATTGTCCGATTATCGGTTGTCATTTCTTGCATCACGCCAAGTGGTGAAAGGGTAACTACCCATTCGTGGCAATGACTGTAGTGTTTCAGTGGTTGGTGGGCATCAGTAGGAGAGATGATAGCTGTTGTAATGTCTCTTTGTACTTATATCATAGTGGAGAAAGTTATTTTTCCTTGTTGTTGATACACTAGTTGCTGTGTAGTCCAGAATTTTTAGACTGAAAGATAACGGCTACCGCTTATAGTCAACTATCAAAAGTGAAGGAAATACGAGTTCTATGTTGTCAAAATAGCTGGTGATCATCTTAAATATTTTCTTGGTTACACTTTCCTGTGGTAGTTTCGTGATTCTCTCACTCCTCTTTCAAGTATTCAGTAATTTCCTGAAAAACCTGATAATAAATTTAAATAAAAAATGAATGAGTAAAAACATTACATTTTCGTTAATATTTCGTTACGATTACGGCAATGTTACGACATGCTAGTAAGTTCGTTTTCTGACTGGTTTGAAAAACGGTGCTAGCTGTGGGAAGAAGAGCATACAGCATCAACCAAAACCCATACAAATAAACTTTGACGTTGTTGGTTGGAGCCAATCGTTATATTTTTCTCTGAAGGATGATGTTATAAAATGGGTACTCTGGAGAATCTCTCTCTACAACTTGCCAATGCTTTGAAGGCGCAGAAAGAAGATAAACAATGTACTTACAGGAAGTTTTTATTGGACGTTAGAAGCACCCCGACATCAACAGATTTACGGTGTCCAGACTTTGACGACGGTAGGTGAGACATTTAACTGTGTGCTGTATCCTGTTTCACACTATTTATGGAGTTGCTCACCCTACATCAAGGGTAGACAACTTTTTATGACAACCTATGTTTGCTTACCTAGGTCTATCATGGATCAATACATCTGCTCCTTTGAGTATAAATGGTAACCTGAGGGGGAAAGTGGTAGTGCTGGACTTCTGGACTTACTGTTGTATCAACTGTATGCATATTCTACCAGACCTGCACGCTCTGGAAGAGAAGTTCTCAGTCACCGATGGTGTGGTTGTGATCGGTGTACATTCCGCTAAGTTTTCCAATGAGAAACTAGATGAGAATATAACAAATGCCGTCCACAGATATGGCATATCTCACGCTGTCGTTAATGACAAAGACATGGTTATGTGGCAGCAGTTAGCGATACAGTGCTGGCCAACAATTGTGGTGGTTGCTCCTGATGGAACGTTGTTAAATCAGTACGTAGGTAAGTCATATGGTAGTATGTAGGTAAGTCATATGGTAGTATATAGGTAAGTCATATGGTAGTACGTAGGTAAGTCATATGGTAGTATATAGGTAAGTCATATGGTAGAGTATAAGTAAGTCATATGGTAGTATGTAGGTAAGTCATATGGTAGTACATAGGTAAGTCATATGGTAGTATATAGGTAAGTCATATGGTAGTATATAGGTAAGTCATATGGTAGTACGTAGGTAAGTCATATGGTAGTATATAGGTAAGTCATATGGTAGTATGTAGGTAAGTCATATGGTAGTATATAGGTAAGTCATATGGTAGTATATAGGTAAGTCATATGGTAGTATGTAGGTAAGTCATATGGTAGTATATAAGTAAGTCATATGGTAGTATATAGGTAAGTCATATGGTAGTATGTAGGTAAGTCATATGGTAGTATATAGGTAAGTCATATGGTAGTATGTAGGTAAGTCATATGGTAGTATGTAGGTAAGTCATATGGTAGTATGTAGGTAAGTCATATGGTAGTACGTAGGTAAGTCATATGGTAGTATATAGGTAAGTCATATGGTAGAGTATAAGTAAGTCATATGGTAGTATGTAGGTAAGTCATATGGTAGTACATAGGTAAGTCATATGGTAGTATATAGGTAAGTCATACATTAGTATATAGGTAAGTCATATGGTAGTGTATAGGTAAGTCATATGGTAGTATATAGGTAAGTCATATAACTTCAGCTATTCTTTCAGGTGAAGGCAACAAACAGCAAGTGATAGACCTTGTTGGCTGTGCGTTAGAAGTATATGAAGACATCATTGACCAGAAACCTCTTCCTATAGCAGTAGGGCAGTCTGCACTCTCAACCTCTCTGTCATATCCAACTAAGGTGCTAGTAGATGATGAGCAGCTTATTATTTCTGACTCTGGACATCACAGGGTGGTCATTACCTCCCTCGACGGTGACTTCAAGGTTGGTTGGTTGGTGTCAAAATCATACACATAGATATATATATAGTACCGCCACAGACATAGATATGTATATGCTATCTCCACAGACATAGATATGTTTATCCTATCATCACAAACATAGGCCTGTATATATTGCAGGCAGTTATAGGCAATGGCAAACCAGGTTGTGTAGACGGTAGCCTCAGTACCAGCCAGTTTCTCTGTCCCCAGGGTCTGTGTAAACACAAAGATAAAATATATGTAGCTGACTCAGACGCTCACAACATCAGATTGGTGAGCATCTATGTCTATGTGGTTACCATACCGTAAGTCATACAGATAGACTGATACCTTCCCATTGTCATATACTCTCCATTCTTGTGCTTTTACATGCGTGCTTGAAACTGTTTGAAACAGCGTCTGTAGTCTAATGTAGCACATACCACCGATGTCTGTAGTCTAATGTAGCACATACCACCGATGTCTGTAGTCTAATGTAGCACATACCACTGATGTCTGTAGTCTAATGTAGCACATACCACCGATGTCTGTAGTCTAATGTAGCACATACCACCGATGTCTGTAGTCTAATGTAGCACATACCACCGATGTCTATAGTCTAATGTAGCACATACCACTGATGTCTGTAGTCTAATGTAGCACATACCACCGATGTCTGTAGTCTAATGTAGCACATACCACTGATGTCTGTAGTCTAATGTAACACATACCACTGATGTCTGTAGTCTAATGTAGCACATACCATCGATGTCTGTAGTCTAATGTAGCACATACCACTGATGTCTGTAGTCTAATGTAGCACATACCACCGATGTCTGTAGTCTAATGTAGCACATACCACCGATGTCTGTAGTCTAATGTAACACATACCACTGATGTCTGTAGTCTAATGTAGCACATACCACCGATGTCTGTAGTCTAATGTAGCACATACCACTGATGTCATCGGATTTGATCACTTCGGTGACTGCCGAGCCACGTTTCATTTGTACATATCGTATGTTTATAAATAGACCTTGCAGGTATAATATATCTACAGACAGACCTAGCAGATGTAATGTATCTAATAGATCGACCTAGCAGATGTAATATATCTACAGACAGACCTAGCGGATAGAATATATCTATAGATAGACCTAGCGGATAGAATATATCTATAGATAGACCTAGCAGATATAATGTATCTATAGATAGACCTGGCAGATATAATATCTATAGATAGACCTTGCAGATATAATATCTATAGACAGACCTAGCAGATATAATATATCTATAGATAGACCTAGCAGATATAATATCTATAGATAGACCTAGCAGATATAATATATCTATAGATAGACCTAGCAGATATAATGTATCTATAGATAGACCTGGCAGATATAATATCTATAGATAGACCTAGCAGATATAATATATCTATAGATATACCTAGCAGATATAATATCTATAGACAGACCTAGCAGATATAATATATCTATAGACAGACCTAGAAGATATAATATATCTATAGATAGACCTAGCAGATATAATATCTATAGATAGACCTAGCAGATATAATATCTATAGATAGACCTAGCAGATATAATATATCTATAGATAGACCTAGCAGATATAATATCTATAGATAGACCTAGCAGATATAATATATCTATAGATAGACCTAGCAGATATAATATCTATAGATAGACCTAGCAGATATAATATCTATAGATAGACCTGGCAGATATAATATCTATAGATAGACCTAGCAGATATAATATATCTATAGACAGACCTAGAAGATATAATATATCTATAGATAGACCTAGCAGATATAATATCTATAGATAGACCTAGCAGATATAATATCTATAGATAGACCTAGCAGATATAATATATCTATAGATAGACCTAGCAGATATAATATCTATAGATAGACCTAGAAGATATAATATATCTATAGATAGACCTAGCAGATATAATATCTATAGATAGACCTGGCAGATATAATATCTATAGATAGACCTAGCAGATATAATATATCTATAGATAGACCTAGCAGATATACTGTATCTATAGATAGACCTGGCAGATATAATATATCTATAGATAGACCTAGCAGATATAATATCTATAGATAGACCTAGAAGATATAATATATCTATAGATAGACCTAGCAGATATAATATCTATAGATAGACCTGGCAGATATAATATCTATAGATAGACCTAGCAGATATAATATATCTATAGATAGACCTAGCAGATATACTGTATCTATAGATAGACCTGGCAGATATAATATATCTATAGATAGACCTGGTAGAAGGCACAGTGACTACCGTGGCTGGTACCGGGGTACAAGGACACGATTATGTTGGTGGGAAACAAGGTCAAGGTCAGGTCATATCTTCTCCCTGGGATGTAAAATACTACAGCAATCCAGCTAGCAGTGGTAAGAGAGGTTATATTATACATCTCTATTGTATATCTCTATTGTACATCTCTATTGGACACCTCTATTGTACCTGTCTATTGTACACCTCTATTGTACCTGTTTATTGTACACCTCTATTGTACCTGTCTATTGTACACCTCTATTGTACACCTCTATTGTACATCTCTATTGTACACCTCTATTGTACACCTCTATTGTACACCTCTATTGTACCTGTTTATTGTACATCTCTATTGTACCTGTCTATTGTACACCTCTATTGTACCTGTCTATTGTACACCTCTATTGTACACCTCTATTGTACATATCTATTGTACACCTCTATTGTACACCTCTATTGTACCTGTCTATTGTACATCTCTATTGTACCTGTCTGTTGTACACCTCTATTGTACCTGTCTATTGTACACCTCTATTGTACCTGTTTATTGTACACCTCTATTGTACCTGCCTATTGTACACCTCTATTGTACATCTCTATTGTACATCTCTATTGTACACCTCTATTGTACCTGTCTATTGTACACCTCTATTGTACACCTCTATTGTACCTGTCTATTGTACACCTCTATTGTACCTGTCTATTGTACACCTCTATTGTACACCTCTATTGTACACCTCTATTGTACCTGTCTATTGTACACCTCTATTGTACCTGTCTATTGTACACCTCTATTGTACACCTCTATTGTACACCTCTGTTTAGACATAAGATGTTGCTTCCTGCAATTAGCTGGCAGATCTAAAGGTATAATTACAACAACTGGTTTTAGTTTTCTGTTTCCGCTGAGCGTACATGACGTTAATATGTTAGTTTATATACAATCTTACAGCTCGTTCTATTTGATATTGTGTCACAAACAATATCAAGAAAGTTTACCCTTGCTTTTTGCTTTTTCTTTACTCTCAGTCTAAGTTGTTGGTTGGTTTGCTTCTGTGTAGCGAATAACGATGATGATGGCATGCTGCTGATTGCAATGGCTGGCGCCCACCAAATATGGGCATACTTTCTTTCCCAATCAACTTGGTGGAAAAATCAGTGAGTAAAGTCGACTACTTAATCATAGAGCAAAGCATAGAGAAATTTATATTACGTTAGGAGATGCAACTATATGTAACGAAAAGAAAAATTTGATTTTGCCTTTCAATAATTTAAATGTTTTTGCAGTTGTCTTCTCCTAACAAAGAACACAACTCTCAATTTCATTAACTATTTATCTCTCATGTAATACTAGGTGTTTGTTTGATTAAGTATGTATGTATGCAGACTAGTAATGGGCAGCAAAACAACTTTATTGTCGATAATGCCTCAATATTCAGTTTTCGGTAATCTCAGTATGTGACGTTTTGTACATTTTTGGGACCCGTTATCTTTTTTCGGTGTATTCGATATTTTCGGTTTATAAGTTATTAATTAAACTAATTAGCACTTTTACAAGCAGTATTATTTATTTAGTTAGTAATAACCTGCACACTATTCTTAGCGTTATAACCTGCATTTCACATACACTTATTGCCACGAGATATGTCCATATTGTCACAAATAATCACGATTACTATAATTTATTTACACAAAAAAATGAGCTTATTACTGAATTGCAAATAATAATTACAATATCTGTATTGTCAGGGGGTAGATTGGGTAAAATCAATAAATGGGATAAAACAAGAATTAATAACACTAAATAATAATAATCTCAGTAAACAGTAGTAAGTTCCGTAAGCCAGAGGACTGTATTTCCACTTTACTACAGGCACTCAGTAACCATTTGTAACAGTCTGAGACTGAGACTAGTAGGTTACGAGTGTGTGGCCTGTCCCTACCCTCCTGGCAATATAAATATATAAACAAAACAATTTGTAAACAAATGAACGGCTCTAACGCTCTTACTAGTGCTATACGACATTTCGCTGCGGATGGTTTTCAACACAACTTGTCAGACTGACTCGTCAATACCAATAATATCGGTGAGGTTGATATGTAGACAAAATTAAACTGATAAATAACTAAAATATTTTTATGGTTTTCTGATTAATTTATTGTTTATTCAATACGGATATTTATAATGAAATTAATATTATTATTTATAATTGAATTTATAATTGAGCCCAAGCAAACTCACACTCAAAAAAGTCAGTTTACCCCAAATAGCGAGCCAAACCAAAATTATAGCTATTTGCCCCCACAACCTCACCAAAACAGGAAGGGAATTTGGTGTCAGTTTCTGTTGTTGTGTATAATAAATGTTTGATAGTAAAGGTTGTATCTAAGCAAATGGTAAATAATTGGGGTATGTACGATGTCTACTCAATGCAACAATGCAAGATAGGTAATACAAGAAAAGGTGATTGCACTACGTATGCCGATCTTTCACTCAGTATAAACCAAGAACTCGCTCTTACGCTTATTTCCTTCACTATTTAGACTTGGATATAGTATATATATATATACAGATTTTGAGCCGACCTGATGATTGTGCCTAGAATTCTTTTCTTTTTCCATCTTTTTTCTAGCACATGAAACAATTTGTAGTCAGCCAATAGTTTTAACATCTTTTACTATTTTACCTTTTAGTATATATATATATCGCTATGAGTGGGCTATCCGTTGCTATTTACCGTATGTACGCAATACCTCTTGTACATCTTACTAAAAAAACGTAAATGTGTAAACGTATACTTGGATTCAAAAGTTATTTGCTTATGACAAAAACCATACTTTCTTTGAGGACTTAATGTACAATCTAAACAGTGGTATACACTGCCAGCTGTCAAAACAAACAATCAAACTGTCAACTTAGAATTACTGAATACGTCTATCAATTAGTTTCGCAAGTCTACCGCTTCCTTCACAACTAATGCTTGCTATCAGCAATATCCAACTAGTGTGTCTATGGCCTAAAGCTATCTAACGTTCCTCTCTGTGTAATCCTGTAACTCCTGTTTCTCCTTCAAATCCCATCAAATCTATGGTGCTTTTACTGTTGCTTTCCCAAGTCCAATTGAGAAAAAACCCATCAGTACCTTTTTCTCCTGCAAGTCCAGCTCATCTAAAAGTTCCTCACTTGTTGCTCTCTCGAGTTGAACTGCTTTTCAATGTAGCTCAGCTGCTCTTTATATATGTTTTTTTTGTACCCTGTTTCTGTTGGCTGAAAATTACAGCGATTCTCATCATATTTTTCTCTATAATTAACTTGGATTTCTAAATTTCCAAGTTTCCAAAATTATTGTCAGCAAATTGTAACTAGCATTGTTAGAGTTGCTTCCCCTTAGCCTCCTTTATAACTTATATGTTTAATTGTGTGTATGTTGATACTTGGGCCTAAAGTCTCATTCTAACTTATTCTTCCTCTTACAGTATGAGAATTGGTGATGGAAATCACCACATCTTATGAAAACTTTAAATGTTATTTGTAATAGTTAAATAATATTTAATTTCTATTATCTAAAAATAACAACAATAATTAATCAAATAATAATAAATTATTATCCAGTTATTTTTAAATCAATAATTTATAATAACTAATTAATATACACTGCAATGCATTTGTTGTTGCACTTTAACGACATTAAAAATGCATTTGGCTGCATTACCAACTTGATTTGTTGAACATCGTTGTGGGATCATGTAGCATGGCATCACAAAATCAGTTTTATTATTATTGTTGAGGTAGAGATTATGAATGAAGCTCATGGGAAGCCTACTGGAGTCACTACAATTTGTCTTTTCACACCATAGACCTCTGCATTTATACTCAGTACACCATAGACCTCTGCATTTATACTCAGTACACCATAGACCTCTGCATTTATACTCAGTACACCATAGACCTCTGCATTTACACTCAGTACACCATAGACCTCTGCATTTATACTCAGTACACCATAGACCTCTGCATTTACACTCAGTACACCATAGACCTCTGCATTTATACTCAGTACACCATAGACCTCTGCATTTATACTCAGTACACCATAGACCTCTGCATTTATACTCAGTACACCATAGACCTCTGCATTTACACTCAGTACACCATAGACCTCTGCATTTATACTCAGTACACCATAGACCTCTTCATTTATACTCAGTACACCATAGACCTCTGGATTTACACTCATACACCATAGACCTCTGCATTTATACTCAGACATGCCCACAATATAAGAACTACAATCAGCAACCTAATACCAAAAGGCCATTTTTACACGAAGCCGTTATTAGACATCCGGTTTATCTCATCGCCAGTATCCACACTACCATCTCTGAAATATTGCAAGCCATCTGAAGTAATAATAAGAAAAATTGATAAATTGATTGTCATGCACTAATTTTTGTATACCCATTACAATTAGCTCTTCTCTCAGTTCAACAATGATTTGATGGTAAGATAATAAAAAAACTATACACAATTATTTCAGTTGAATAATAATAATTCATTTGTTATTATTTTGTACTATTAATAAATTTAAAACTACTACTATTACTGATACTTTATTACAAATATTTTATTTTACTGCCTCGTGTTGTTGTTATACATCAATTGGGTAAATAAAGTGATGTTGGAATAATTGTTTGTAATTATTTATTGATATTAAATTGTCTCGTTAACTAAATTGATCATCTTCTGTTAGTATGGACAAACTATTTACCGAAAACTCTAAAATTGTTTTACCGAGTTGTAGCAAGTGTGTTATGCGTTATCCATTTTGAGATTACAGTTCGTTTACTTAGCAATATTGCCCAGTACTAATGCAGACATTACAAGCAGTTTACTGAAGTCGTCTGATCATCGCATAATGGCAAATTTCTTTCTTCTACTTGCATCCAATCAATTATGTTATTTGGAAAGTTTAAACTTTTTCAGCAGACGCTTTTCATGTAAGATATTTTCTGATTGCGTTTACAACAATAATCACTTCCTGTTTTGTGGTAGATTTCATGAGGCACAGACTTGTGCTGCCATAGTTGGCAGTGGTAAGGAAGAAAACAAAAACAACTCTTATCCATCAAAGGTAGGCTTGGCCCAGCCGTCCGGTTTATCTGTCGACACTGAGACTGGAATGTGTTACATAGCAGATAGCGAGAGCTCCACTGTACGACAATTGAACCTGCGAGATGGGCAGGTAAAAGGGATGGCTGGCGGAGCCATCAATCCTAAGGTACAGGGGCTACAGTTGTCATTTAAAGAAATCGTCTGGTTGTTGTGTTATAATGTCGTATGAATATAATTATATATGTATTCCAGTTTCACATACATATCGTTAGTGCCCGCAAGCCTTCCGTTGACCAGGTTTTGGAAGATCGTTGACCTGTAACAGCTGCATTTATTTGCAACTAAAATATCCAAACCTTCTGTGGCAGCCATTTTTACAAAAAAAATAAACATCAACATGAGTTAAGAAAGAGGCACGGGCCGTTTGAACTTTCTACGAGCATAAGGCATCTTATGCGATATAAAAAGTCCGGTTTCACATAGTTCGCTGGCTTGCTAGCACCTACCAATGTATTAAGGCCAGGCTACACGATCGCAAATTCCGTGCGTTATTGCACAAGAGTACCGAAAGGTCAACGCATTTTCCTAATTGTCTTGAATTTCTCGTTTTTCAAAGATTTAACATGTTTAAATTATGCATTGTGCTTTGTCCAGTGGGCCGTGCAATATTGATTGTGATTGGCTAAAGCGGTCCACAATGTATCCAATCACGCGCTTCAGTGATTTTGATCCAACCGCAAGTAATAAAAACTACTACTAAGACCGTGGCTAACTAGCTACTACCTAAGTGCAGAAATCAAAGTGTGGCCAACTCCCCTTGTCACGTGACCCTCTGGAGCCAAATGCTTGAGTGATTACACTATAACTTATAGAGAAAAGGCTCAATTTCAACAGCTAATAACGCTGCAAATTAACAAGTTACAGCTTAAAATAACCATTCATCTGAAAGCTCAGGATGTCTCCTAGCCCACTGGGAATTTTAAACAAAAACAATTAAATGTAAGCTAAGTAATAAGGACCGAAATATAGTGCTTATATTAGCGCTTGTATTATTAAAAAATAGGAATTATTATAAACTGTTTTTCTTAGATTTTTTAACTTTCATATCAAATTTTAAATAAATAACTAACAACTTTAGATATAAGTAATAACCGAAATTTATTCATAGAATTATAATCTCAAGGTAGTTTAAATAATAACATGAATATTCCAAAAAAATATAATTATTTTTTACGGTACCGATGAAATCAATTATTTTTTTTCAAGATGAGCATACTACATTTCACATTGTTCATAGCTCACTTTAGAGTAGTCTACAACGAGTTTTTGTTATTCAGTCGGATATTTATGAATAATAATAAATACTAGGTAAAATAAATAACAAACATTCCACTGGTTTTATTATTACTTCGTTTTTTGCCACAAAACCAAGTGGCATTTCGGTTGTCTGCCATATGTATGGTAAATAACGCGACTGCGCGCCCTGTATACCATTACAAAAGGTCACGTAAACTCACTGGCATGAAAACGAACGTTTCTGAATTATAGGGCACATAATCATTAGTACACGTATCGGCAAACTTATCAATATACGGTACCGCTCGATATAGAGTTCTTCAGCCGAAGGGGAGATGACTCCTTGCTTATCCCTGGCTCCAGTGTGGGCTCCAGTGACAGTTAAAGGTTTTAAACAAAATTTTACTGCCAAATTCCACTGAATAAAATAATTTTTTTTGCTAGATTGAAACAAAGGATGTTCACAAAGGTATTACTGCAAGAAAAAACTCATTTTATGCTACAAATAATGAATAAATGAGAAAAAACTATTTCAGCCAATGATAACTTATATGACCATTTGTGAAATTTGGCTCCAGTGGAGTGGTTCTTATATAAAATAGCGCTGAAAACGGCTGACCACACTTTGATTTCTGCACTTAGGCTACTACGCTACTACTATTGGTTATTACCTCGGCTATGATAATATAACTCCGCAACGTAGTCCAATGCACAGAACTTGCGTTCGTGTAGCACCTAGCTTTTAGTGCGTTGAAATTGCACAACGTATAGCTCACGGAATTTGTGATTAAGTAGCCCAGGCTTTAGAACCAGGCTCGTTAGCACCTACCAATGTATTAGAACCAGGCTTGCTAGCACCCTGTATTAGAACAGGCTATATGGCTTCTGCTTGTGTTATTTAGAATCTCTTTTCATACGGAGATGTGGATGGTAAAGGTCTGGAGGCTAAACTACAACATCCTCTAGACGTCTGCTGCATCCCAAACTCTCATCATGTGATCATATGTGACTCGTACAACCACAAGGTGACTCATGTCATGTTGTATGCATTCTCTACTTGCAATGTTTGTACTCGCAATGTTTGTACTTACAATGTTAGTACTTACAACGTTTGTACTTACAATGTTTGTACTTGCAATGTTTGTACTTACAATGTTTGTACTTACAATGTTTGTACTTATAATGTTTGTACTTTATTTTGAACTCCAAGTTGTCTAGCTTTCCAGCCCAATGCCAAATATTATGATGATGCTATTGAATTTTATTTCATATTTTTTACTTCTTGCTTTTCACATCTGTGCAAACAAAATTGCTTTTTTTCTCATTTATTTTTATCCATAATGTGAACACAAAACTAAAGCTATCACTCTTGATTGTAACGAAACTGAGTGCCATCTTGTGGCTAAACAAACATGAGAGCAGAAGCATCAAATAGTGTTGATGCCCCTATCTGCCTTTTTGTACTTGGCAGCTGAAGTTACTGAACACCAAGACTAAACAAGTCGACACCCTGTCAGTAGCAGGCTTGAGTGAGCCTGCAGGGTTGTCCTTTCATGAACCTTCTAGAACACTTTACGTCGCTGACACCAACAACCACCGTATCAAACGCATTCGTTTAGAGGAGCCATTGGAAGCTGGCGTTCAGTTGGTTGTGGAAGAGGTAAGAGTGGTGCACGGCAGGGATAATATCAACTTTGGTACACTTTTGATTGCTAATTGGACAACGCCTTTTTCGGGAGGTCCAGTTTAAGAATTCGTATGATATTTTACATGGTACGAGTGAGTTGTTCTCAAGGGAAATCTTCCTATCCGAGAAATATTCTGAAAGATTAAATGTTCCTGCATCAGAGTACCTGAATGACCTGGATACGTAATTCAAAAATTAAACTATCCTTACATTTGAAATCTGATCAACCTGCACAAACATTAGGAGTTGTGTTTTCATTGAGAAGACGATTTCATACTTAACAAAGTAAAACCTATACCAGATCTCAAAAGATGTTTAGGCGCACTAATCAAGTTCAGTGCCCTATAATATATGTAATAACCAGGGGACGCCACCCATTATTTCACTCCTATTGCTGAGAAAGCAGGCTAAGAATGCGGGCTAAGAAAGCCGGGTAAAATAGACAGAATCACCAGCTATATTATAAATTGAGGAGACCAAAGCAGCTATTATTTTATCTGCTAGAGTACAGTGCTAGGACACGTAATAGCTGTTGATGCCTAGGCATTGCGTGTGGCATTCAGTCAGAAGTAATTGTTGTGCATTCTAGGTGAACATCGAGCTAGACATGGC
The DNA here is from genome assembly GCA_945261195.1 of Cryptosula pallasiana. Classification (NCBI taxonomy): domain Eukaryota; kingdom Metazoa; phylum Bryozoa; class Gymnolaemata; order Cheilostomatida; family Cryptosulidae; genus Cryptosula; species Cryptosula pallasiana. The sequence goes on from OX183139.1 coordinate 17,551,589, forward strand.
CGACGGATCAGCTGATTCTTCCAAGGAACCTCTCTTTGATCACAAAGGTCGTTCAGTCGTCACATTAAGCAATGATGTGATAAAGATTTCTCCTTCAACCAAATCTGTAACAGTACAGTACAAGCTTCCCCCTGACAGCCACCTCACTCCTGATGCAGAAAGTCTATTCAGAGCTACATTTACTGTACCAGGTAAGTCAATGCTAGTAGTAGTACTTGCTAATTGCGATTAGGTTACATAGAGAAGACGACTTCTGTCCACCAAACTACCTGGATTTATTATCATTGACAAGTCGATCAAAGAAGCGTCCACTCTCTCACAGACGAGGTTACATTTTTATATGAACTTTTAAATTTTGGATGTACGGAAACTTTGAACAGTGATTAGCCGTACGTAACTTGCATGGTGTGGCTGCAGGTAAATCACAGTTTGGCATGGAAAATATTCGCTCTATGCTTTATTTTTCTGACCATTTATACTGTTACCTCCAGAGTTGAACCATTCAGTGGGAAAATGATTTTATAGCTACCGCAGCTCAACTTGGACTTCAAGAAATAAATTTATTACCAGCTTGTAGAGCTAGACGCGGTAAAGCTTAATGGTGTAAAATTATTGATAGAAATATCCTTGAAGTGACATTTAAAGATATGTTCATGTTTCCAAAATTTTCACTGGGTTTCTATCCAACAACGTGCAGATTAATGAAGCGTAGCACCGCTATTTGTGGCTATTACTTATACTGTATGGTGACACATTGCGATACAAAATAATAGAGGCATCACTCAAAGTGATAATAGTAACAACTGGTAAATTAATGATTTATTGCCAATATAAAAATTTGTCATTTTTGGTCAACTGATACACAATTACCGCCGTACATGACAATTGGTAGTTACCGCAAAATTATTACAATGAATTTATCGTAAACGATAGCCCAAGAAAGTCCCAACCTTATTTGACGGAAGCATTGGGAGGTATGTTATGGTGCTCCAATTGATACTGAATTATTTTTTCGAACCACAGCATCCCATATTTATACACAGCCCGAAGTCATTACCAAGCGTTTTAAACCAAGTTCTTGTTTGATTGCCAGTATAAAATTTATCATCAAAACAGTCTGTCAGTAAAAAAATCAGACATTAGTTGAAATGGGGATAATGTCGGTAAGAGTACATACTCCAGGAGTCGCTATGTTTCCAGGTAATTAATTCAATTGGCTAAAAGTATGGATAGCCTGAGAGCCTTTATCAATTTTGTAATAGGATGCTCCAAATAAAAGCTTTTCAAGTGCAAGGGACATTGGCTCCGATCCCATTATTTTAAAGATTGAAAAGATGGCAGTTTATATAAACTGCTGTCTTGGGCATTACGTTCATATCATACAACTATTGGAAACTTTCTACGTCTCAGGTCACGGTATCTAGAGATATGTGTGTTTCCATTTTTTTAAAAAGGCAGAAATTATTGTCACTTTTTCATTAGTTCAAATTAATTCAAACCCTGCGACAGGTCATTTTTTTTAAATTTCCACTTTTCAAATAATGTTTTCTTTTTTCTGAATGCATTTTAAAACAGATATAAGAACAAATTGAATAACAAATCTGAAACATACACTTGTATATAATTCCATCTGGAGATAAAATTTTTCCAGTAATTGAATTGATGGAGAAAGACCGTCACTATCCACATTGCTAAAGATCCTTGAAATTCTGGGGAATTGGCACAATTGTGCCAAAGTCTAGAGATTTCCTTGAATATCTGATAGTGTGAAAGCGCATTTCAGAAATCAGTTTGCAGAGAATTGGAAAATATAATTAAATAATTTTTATTATTACTTCGAACATTTGCTTCCCAACCAGCCTACAACCGTTAATTCGTCATTACTAAAGTCTCACTAAAGTCACCTTGACTCTGTTTACTCAAGTCTCACTGAAGCCAACTTGACTCTGTTTACTCAAGTCTCACTGAAGCCAACTTGACTCTATTTACTCAAGTCTCACTGAAGCCAACTTGACTCTATTTACTCAAGTCTCACTAAAGCTAACGCGACTCAGTCTCATACGCAGCGCAATTTTGTAGAGGAGGCCACAGCTGTGAAGCCCGTTACAGGAGTTCCAAAACCTGTGGAGACAGACCCGTGCACTCTGGAGATGGACATTGACTTGAGTGAACAATCAGAAGGCCAGTTGGAGCTGACTATAGAACTGTTAGTCTACTTTTGTAATGACACAAACAACGTTTGTAAGAGGAACTGTGTCCTTATTACCCAGCCTATAGAGCTGGCAGCATAATAGAGTGTTATATGTGATATATATGTATTGTGTAATTTTATGTATTATGAAATAATCTATAAGATTAAAAAATTTAAAAATGAATAACGCTTATTAGTTTGCAAAATTTAAAACTCAAATTAAACATTAAATGATGATTTGAAAGACACTGGTTTACAAGATCAAGCATGCTTGGCACTTGTCCAATAACTGATACTTGGCTAGCCGATACACGGCTAGCAAACTGTTACAAAGCTAGCAGATAACACTATTGTCTAGCAAGCCAGGCTACTGTCTGGGTACAGTCTAGAGAACCTTCCCAGTGTCCATATCGGAAAGACATTGCGGTAGGACGTGTAGCTTATGGCACATGACTTGTTGAACACACCACTGATCATCTCCTGAGGGAAGTCTCCATTGCTCAGTTGCCTTGACATGATCAGCTTTATTCCTCTTTCTATTGCTCTCACATCTGGGTATCTGCAAGTGAATGGTACAAGGTAACCTACCAAATGGAGACCATACAGTGATTGATCCGTTCTCTTTTTATTCCTTAATTAGTTGGGTAGATTCAGCAAATGTGTAGCAGTTGAAAGCTGACATACATGCTTGCCGTCAGCTGGATATAAAGATGTATTGGAGTCAAGCAATGGATAACCAAAAAATAAATCTCAAAAATGAATTTAGTTTGGCAAAAAAATGCGTAAATTGATTCATGTTATAAGCAGTTGGCATTCGGCTATCTTAATGTGTAGGAGAGATGACTAGGCACCTCATTCCCTTTCCTTGCCTATTCAGCGGCTTGTGAGAGTTTTGGAGTTGTGTGACCGATACAGCAGCTGCAGATGGTTATATACATTACTATACACACCCTCATTACAATGATCATAAGCTAATCTTTTGCTGCTCACACCAACCAATCACAAGCTTACTTGACAAGTATCATACTGGAAGACTTGAGACAACAACAATAATACCCACCTGACAGCCATAAGGCCAAGCAAGGCCCAGCAAGTGTTGTGTATTTGTGAGTCATCTGATTGGATGTAGCGCCTCTGCTCACAAGACTCAAAGTTCTCTCCCCAACCTCCATCATCTCTCTGCTTTGATATGATGTACTCACAGGCTAGCTTCACCTCTTTCAACTCTCTCCTGTGTGCACAATAAGCTATAACGTATCGGTCAGTGAACTATGCAAGGGAACACAACTCAGTAGCAGGGAAAAACTCATGCAAAAACTAAAACCTTTGTTGTTTTGTTGAGCCTCATCTATTTTGTACAAACCAAAACTATTGACATTGCCATATACTCATGATCTACTCCAATGAACAGCACATGGACAAGACATCTCCGCTCATTTGGTGAAAATAGAAAAATACAAACAATGCTCAGTTGACATCCTGCCCATCCTGTCCTAACGCACTCACCCGCTGCCGTAGGAATATCCCATACACTTGAAGGCCTCCAGGGCAAACCAAGCTCCATAAGTAAAACAAACTCCCCAACTACCCATAAAAGATCCATCTTCTCCCTGCTTTGACTTTATATATCTCAGACCATCATTGAGAACGGCTCTATAATAAATATTATCTTTCTCTGTAACTCTATAACTGGCTACTGTTCATAGGGGAAACTCGAATAGAACTGAATGTGACACTACATACATTGAAACACAAGTTACTTATACTAACATACTGTATATCTGATGCCCTGTATGTTGGTATTCTGTCAGTAAAGTGATTAAGAGCCTGCATCACTGCAGAGGTACATTCTACATACGTATAGTCTATCATTATATCACCTGCAATAACAGATAGTTCAATACATAGTGGTATAACCTACTAGTTACCACGTGTGCACAACTACTAATATAAACAGTAACAGTACAATACACTGTAGTGCGCATACGTAGGCAGTTCTTTTACAGGTCACATAGATCTATCTCATTGGAGAAAAATATCCCAACACACAGAAATGTGCATAGGAAGACAACTTCCTGGCATTTTAACTCGTATGTGCACAGCTAGTACTAATCTAGTTAGATGAAGTCCACCAATCAGTCTAACTAATAGAGAGTAAACCTAACAACCCAAATATTAACTGTCATACAAATGACCTTGACCTGTCCTGTCATACAAGTGACCTTGACCTATATATGAAAGTGACGCACAGTCTGATAAATGCTCATTAAAAGCTTTCAAATGAAATAATAATTAACGACAAAAAGGTGTAACAGCAGTAATAGTCAGATATACCAAGCAACAGGAAGTGCTTACCAAAGACTTCAGATGGGTTTAGCAGCTCCAGAAGGACTCCGCCTAACTTCTTCTCGTACGTAGCGAATCCTCCATCACTGTTTTTCATACTCAGCAGCTTCAACATCAGGTCATATCAGGTACACATAACAGATATACATAACAGGTACACACAACAGGTACACACAACAGGTACACACAACAGGTACACACAACAGGTACACACAACAGGTACACATAACAGGTACACATAACAGGTACACACAACAGGTACACATAACAGGTACACACAACAGGTACACACATCAGGTACACACAACAGGTACACATAACAGGTACACATAACAGGTACACATAACAGGTACACACAACAGGTACACACAACAGGTACACATAACAGGTACACATAACAGGTACACATAACAGGTACACACAACAGGTACACATAACAGGTACACACAACAGGTACACACAACAGGTACACATAACAGGTACACATAACAGGTACACATAACAGGTACACATAACAGGTACACATAACAGGTACACATAACAGGTACACACAACAGGTACACATAACAGGTACACATAACAGGTACACATAACAGGTACACATATCAGGTACACACAACAGGTACACATAACAGGTACACATAACAGGTACACATAACAGGTACACATAACAGGTACACATAACAGGTAGACATAACAGGTATACACAACAGGTACACATAACAGGTACACACAACAGGTACACATAACAGGTACACACAACAGGTACACATAACAGATACACACAACAGGTACACACAACAGGTACACATAACAGGTACACACAACAGGTACACATAACAGGTACACATAACAGGTACACATAACAGGTACACATAACAGGTACACATAACAGATATACATAACAGGTACACACAACAGGTACACATAACAGGTACACATAACAGGTACACATAACAGGTACACACAACAGGTACACATAACAGGTACACATAACCGGTACACATAACAGATATATACAACATACATACATAAGATAAGTACTGCTGGTGAACCAGTGCGTGGCTTAAATTGCTATTAATGGTACAGTAGTAGGTATAAGTATAACTTATATAGAAGGAGTAAGTATAACTTATATAGAAGGAGTAAGTATAACTTATATAGAAAGAGTAAGTATAACTTATATAGGAGTAAGTTTAACTTATATAGAAGGAGTAAGTATAACCTATATAGAAGGAGTAAGTATAACTTGTATAGAAGGAGTAAGTATAACTTATATAGAAGGAGTAAGTATAACTTATATAGAAGGTGTAAGTATAACTTATATAGAAGGAGTAAGTATAACTTATATAGAAGGAGTATAACTTATATAGAAGGAGTAAGTATAACTTATATAGAAGGAGTAAGTATAACTTATATAGAAGGAGTAAGTATAACTTATATAGAAGGAGTAAGTATAACTTATATAGAAGGAGTAAGTATAACTTATATAGAAGGAGTATAACTTATATAGAAGGAGTAAGTATAACTTATATAGAAAGAGTAAGTATAACTTATATAGAAGGAGTAAGTATAACCTATATAGAAGGAGTAAGTATAACTTATATAGAAAGAGTAAGTATAACTTATATAGAAAGAGTAAGTATAACTTATATAGAAAGAGTAAGTATAACTTATATAGAAGGAGTAAGTATAACCTATATAGAAGGAGTAAGTATAACTTATATAGAAGGAGTAAGTATAACTTATATAGAAAGAGTAAGTATAACTTATATAGAAGGAGTAAGTATAACCTATATAGAAGGAGTAAGTATAACTTATATAGAAGGAGTAAGTATAACTTATATAGAAGGAGTAAGTATAACTTATATAGAAGGAGTAAGTATAACTTATATAGGAGTAAGTATAACTTATATAGAAGGAGTAAGTATAACTTATATAGAAGGAGTAAGTATAACTTATATAGAAGGAGTAAGTATAACCTATATAGAAGGAGTAAGTATAACTTATATAGAAGGAGTAAGTATAACTTATATAGAAGGAGTAAGTATAACTTATATAGAAGGAGTAAGTATAACTTATATAGAAGGAGTAAGTATAACTTATATAGAAGGAGTAAGTATAACTTATATAGAAGGAGTAAGTATAACTTATATAGAAGGAGTAAGTATAACTTATATAGAAAGAGTAAGTATAACTTATATAGAAGGAGTAAGTATAACCTATATAGAAGGAGTAAGTATAACTTATATAGGAGTAAGTATAACTTATATAGGAGTAAGTATAACTTATATAGGAGTAAGTATAACTTATATAGAATGAGTAAGTATAACCTATATAGAAGGTGTAAGTATAACTTATATAGGAGTAAGTATAACTTATATAGGAGTAAGTATAACTTATATAGAATGAGTAAGTATAACCTATATAGAAGGTGTAAGTATAACTTATATAGAAGGAGTAAGTATAACTTATATAGAAGGAGCAAGTATAACCTATATAGAAGGAGTAAGTATAACTTATATAGAAGGTGTAAGTATAACCTATATAGAAGGAGTATAACTTATATAGAAGGTGTAAGTATAACCTATATAGAAGGAGTATAACTTATATAGAAGGAGTAAGTATAACTTATATAGAAGGAGTAAGTATAACTTATATAGAAGGAGCAAGTATAACCTATATAGAAGGAGTAAGTATAACTTATATAGAAGGAGTAAGTATAACTTATATAGAAGGAGTAAGTATAACCTATATAGAAGGAGTAAGTATAACTTATATAGGAGTAAGTATAACTTATATAGAAGGAGTAAGTATAACTTATATAGAAGGAGTAAGTATAACTTATATAGAAGGAGTAAGTATAACCTATATAGAAGGAGTAAGTATAACTTATATAGAAGGAGTAAGTATAACTTATATAGAAGGAGTAAGTATAACCTATATAGAAGGAGTAAGTATAACTTATATAGAAGGAGTATAACTTGTATAGAAGGAGTAAGTATAACCTATATAGAAGGAGTAAGTATAACTTATATAGAAGGAGTAAGTATAACTTATATAGAAGGAGTAAGTATAACTTATATAGAAGGAGTAAGTATAACTTATATAGAAGGAGTAAGTATAACTTATATAGAAGGAGTAAGTATAACTTATATAGAAAGAGTAAGTATAACTTATATAGAAGGAGTAAGTATAACTTATATAGAAGGAGTAAGTATAACTTATATAGAAGGAGTAAGTATAACTTATATAGAAAGAGTAAGTATAACTTATATAGAAGGAGTAAGTATAACTTATATAGAATGAGTAAGTATAACCTATATAGAAGGTGTAAGTATAACTTATATAGAAGGAGTAAGTATAACTTATATAGAAGGAGCAAGTATAACCTATATAGAAGGAGTAAGTATAACCTATATAGAAGGAGTAAGTATAACTTATATAGAAGGAGTAAGTATAACTTATATAGAAGGAGTAAGTATAACTTATATAGAAAGAGTAAGTATAACTTATATAGAAGGAGTAAGTATAACTTATATAGAAGGAGTAAGTATAACTTATATAGAAGGAGTAAGTATAACTTATATAGAAAGAGTAAGTATAACTTATATAGAAGGAGTAAGTATAACTTATATAGAAGGAGTAAGTATAACTTATATAGAAGGAGTAAGTATAACTTATATAGAAGGAGTAAGTATAACTTATATAGAAGGAGTAAGTATAACTTATATAGAAGGAGTAAGTATAACTTATATAGAAAGAGTAAGTATAACTTATATAGAAGGAGTAAGTATAACCTATATAGAAGGAGTAAGTATAACTTATATAGAAGGAGTATAACTTATATAGAAGGAGTAAGTATAACTTATATAGAAGGAGTAAGTATAACTTATATAGAAGGAGTATAACTTATATAGAAGGAGTAAGTATAACTTATATAGAAGGAGTAAGTATAACCTATATAGAAGGAGTAAGTATAACTTATATAGAAGGAGTAAGTATAACTTATATAGAAGGAGTAAGTATAACTTATATAGAAGGAGTAAGTATAACTTATATAGAAGGAGTAAGTATAACTTATATAGAAGGAGTAAGTATAACTTATATAGAAGGAGTAAGTATAACTTATATAGAAGGAGTAAGTATAACTTATATAGAAGGAGTAAGTATAACCTATATAGAAGGTGTAAGTATAACCTATATAGAAGGAGTATAACTTATATAGAAGGAGTAAGTATAACTTATATAGAAGGAGTAAGTATAACTTATATAGAAGGAGTAAGTATAACCTATATAGAAGGAGTAAGTATAACTTATATAGAAGGAGTATAACTTATATAGAAGGAGTAAGTATAACTTATATAGAAGGAGTAAGTATAACTTATATAGAAGGACTATAACTTATATAGAAGGAGTAAGTATAACTTATATAGAAGGAGTAAGTATAACCTATATAGAAGGAGTAAGTATAACTTATATAGAAGGAGTAAGTATAACTTATATAGAAGGAGTAAGTATAACTTATATAGAAGGAGTAAGTATAACTTATATAGAAGGAGTAAGTATAACTTATATAGAAGGAGTAAGTATAACTTATATAGAAGGAGTAAGTATAACTTATATAGAAGGAGTAAGTATAACTTATATAGAAGGAGTAAGTATAACCTATATAGAAGGTGTAAGTATAACCTATATAGAAGGAGTATAACTTATATAGAAGGAGTAAGTATAACTTATATAGAAGGAGTAAGTATAACTTATATAGAAGGAGTAAGTATAACTTATATAGAAGGAGTAAGTATAACTTATATAGAAGGAGTAAGTATAACTTATATAGAAGGAGTAAGTATAACTTATATAGAAGGAGTATAACTTATATAGAAGGAGTAAGTATAACTTATATAGAAGGAGTAAGTATAACTTATATAGAAGGAGTAAGTATAACTTATATAGAAGGAGTAAGTATAACTTATATAGAAGGAGTAAGTATAACTTATATAAAAGGAGTAAGTATAACTTATATAGAAGGAGTAAGTATAACTTATATAGAAAGAGTAAGTATAACTTATATAGGAGTAAGTATAACCTATATAGAAGGAGTAAGTATAACTTATATAGAAGGAGTAAGTATAACTTATATAGAAGGAGTAAGTATAACTTATATAGAAGGAGTAAGTATAACTTATATAGAAGGAGTAAGTATAACCTATATAGAAGGAGTAAGTATAACTTATATAGAAAGAGTAAGTATAACTTATATAGAAGGAGTAAGTATAACTTATATAGAAGGAGTATAACTTATATAGAAGGAGTAAGTATAACTTATATAGAAGGAGTAAGTATAACTTATATAGAAGGAGTATAACTTATATAGAAGGAGTGAGTATAACTTATATAGAAGGAGTAAGTATAACTTATATAGAAGGAGTATAACTTATATAGAAGGAGTAAGTATAACTTATATAGAAGGAGTAAGTATAACTTATATAGAAGGAGTATAACCTATATAGAAGGAGTAAGTATAACTTATATAGAAGGAGTGAGTATAACCTATATAGAAGGAGTAAGTATAACTTATATAGAAGGAGTATAACTTATATAGAAGGAGTAAGTATAACTTATATAGAAGGAGTAAGTATAACTTATATAGAAGGAGTAAGTATAACTTATATAGAAGGAGTATAACTTATATAGAAGGAGTAAGTATAACTTATATAGAAAGAGTAAGTATAACTTATATAGAAGGAGTAAGTATAACTTATATAGAAGGAGTAAGTATAACTTATATAGAAGGAGTAAGTATAACTTATATAGAAGGAGTAAGTATAACTTATATAGAAGGAGTAAGTATAACTTATATAGAAAGAGTAAGTATAACTTATATAGAAGGAGTAAGTATAACTTATATAGAAAGAGTAAGTATAACTTATATAGAAGGAGTAAGTATAACCTATATAGAAGGAGTAAGTACATGTACACCTACCACATCGACAGCCTGTTGAAGCCTCTCATTGGTCACATGACTGCTGAGCTTGTCAGCATTTTTCTCCTGCAGGTACATGACAGCCTTCAAACCCTCAGCAGTGCAGTCACTCACAATCCAGCCGCAGTCTCTGGTGCTAAAGGGAAAACCACCCTGAAAGAAATAATTGTCTGATTAAGAAGTGATAGAATGATCGTTTTCTGCTCGCTCCAGCCGCAAACGGCTTTGCCAGCATTTCCTGCATACCGACAGTCAAACAAGATCTAACAAACTGGGAGTGAGATCAAGTTATAATAAATGAGCGTAACAGTCTCACACAGTCATATCCAATCCAACCAACCTAGTTGAATCACAGAGTTATCTCCTCTCCCAAAACGCTTATTAAAGATCAAATAAAATATCAGCCGCTGGTAAGAGAGAGAGTGAATGCCTTTCAGTGCACAAGTGTAATGATAAAATAGTATCCTGGAACAAACTTACTCCTTTATTACCATCGATGTCATGTTTCCAACTATGGAGTGAAAACATAGTATTGTACAGAATTTTCACGCGAGTATCAAATCACCAAACGAACGCAACAATTGGTTAGTATTCTACAAGAGGAGATAACTCTATCAGTTAAATAATAACATAACAAAATGCCAGCGAGTCCATCAACGGAAGACAAAAGAGATGCCAACCACCTTATTCATCTGGCGATAGTACTTCTTGTAATCTGGGGGATTCTCTGGTATCTGTGTGAGTCTAAGGAAACTGTGAGCCATCTCCAGACAACTCTCAAATTCTGGCAGATGCCACACGTCTGTCTCCATTATTGCAACAACAGCAAACGCAGTGTCCCACAGCTGAGAGCCGTTAGTACCCTGTAGAACACACTATATCTATAGAACACAGCACACTGTATCTATAGAACACAGTACACTGTATCTATAGAACACAGCAGACTGTATCTATAGAATACAGCACACTGTATCTATAGAACACAGCACACTATACCTATAGAATACAGCACGCTGTATCTATAGAACACAGCACACTATATCTATAGAACACAGCACACTGTATCTATAGAACACAGTACACTATATCTATAGAACACAGCACACTGTATCTATAGAACACAGTACACTATATCTATAGAACACAGCACACTGTATCTATAGAATACAGTACACTATATCTATAGAATACAGCACACTATGTCTATAGAATACAGTACACTATATCTATAGAACACATTACACTATGTCTATAGAATACAGCACACTGTATCTATAGAATACAGTACACTATGTCTATAGAATACAGCACACTGTATCTATAGAATACAGTACACTATATCTATAGACACAAGACAAACTTACAGTCATCTTCATTCCATCCAAACCGAGCCTGTAACCAAACACACATATCTAACATTAGATTGGTTCAGTAGACTAAATCAAGGAAATATTTTATATTGAACAATTACCTACCACAGATATAACATACAAGTAACAAGGTAGATATATAACAAGGAGACAATACAAAGAGAATACATACCACAAATATAACATACAGGTAACAAAGTAGATATATAACAAGGAGACAATACAAAGAGAATACATACCACAAATATAACATACAGGTAACAAAGTAGATATATAACAAGGAGACAATACAAAGAGAATACATACCACAGATATAACATACAAGTAACAAAGTATATATATAAGGAGACAATACAAAGAGAATACATACCACAGATATAAAATACAAGTAACAAAGCAGATATATAACAAGGAGACAATACAAAGAGAATACATACCACAGATATAACATACAAGTAACAAAGTAGACATATAACAAGGAGACAATACAAAGAGAATACATACCACAGATATAACATACAAGTAACAAAGTATATATATAACAAGGAGACAATACAAAGAGAATACATACCACAGATATAACATACAAGTAACAAAGTAGACATATAACAAGGAGACAATACAAAGAGAATACATACCACAGATAATCCTCAACTCTCTGCTGATGTCGTTTAAACTGTTTATTTCCAGGTCCATCGACTTTCCACCTTACCAACATGTTGATTGTCTTGGATATCTGGGAACGTAATAGACAATACATGCAGTTTATACATCTCATATGTACAAACATGTGGTATATTCATAATGTAAATGTGATATGTATGTTAATGTATTAGCTAACGATGGACTGAGATCCATAAAGCCGTGTTTACACTAGGCGACTGCGACTCTATTGATTGTCGCAGTCGCATATTGCCTTTACACTGCTGCGACACCCTAAATTTTCGAGTTTTGCGACGTCGGAGTTGCCCAACCATCTTAGCTAAAATAATTTATTGCGTTCCTGCTCACGCAGTTGGATTGATGAGTTGTAATTTAATTATTACCAGTTTTCTACCAGGCAATAGTTCTCTATGCGTCTTGTGGATTTTTTATTTACCTATAATATGAAATTTTAACTTATCTACAAATGATAATACCATATACTGAAATTAAATAATAATTTGAAGAAAATCTAATGTTCTTTTTGTGTTTGCATCCAAAATAATAATAACTACTCCGAATATGAATTATTTATTATTGTTGAACATACATAGCTTGATTCTTTTGATAAGAAAAATAATAAACACACATGTCAACTATGCTGGTAATAATTAATTATTTAATAATAACCTTATGATCTTATAACAATCATTGTTTACATTATATCTAGGCTAGAATAAACAAAATATTGGAGCCGCTATATACAGCAACTCAATTGGTTAAACTGTGTCACGTGGCTATGAAGACGCTGCGACTTGACGCTCGAACCCAACACTGCTGGGTTGCTGCGTCTCAGCCTCTGACAACCCTGCATCTCCACCGGAAGCTGCGCCAGCCTCGTGCGTCGAGGCGCAAGCGGCAAACTTCAAAGGAGTCGGAGTCGCCTAGTGTAAACGCGGCTTGAGTGACACTTACTGGCCCAACACTTATACATTTAGTGAACTCATCATCAGCGCAGATATGTTCATAGCATTTTTGCAGGGCTTTATCCCTCAGCCAACCACTATGATACTTTTCATACATATTCAACACACCTACAAACATTGAGCATGTAAACCTTATTGCAGCATATTACAATTGGCTACTGCTACAAGACAGGAGCTTGTATCCAATACTGGAGAGAGCAAACAACGACCAAGAGTACTTCTATCAAGCATTTGTTTGGGATAATTCATAGACGGCTCTAACAATCAAGGGTGGGGGAGGATAACTCTGTAAGTCTATCATGTAATAAAACGTTTATACTATGTAGTAGTATTATATTTATTACTACGACTGTACTATAGTTACTACTACTCTACTATAGCTACTACTACTGTACTATAGTTACTACTACTGTACTATAGTTACTGCTAGTGTACTATAGTTACTGCTTCTGTACTATAGTTACTACTACTGTACTATAGTTACTACTACTGTACTATAGTTACTACTACTGTACTATAGTTACTACTACTGTACTATAGTTACTGCTACTGTACTATAGTTACTGCTACTGTACTATAGTTACTGCTACTACTGTACTATAGTTACTACTACTGTACTATAGTTACTACTACTGTACTATAGTTACTACTACTGTACTATAGTTACTACTACTGTACTATAGTTACTACTACTGTACTATAGTTACTACTACTGTACTATAGTTACTACTACTGTACTATAGTTACTACTACTGTACTATAGTTACTACTACTGTACTATAGATACTACTACTGTACTATAGTTACTACTACTGTACTATAGTTACTACTACTGTACTATAGTTACTACTACTGTACTATAGTTACTACTACTGTACTATAGCTACTACTACTGTATTATAGTTACTACTACTGTACTATAGTTACTACTACTGTACTATAGTTACTACTACTGTACTATAGCTACTACTACTGTACTATAGCTACTACTACTGTACTATAGTTACTACTACTGTACTATAGTTACTACTACTGTACTATAGTTACTACTACTGTACTATAGTTACTACTACTATACTATAGCTACTACTACTACTACTGTACTATAGTTACTGCTACTACTCCTGTACTACAGTTACAGCTACTGTACCATAGTTACTAACACTACTATAAGTACTATCTACTCACTGTATCCCATATCTAAAAGCCACGAGTGCGGAGAGTACAGATCTCCTGGTGACACATTATTTCTCTGCGCAGGCCAATCAATGGTGTCAAAGTCCTCCACGTACAGCTCCTGCAATAGATTAGGTAGGTAGTTGTCTCCACCACAAGTACACACAGGTACAGTAAAGATATGTAACAAGTGTGAGTAGTTTGGTGCTCACCTGTCGTAGAGAGCCAATCAATGGAGTTAAGTGAGCAGTGATACGTTTACCATAACAGTATGCCATGGGCAGGTATACCTGTCTGCAGTGACACCACAACTTGGAGGGATGGAACGGTATAGCACTGGGCAGATACCTGTAAGGCGAAGGGCTGATAACTCCAACAGAATGCATTGTACAGGTACTACCACATTTACATACAAACAGAGCTATACAATTGTTGATGTTACCATATGCCAGTTCTACTAGTGATGGAAAAACATTGACAAAAGAAAAGATAAAACAATTTATATTGACCAATCACGGAAATGTGGAATTGTAACGTCAAACAGATCAAGCGCTGGTTTTTAGACTAAAGTCGAAGACCTTAAGCTACGTTCACATTATACGATTTTCGGCAATGCTATTATCAGGAGGAATCGGGAGTTGCTCTCCCGATTATTTCCAAGAGTTTACAAATGCGATTTTTTTTGCCCGATATCGGCATGGCCTTAACAGTTGTCAAGACACCGCACTTAATTGATAAATACATAGCTTCAAATTATTAATTATTAATAATAATAATATAATATAGCTTATTATTTTATATTACCAGAAATTTCAATAAATTACAGCATTTTTCACTCATCAATAATGAAAGATAAATTACAAATAGTAATAAATAACTTAAGTATATTTAAATATAATAATAATATATAAATGATAATAACTTTTTTCAATACAATTATTTATTATAATCACGGAGCTTGTAGTTATTTTTATTATATTGATAATAATTAGTACACTCACTTATATATTTTACATATAAACAAGGCTCGCAAATGATCAGAGAAATATTAAAAAATATTCTGAAATTGGTTAAATAATAATAATAATAAAGTAGCTGTAAGTTTCTTGAAAAGTCTTAAATTGAAAAGCTGCGATGTAGATGCTGATTGGCTATACATGCTGATAATCATACAGGGCTCCATCACTGCCCGATGAAAAACAATTTGCCACCGATTGTGAAAATGCGAGCCGATTTTAGGCTGCGCCCACTCGAACAAGAATGGCGTAGTGTGAATGCAGCTTTAGAAGGCAGCCAGGCACTACAGTGGAACGCTCATATAAATATATATATGAGATACTTCCTATAAAATGAACTGTAGAATTAGGTAACTTGCTGGCTTGAGACTTGCTGGTTTGTAACAAGCAATAATTCTAGTTAGCCTGTTTGTTACAAACAACTTAGGCGGGACTTGTAAACTGGTTAGTAAATCTAAATAAATGAACGCTACACATACAATTAGAATATAAATCTCACCACATTTCTGGAAACAAGCTGTTCATTCCATCCCAATCATAGACA
Organism: Cryptosula pallasiana; assembly: GCA_945261195.1. NCBI lineage: Eukaryota > Metazoa > Bryozoa > Gymnolaemata > Cheilostomatida > Cryptosulidae > Cryptosula > Cryptosula pallasiana. The sequence goes on from OX183139.1 coordinate 17,567,846, forward strand.
TTTAGTATTGCCAACCAAAACTTTCCCCATGAGGGTATTGCTGCAGCTCCTCCTACAAAATACACAGATTCAGATTTATGGCTAGGCAAGTCTTAGTGTACAGTAACTATACAACAATGCTAGCTATCATATGGCCTTAAAAATGTGCTATACAGATACAAATAATGTAACTTTATAGGAATGTCCAGCCATATACCTAGAGAGTGCAGCAGGGAACGAGCTTTAACCAAATCAGTGTCTGTGGACTCCACACCAAGAAGTCGCATTGTAACGTAATTCAATGCAGTGCCAAACACTGTGGGTGGTCCCTCTATATGCCTGAGAAGCATACATTACATGTAATACACCACACTTACTAGCACTCTATATGCCTGAGAAGCATACATTACATGTACTACACCACACTTACTAGCACTCTATATGCCTGAGAAGCATACATTACATGTACTACACCACACTTACTAGCACTCTATATGCCTGAGAAGCATACATTACATGTAATACACCACACTTACTAGCACTCTATATGCCTGAGAAGCATACATTACATGTAATACACCACACTTACTAGCACTATATATGCATGAGAAGAATACATTACATGTAATACACCACACTTACTAGCACTCTATATGCCTGAGAAGCATACATTACATGTAATACACCACACTTACTAGCACTATATATGCCTGAGAAGAATACATTACATGTAATACACCACACTTACTAGCACTCTATATGCCTGAGAAGAATACATTACATGTAATACACCACACTTACTAGCACTATATATGCCTGAGAAGAATACATTACATGTAATACACCACACTTACTAGCACTATATATGCCTGAGAAGCATACATTACATGTAATACACCACACTTACTAGCATCCAACTTAATTTACTGAATTGATGGATAACTCATTGTTGTAAAATGCAACTGAAATTAACTGTGAGATTGAAAAACAAGAATATAAAAAGCTAACAAGAGATAGAGCTCGTCAGAATTTATAAATTAACTCATAAGAAGATATAAGAAAACTCATAAGAAGATATAAAAGAACTCATAAGAAGATATAACAGAACTCATAAGAAGATATAAAAGAACTCATAAGAAGATATAAAAAAACTCATAAGAAGATATAACAGAACTCATAAGAAGATATAAAATAACTCATAAGAAGATATAAAAGAACTCATAAGAAGATATAACAGAACTCATAAGAAGATATAAAAGAACTCATAAGAAGATATAAAAGAACTCATAAGAAGATATAACAGAACTCATAAGAAGATATAAAATAACTCATAAGAAGATATAAAAGAACTCATAAGAAGATATAAAAGAACTCATAAGAAGGTATAAAAGAACTCATAAGAAGATATAAAAGAACTCATAAGAAGATATAAAAGAACTCATAAGAAGATATAAAAGAACTCACAAGAAGATATAAAAGAACTCATAAGAAGGTATAAAAGAACTCATAAGAAGATATAACATAACTCATAAGAAGATATAAAAGAACTCATAAGAAGGTATAAAAGAACTCATAAGAAGATATAAAAGAACTCATAAGAAGATATAACAGAACTCATAAGAAGATATAAAAGAACTCATAAGAAGATATAAAAGAACTCATAAGAAGGTATAAAAGAACTCATAAGAAGATATAAAAGAACTCATAAGAAGATATAAAAGAACTCATAAGAAGATATAAAAGAACTCATAAGAAGGTATAAAAGAACTCATAAGAAGATATAAAAGAACTCATAAGACGATATAAAAGAACTCACAGGAAGATATAAAAGAACTCATAAGAAGGTATAAAAGAACTCATAAGAAGATATAACATAACTCATAAGAAGATATAAAAGAACTCATAAGAAGATATAAAAGAACTCACAAGAAGATATAAAAGAAGATATAAAAGAACTCATAAGAAGGTATAAAAGAACTCATAAGAAGATATAAAAGAACTCATAAGAAGGTATAAAATAACTCATAAGAAGATATAAAAGAACTCATAAGAAGATATAAAAGAACTCACAAGAAGATATAAAAGAAGATATAAAAGAACTCATAAGAAGGTATAAAAGAACTCATAAGAAGATATAAAAGAACTCATAAGAAGATATAAAAGAACTAATAAGAAGATATAAAAGAACTCATAAGAAGGTATAAAAGAACTCATAAGAAGATATAAAAGAACTCATAAGAAGATATAAAAGAGCTCATAAGAAGGTATAAAAGAACTCATAAGAAGATATAAAAAAACTCACAAGAAGGTATAAAAGAACTAATAAGAAGGTATAAAAGAACTCATAAGAAGATATAAAAGAACTCATAAGAAGATATAAAAGAACTCATAAGAAGATATAAAAGAACTAATAAGAAGATATAAAAGAACTCATAAGAAGATATAAAAGAACTCATAAGAAGATATAAAAGAACTCATAAGAAGATATAAAAGAACTCATAAGAAGGTATAAAAGAACTCATAAGAAGATATGAAAGAAGATATAAGAAGATATAAAAGAAGATATAAAAGAACTCACAAACCCCATCCTCCATCAAAGCACTGCACTGAGCGCAAGTATCGTATCATCTCTAACCTCTGCTGCTCTGTGAATGCAGTATTGGTTATGTAATTGACTATGACCAACCCTGCAGGTACAAACATACACATTCAATAATACATGCACACAAACCAATAGTACATGCACACAAACCAATAATTACACAACTTCCCAAGCATATTCACCAATTAACTCTAAAGCAAAGAGAAATAAAATGTAAGCACAACAAATCATACAAAGACACCTAAAATGAGCAGAATGATACAAGAAAAATGAACAGAGAGGACACACAAACAGAGAACACATCCAGAAAACACACACAGAGAAGACACACACACACGCGCACACACACACACTGAGAGGACACATTGAGACCGGACACATGGAAAAAACACACACGACACAGTTAGAGCAAACATACCAGGCATAAGAAACAGTGGTCCCCCATAGTCTCCAGCCCAGTGCCCATCCTCTGCCTGTAGGGCTGAGTAGAACTTGAGGGCATTGTATGAGGCAGCTTTGGCAGTCCTAGCTGTTGGCAGAGCTGGAGCCAGTGAATCCTTCATGCAAGTAAATAACATAAACTTACATGTAAGTACACAATATAATTGTATCTAAAATACTGTGGTACAAGATAGATATACATATACTTACTGTGGTACAAGGTAGATATACATATACATACTGTGGTACAAGAGTAGATATACATATACTTACTGTGGTACAAGGTAGATATACATATACTTACTGTGGTACAAGGTAGATATACATATACTTACTGTGGTACAAGGTAGATATACATATACTTACTGTGGTACAAGGTAGATATACATATACTTACTGTGGTACAAGGTAGATATACATATACTTACTGTGGTACAAGGTAGATATACATATACTTACTGTGGTACAAGGTAGATATACATATACTTACTGTGGTACAAGGTAGATATACATATACTTACTGTGGTACAAGGTAGATATACATATACTTACTGTGGTACAAGGTAGATATACATATACTTACTGTGGTACAAGGTAGATATACATATACTTACTGTGGTACAAGGTAGATATCCATATACTTACTGTGGTACAAAAGTAGATATTCATGTACTTACTGTGGTACAAAAGTAGATATTCATGTACTTACTGTTGGCAGCCCTATTGAATGCTTCTCCAGAAGATTCTGTTCCCTGGTTTCACCACCACCTGAACTCTCCGTGTAATGCCATGTCTGCCTTCCCTCAACATTTTCGAGCCGCCATCTTGTTAAATCAGTGGCTGGTTTAGTTTTATATGGGCCGCCTCTTCTGCGACGAAGACGATTTGTATAAGAGTGCGTAGACATCTTTAATCTATCAAACAGATTACCATGAATACACATATATGTGTATATAATACTGCTTAAAACACGCCAAAGGCGCTAGTCCGCACATTTCTTGATTAATATTTTAGTATTGCTTTGCCAAATACATTTGGGTACTTTTCATATTGTGCTACATCTGTAAAAAAAAATAATAAGTCATGCTGTAAAGCCTGGTTCACATACATCGTAGATGGCTTGCAAGTGATCGTGGATCCCTCGTGCGACGGATCCGCGATACATGTTCACATAAACTTGGCAAACCCACGATCGCAAGAAGTATAATCACTCTCTTGACTGGGAGGTAATAAAATATCGAAACACGTCTTCACTGACCAACGACTAGATACATACTAAATGAATTATCCTTGTTCAATTTACACGAAATAATTTATTATTTTTAACAGTTATAACTTTTTTTTACATTTTTGCTGATATTATCATTGAATCTTATTCCATATTTTTTAATTAAATTTTTAACTGTTGTTCAATGGTGCATTATCATTTTTTTACCATCTCTTAATATAAAATTTTGAATCTCAATTTATAATAATATGCTAATTATGCTATTGTGCAGGATTTCACTGTGGGGGTGTGAGTGGTAGCTCGGCCTACCTGCACAACCTCCCGAACTGTAATGGCAACTGTGTCTTGTATGCTAGCGATACAACCCTTCCACAGGTCGACTTAGTATACTAGAGAATGGTGGTCGACCATATCAGTAACTAGTGAGCTGCCGGTTGCGTTAGCTGTTGTTTTGTGTGTGCAATGAGTTCGAACTTTGAAGGGCGAACTAGTTGAACTAGATTCGGCCAGCAGAGGTTCGGCTGTCTTTTTGTAGTGCTGTGCAGAGGTCGAACATTGAAGGCGAAGTTAGTCAAGGCTAAGTTCGGCCAGCAGAGGTCCAGACTGATCTGCCTGTATATTACTACTCGAGTAATGGTGCGCAGTGAAGTTGATTGTATGTACAAAGAATCTTCTGAGAGTGTGCAAGCTGACTCTGACTTTATTCACAGATTACATCGGTATTTATGTACATGATTACATAATGGCAAAAGGTAATACAAAAGAGGCCACACCTGGCACAAATGATTGGCCAGCGTGTGCAAATAAAATACAAGAGGTGGTCCTTAACTGACTGCATGACTGGACTCACATGTTGAACGTATAAGTTATAATGTTAAAGGAATAATTATTGATAAAGCACATAGATTGATTTGCCCTAAAGCGCGGGCATAGAACAAGACAGGTTGACAATAGTTTAGAATAGAACAGGACATGATGTAACACATAGAACAACGTAAGTGTAATGTTTGTACGAGTACCATAGAGTTATTTGGGTAAGATGGCGTCGGTCCTCTACACTATTATATAAAAATTTAAAGAAAATTTATATATTTATACATTTAAATCAACTATCACAATATTTCACTCAGAAAATTAATAATAAATAATAATCAATATTTATAATTAAACAATAATAATTTTATTATTTATTATAATTTTTTGATGGCAGTCATTTTTACATGAGTAACCTTGACCTGAATGTGGTTTTTGAAAAAGAAAGTAAGAAAATTTACTCTCTATCGTACGACGGTCGCACGAAAGTTTGTTCAGCTGAACTTTTCTACGAGCCTCTACGACGTCGTACGAGCCACAGGAAATCCAGGTTCACATACATCGCAGATGGCTCGCAAGTGATCGCGGATCCCTCGTGCGAGCCATCTACGATGTATGTGAACCAGGCTTTATGAGAGCTTATTTGGTACTTTAGGATGCAAACGAAAAAAACTTTTTAATCTACCATAATGCAAGCTCCAATTAGTCACTTTTCAAAATAACCAGTGTACCTATCTTATAAAGTGCGACTTTATTTGGCTATCGGGTTTTCTACTGAAGAAATTGGATACTGTTTGTATTATGTTCTAGAACCTTGATAAGGTCACATAACGCAATCCTAAGAAACATCATTCACTATACATCAATTAGCTCGCTCAGAAACAAATGTTTTCTGCCAGACTACATTTTTACCTTTTCTACGGAGAACTAGATGTGTTGGCCACAGAAGAGGCAAGAAAACCAACTGTTTCGGTCAACAAAGGAAATGCAGTAGACTATATAAAGTGAGTTTTCTCAGCTGATAAAAACCATTGGTTGAGCCCCTAGTTAAACATAGCATTCACGAGGTTATGGTTCAGGGAAAGCGAAAAAATTGTCCAACGACGGGAGGTGTGAACACATATCAAGTAGTCAGCGTAGCGTCCCTATTCTTCCTTTGAGACCAGTGATAAGCAACCTTCCAACTGTGACCATCAGGAAGGTTTTCATTGCGATGCTGACCAATTAAAAAGAGCTTATAATTGTTGTTAGATGAGAATTTATTGTACAGGAAATGTAAGAGAAGGAATAGTTTAAAGCATAAAAAGTGGCTGCAAGATCAATATACTCACAAACAAACATATAAGTTACAAGGGAAGCTAGGGGAAAACAAGCTGTCAGAATTAGGAATCTGACAAGTTATTTTAGGAAAGAAAGACATGATGAAACATGTTGCAACCCAAGATAAATTTTGGATTCGTGAGGAAATAGGCTGCAACTATGTAAGGAACCCAGTTATTTTCAAAAACAAAGAGAGATGATAAAACATGTTGCAATTGTCAGCCGGGAAAAACTGAAGGTTTGGAAATTTGGGAATCCAAGATATTTTTAGAGATCATGATGAAAGAAGCTGCAACTATATAAGGAGCATTGGAGCAGCATTGAGCGGGCAGTCGTTGTTTAATTTTTGGATAGTAATGTTGTGATTAGTTAGCGAGATTTAGCAGTTAGATGAGAGGAACAGACGCCTTCAAGCAGGACTACACAAGTGATCAGGAGCAAACGCATTATTAAAGAGGAGTATTCACTACTGGACTACAAGTATTGGAAAGAAGCATTGATTGGAAGAGATACCACAGGACACGCTAGCCTATTTGTTACTAAAGAGGAGTATTCACTACTGGACCACAAGTATTGGAAGGAAACATTGATTGGAGGAGATACCACAGGATACGCTAGCTTTTTCGGGGTAAGTGATTTATTTTGACATTGAGCATTAGTGAGATAGAACGGTGTTAACGCATTAGCTGAAACATTGCTGACAGCCAGCAATAATTGTGAAGAGGAGTGCTTGATATATGAAACTGGTTGATAGATAGTTAGTAATTGGAAGTTGGTTTTTATTGTTTTGACAGTATTCAGAAGATATCAGTGTTTAGGTAATACCGTAATTGTTTGAGGAAAGCATCGTTTTTGCTATACGAAAATAACTTAGCATCTAACCATTATTATACAGTTACAGGGCAAATAAGGGATTTATTTTGACATTTGGCATTAGCTAGGTAGAACGGTGTTAGCGCATTAGCTGAAACATTGCTGACAGCCAGCATTAATTGTGAAGAGAAGTACTTGATGAATGAAACTGGTTGATAGGTATAGAGATTTTTGTAATTGAGAAGTTGGCAGTTTGATTTGGTTGTTTTGACGACGTTCGGTATACAACGGAGTTTTTCTTAAAGATAAGTATTTGGATTGTTTTTTTGTTGAGTAGACATTACGCAGTAATTTGATATACCATTTATTTAGATTCAGACTTTACAGTCAAAGATTTATTTTTATAAAACAACAGTAACTGACACCAATTCCATTACGGTTTGGTGGGGTCCTGGTGGCAAATAGCTGAATTTTTGGTTTGGCTGGCTATTTGGGGTAAGCTCACTTTTTTTAACGTGGGTTTGCTTGGGGTCAATTATTAATAATCATAGTGGTTCCATTTTCAATAATCTTATTGATATAAATTATAAAAAGAATATTTCACTTAGTTATCCGTTTGATAATTGTTTTTGTTTACGTATTAATCTCATTGATATTGATTATTCAGTCAGACAGATTGTTTTGACAACCATCTCCAGCTGATTTTTGTATCGCAGTAGCAGTAATATTACAGCTGTTCGCTTACTTAGGAATTGTTTTGCTTATATATTTATAATTGTCAGGAGGGTAGGGACAGGCCACATACTCATAACTCATTAGTCTCAGTCTCGGACTGTTACAAACGGTTACTGAGTGCCTGTAGTAAAGTGGAAATACAGTCCTCTTGCTTACGGTCCCGTTATTTAGCAGTTTACCTTATTACTGTTTACTAAGATTATTATTAGTTAGTTTTATTGATCCCCGATTTTATCACATTTATCGATTCCACCCTATCTACCCTCTGACAGAAACAATCATCACGCACACTCAGAACTACTACTGCACTTTTATATACCGAGATGGCATTTGACCGTAAATACTAATTGTTTTATCACTGCATTGATCAAAGCCCAGTGTATGTCTTAATCTTTATATTGCTATTAAACTTTTACCATTTGGAAGCTACAAAAGTTATGTAATATGGTTGGAGTTCCCACCTATTTTCTAAGATGAAAGGAAGTTGCTGGCTTTTGTCCTTAGGGTAGCAGGAAGAAGCACAGCAGGAACTTCAATAAAGAATACAGATGACGAGCAGGACTCTTGCTCTCTTCATTTACTAAGTAATTTACCATTCAAAGCGTAGTAACTACAAACATAACTACAAGAGCTGCCGACCTATGTAGCCAGCTTTTTAGTCAGTCATAATAATGATGATCAGCCATAAATGATAACAAGGCAGAAGGCATTGTCTGAGTTAGCCAGTTAGTGTTCTACGTCAACCATCCATGCTCAGTGACATACATTGTTTAGACCTGTTTGACAAAGCGTTCAACTGTTTTACAAGCACATTGCCTGGTTGAGCCAAAGATCTGGTCAGGAGAGCTGTGTGCTTCATGGAAGGTGACTTTTAGTCCGTTAATCAAAAATCCTACACAGTATTCCACATATTAAATATCAGGTGATGCTCCCCAATGTTTTTATGTCATGAAACCTTCAATATTTTGAGTCATAAAAACAAATTAATTTCGGTAGCTAGTTATTATTATTACTAATAATAATATTGTTAGTATAACTAGTAATATTAGTAACTGCACAAAATGAAGTCGAAAGAAAAATAATATTATCATAGTAAATGATTTACCTCATTAGCTTCTTTGAAATATAACTTTTTGTATTGTTCTAGTATTTTTTCACTAACATAACCATCATCATGATCATAGTCATTATATTGTAATGGAAATCAACTAGCGCGGCTGGTGAGTTAGTCAGCTGGCTGACTAGCCTAGTACTATAGTACTATACCCTGTACATAAGAAGATGATAGCTAGGATATTCCGCTTTTCTGAACAGCTCCCGCCTGGCGGTAGCCTAACGTATTGTGGCTATTTGTATTATTAATCCATGTAGCGTCCTGCTTGTTGTGTAACTTTGGGATTAGTCGTAGTAGCATGACCTGATGTTTTGCATGCCCAATAATCCTGTAGCTTTTTCAACAGCTGAGATACATTTTCCATAAATAGAGAGGCAGTTAGCCTAGTGGGCAGAGTTTGTTGTGCGCTTGACTAAGAAGGTTCTTAGCCAAGTTTTTGTATCGTGCTAACAATACAGTTATATTTGACCTGAAACTCTGTTTGATTCGTGAGGCTGGTTGCCTGTTATTACTAGCTTGTCTACACACAGTAGTATCCGGATCTGTCTTACTCTACAGATCATTACCAGAAGAGCCATCTCTACTTACGCAGTAGCGCTCTACAGTGAACTTTGTCTACTCTGCCGGTTTGGTTAATTCTCTAGTAGCTGTCGGTAAAGGCATTAGAAAAAATCCTCAACAATATTATGATAATAATATTTATCTGTGTCCTCTTCATCTCAACCACTATCTCTCCAACTATGACATTAAAAATTTCGCTCATAAATTTTTTTTTAAACATTTCAGGTCATAACCAACTGATCATAATTGAACAGAGTAATTCTAGGCACTTCGGGATCTGAGATGGTAGCTGACTACAGGCAACCAATTTCGTTCTCTGGCAGGGCCAATGAAGAACATCCAATGGTGGAGTTAAGTGTTCGAGTGAGGAGCAATGTACTGCATAGGGTTTGGTCAGACAGATGTGATGTGACAGCCCTCTTGAAGTATTTGCTGAAGACTGCTACATTGGAATGGTGATACTGGCTGAAGGCCTTCATTCGCCTATCACTTCGATGCACTGAGTGAGCTAGTAGATTTATGTGCTTTAGGAGGCTGGTGATGCTAGACTGGTAGTCAGCTCCTCCTATGCCAAAGATGACCTTTGCCGCATTTCTCTGAGCAGCTTCAAGACAAGATGCAGCTGTGTAGGTGATGGAATCCCATGCCTCTGATGCGTGATCCATAACTGGTCACACCAACTGCTTGCAAGCAGTAGCCTTAGCTGTTTGGAAATCTGTGAGCACATGAAGACTAGGGTTGAGTTTGCCTTTGCTGCAGTGTTGTTAATGTGGGCTTGCCAGGTAGTCTTGGGATCGAGAGTCACATCTAGGCTCTAGATATGTTCAGCGCAGGGAATCTGTTCCATGGAGATTCAGCGTGTGTCTGTCAGGATGCTCGTTTCAAAAGGTGATATGCTGGCACTGGGGTGGATGAAATTTCATGTCTCAAGCTTTCTCCCATGACTTAAGACTAAAGAGACAATCTTGGAGGCTCTGATAGCTTTGAGTAAAATTGTATATTGTTGTACCACTGAAAAAAAAGACGAATTTTGATTTTGCTGCATCTGGTAGGTTGTTGGTGTAAAACAAAAACATTGCAGGTCCTATCACTGATCCCTGGAGACCTCCTGATGTCGTCAATGCTTATTTCAACTCTTCACTGTCTACAAGTACTTCCTGAGCGCTGCTTGAGAGAAAATCATCAATTTAGGACATTACCTAAATATTGTAATGGAATTGTACGAGTGACAGTGCGTGGACAGACGAGCCAGATTTGCCCTACCGATAAGAAGCAGATGTTTACCTTGGAAGCCTAGATGCCAGTGGAGCCTCCGTTCTTACCAGCCGATGAAAGCTAGCCGTAAAAGATCAAGCCTGAGAAGCCAAGCTAACAGTTCTGGTAGTCATCTTGTTTCATGTAATTAATTATTATTACCGTTTAACCTGGCGGAGAAACGCCCGTTTGTTGCATTGTATTATATATATGTCTATGTTTTGGCGCTATTGTGTATGGTTAGTAATGCGCCTGTCTTGTAGCGACCGATCATATTATGTTTTTATTAGCCAATTGTATCATGTGATTTTAAACTACATTATTTAAATATTTTACTCCATAAATAGAAGGGCAGGTCGCCCAGTGAGTCAGAGTTAGTAGTAGTCGTGTGAGTGAATGCACCAGGATACTTTAGGGGTTAAGGTTGTGTATTCTTATAGTCTGGACTGGATTATTAGTGGGATCTAATATTGTGAGCTATCATACACTTTGAATCTTCTCTCGTTTGTAAGGTTTTGTATCTTCATGTTCAATACACTATTGTTGATAAATCTACAACTCTTCTCATACTGTCATTGACTTGCTTACAGTATTACATTGTCAATAACACGTTCTTAGAGATTACTATACACTTTTGGACATTGTCACGAAGTTGCCTAACATGTTGCTGTGAACTATACAGGTGCTTGCAATTAATTTGTGAATCTAAAGCGAAACCGGATCTGTGTGCAATTAAACAGATCTCCATTAGAAGAGAACAGGAAGTCTCCGGATCATATAGATATAGACTGATCATTACCGTATACATCGGAGTTACTACTACCGGGTTAGTAGTCTTGTATGACGGATTGTTGCCTTGTCACTAAGCAGCTACGCTACCATTAACAGCTCTAGTGCACCTGTGTACTTTGTACGGTACACAGCTATCCTCTCACAAGTGTCGGTAAAGTTTCTGTTGCAAACCACGCAGAAATCCTTTACAATATGTTACTAGTGTATCAAACTAGTAATTATATCATCATTCATAATACTAGGTATAAATATCATCATCATTATCATCATAGTTCGTTATTTCATTCACACTAAGTAAGATAAATGAAATAATACTATGATAATAATTAATATACTTTCGTTTCATTCTGAATGAATGAATAATAAGCATAAGAATAAAAATTGCATTAATAATAATAACTACAATATATTTTAGATATATAATAATAATTATATATCATTATTATCATAATAAATAAATAGATAATGTTGCAGTTTAGTTTATATTTGAAGTTATCCTCTGTTACAATATTTGGAGTTGCACTCCCACTACATTACGCCGCTAAGATCACTATTATATACGGGCATTAAGGAGCCATCTTGATGAATAGTAAGACTCCACAAGAACCCTAAAAATTCTAACTAGCTAATTGTAGTTAGGCTGGCCAGCCATAGGTTACCATAGATTTACCAAAACTGCAGGTACAGTATATTACATCTTATAACATGGTGGCAGCTGCGGTCTGAACCCTGAAGGAGAGGAGCTACCCTGATTGACTGAAGCGGAACCCTGGATTTTTGTGCTCCACGTGAGTTGGCTCTGTAATTTGATTTGCTGATCTTAGAGATGGAAGGACTGGGCCTAGCACCTCCTGCTGAGCTCTGTTTGGATGGAAATCTTGCTGAGAATTGGAGGAGATGGAGGAGAAATTTTGAAAATTACTTGATTGCCATCAATTTAAATGCTGCACCGGTAGGTAATGATGGCAACTTTCCTGCTGCAAATAATGCCATATGGTTGAGGCAAATAGCCATATTGAGACATTGTATTGGTGAAGAAGCAGTAGAAATACTTGATCAATTTGAATTCGATGAGGAGGCTGATCCGGCTGAAGACAGGAATCGTCTCCCTGACGTATTAGCCAAATTTGAAGGGTATTTCAACCCAAGGAGAAACCTATTGTATGAATGGTATGTTTTCATGTCTATGGTTCAAGGTGATGGTGAACCAATTGATATGTTTGTTAAACGACTCAAAACACAGGCTGCCAAATGTGACTTTGATGAGAAGAGAGACATGATGATTTTAGTTAGATGTGTTTTTGGCATCAAAGAACAAAGACTGAAGGAGAAGCTACTACAAGACAGACAGGTGGCGTTGGCTGGTGCCATTGATATGATCAGAGCTGCAGAGGTAACCAAAGTGCAATTTGCAGAGATAGCTGGTGAGCGAAGTGTCTGCTCCGTCAAAAGTGAGGAAAAACCTCCCATGCCAGCACCAACGAAGATAATGAATTGCAAGTTTTGTGGATTTGACCACCTCAAAGGAAAGTGCCCAGCGTACGGGCAGGAATGTCGGCTATGCGGTGGTAAGAATCACTTCAAAAAGAAATGCACACGAAAAGAGGTGAATGCGGTTTCCTATAAGACAGGCAAGATGAGTATGAGTGACCTGTTTGTTGGCATGCTGTCAGAGGAAACTGAGCCACCAAGAGGCTGGTTTAAGAGTTATCGAGTTTGTTATGGTGAGGAAAGCAGGCTGGTCAACTTCAAGGTTGACACTGGCGCGGAGGCTAATGTCTTGCCATTGACCTATGCTAAGGAGTTGTGTGCAGCAATAGAGCCAAGTGAGGCGAGGCTTCTAACATATTCTGGCGAACCACTGCCTAATGGAGGTAAAGCTAAGCTAGGACTGGATTCAGATGTTGTAAATGAGCTCACCTTTGAGTTGGTCGATGGTGATGTTGTACCCATTCTTGGTCTCAACGCATGTGTTCGGCTTGGTATTATAAAGAGGGTTGATAACATTAACAACCAAGCTATTCTAGAAGAGTTTGCAGACTGCTTTGAAGGCATTGGATGCTTTGAGGAGGAACACACTATAAGAACCAATCCTGATGTGAAACCTCTGATCAACCGAGCTCGGCGCATACCTATTAGCATGATTGACAAAGTCAAGGAGGAGCTAGAGAAAATGGAAAGCAATGGTATTATTCAGAAAGTAGATCAGCCTACTGAATGGGTGAGCAGCATGGTTGTCGTTGAGAAACGCGATGGAAGCGTGCGCATCTGTCTAGATCCAAAAGAGTTGAACAAAGCAATACTAAGAGAGCATCACCATATACCAACGCTGGAAGATATCTCTTTCAAATTCAGTGGTATGTCGGTCTTCACTATTGTAGATATGAAAAGTGGCTATTGGCATGTGCCTCTAGATCGCCCATCTCAACTGTTGACTACCTTCAATACACCCTTCGGAAGATATTGTTTTTCCAGATTACCCTTTGGTGTAAACTCAAGTGCGGAGGTCTTTGAGAAGCGAGTAGAGGAAGTTTTTGGTGATCTGGATGTCAGCATCTATTTTGACGACCTGATCATAGCAGGCAAAGACCAAGAAGATCATGACAGGAAATTAAGACGACTGCTTCAAAGAGCCCGTGAAAACAACGTGAAATTTAACAAGGAGAAAATTCAGCACAACAGGTCTGAGGTCAACTATTTGGGCCATATAGTGTCGAAAGACGGTCTGAAACCAGATCCAGATAAAGTCAGAGCAATAAAAGAAATGCCCAATCCAGATGATAAGGAAGGCATACAGCGACTCATTGGCTCTCTCAACTTCTTGAGGAGCTATATTCCTAATATATCACAAATCACACAACCGATCAGAGACTTACTGAAAGCTGATGCAGTCTGGAACTGGGGAGCGGAACAGGATGGAGCTATGCACTGTATAAAACATATATTGATGAGTGAGCCTGTTCTCAAGTACTTTGATGTAAAGAAAGACATTGTCCTTCAAACCGACGCGTCCCAGGGCGGCCTTGGTGCTGTACTTCTCCAAGACGGTCGGCCAGTAGCCTATGGATCTAGAGCCCTCACGGAGACAGAACAAAGATACCCTCAGATTGATAAGGAGCTGTTGGCCATAGTTTATGGGTGTGAAAAATTCAATACCTACACATATGGTCATGACATTAATGTGCAGACGGACCATCAGCCACTAGTGTCAATAGTGAACAAACCACTCTGGAATGCGTCACCCAGACTTCAGAGGCTGCTGATACGATTACAGAGGTATTGTATCAAGGAGATTAAATATGTACCAGGCAAGTATCTTTATCTTGCCGACACATTGTCAAGGGCGTACTTACCGACTACTCAGGAAAATTTGGAAGATGAGATTGTAATGATCCACTGCATACAACTGAAGGAGTCCGCCAAGCAACTTCTAGATGCTGAATATGACAAGGATGCAGCTATGAAGCAGCTGAAGGGTGCCATTCTGGGCGGATGGTTCTGGAACAATAAAAAACAAGCCCCTGTGTCAATACGGCCATTTTGGAACAGTCGTGATGAACTTTACATCCGTGATGGTCGGATTTACAAAGGTGAACAGGTGATTATCCCGGGTTCGCTACAAGGAGTCTATGTGAAAAAACTTCACAGAGGCTATCTAGGCATGGATAAGTGTATCGAGAGGGCGAAGCAGAGCATATTCTAGCCGGGGATGATACAGGAGATTAGACAACTGATTGGGTCCTGTTCTACATGCCTCAAGTTTGCCAACAAGCAACAGAAGATGCCTCTACTACCACATGAGGTCCCTAAGCTGCCGTGGCTCAAGGTTGGTATGGATGTGCTTGAGTTTCAAAGCCGTAGCTACTTGGTGGTGGTGGATTTTTATTCTCACTACCTGGAGCTGAGACTAATGAAGAGCAAGACAGCAAATGATGTTATCATGGCACTCAAATCAATATTTTCAAATCAATATTTTCTGTGCATGGTATACCCTTGGATGTGATTGCAGACAACATGCCATTTGGCAGTGGAGCTATGAAGCACTTTGCGAAGGAATGGAATTTCAACATCATCACCTCAACACCACATTATCACCAGTCCAATGGCATGGCAGAAAGATACGTACAGACAGTAAAACAGCTCCTGAAGAAGGCTGATGAAGAGGGTTCTGATATCTACCAGTCTTTGCTGGCGTACAGGCAAACACCAGTGGCAGGCTTGCCTTTCAGCCCGTCAGAGATGTTATTCAATAGATGTATCAGAGGTCTTCTGCCGTGTACTGAGGAGATGTTGAGACCAGTTATCCCTGAGGCCTTCAAGTGCCTAACAGATCGACAAGCAGCTCAGAAAGATATGCATGATCGGCGAGCTAAGGATCTACAACCGCTGAAGGGAGGAGACGATGTTCTAGTGAGAACAGATAATGATTCCGTCTGGATGCCAGCAAGGGTAGTGAGAGAGACAGAGCAACCAAGGTCATACCTTGTGGATACCGGGTCAAGTCGTCTACGTAGGACAAGAACACAGCTGAAGCCTGATGGTAGTGCTACGGATGATATGGTGCAGACTACTCCGGATAGGCCCACTCAGCCCGTACTGCAGGACATCGACCATGACCCAGCTACTGGTACGCCGAGGAGAAGTGAGAGGGGGAACCGCGGTACACTGCCCAAGCGGTTTGCTGACTTTGAGATGCACTAGTTATAGCTAGGCATCTTCACTGTACATAGTCTGTGCTGTACTGAGATGATCTGGCGGGTTGCTAGTTGCATCTCTACCTTAGTTCTGTTTTCTAAATACTATTGTTGGTCCCTAGTGGCCTGTTGCCTTCGACATCTACTCTCAGGAGAAAGGGGGATGTTGCAGTTTAGCTTATATTTGAAGTTATCCTCTGTTACAATATTTGGAGTTGCACTCCCACTACATTACGCCGCTAAGATCACTATTATATACGGACATTAAGCAGCCATCTTGATGAATAGTAAGACTCCACAAGAACCCTAAAAATTCTAACTAGCTAATTGTAGTTAGGCTGGCCAGCCATAGGTTACCATAGATTTACCAAAACTGCAGGTACAGTATATTACATCTTATAACAGATAATAATCCTTATAACTGATAGTAAGTAGTAGTGAAGGTGAATGATGAATAATAATGATAATAATGATAGAAAGCATAGTAGTCTAGTCTAAGTTATTTTCATAATAATGTGCAGGATTTCACTGTGTGAGTTGGTAGCTCGGCCTACCTGCACAACTTCCCGAACTGAGTTGGCAACTATGTCTATCGCTGAGCAATACAACCCGCCCACAGGTCGACTAGTATCCTTGGGAATGGTGTGTAACCATTCCTATTTTACTAGTCTAACTGCCGGTTGCGTTAGCTTGTTTCAGTGTGCAAGGCAGAGGTCGAACTTTGAAGGCGAACTAGGCAAGCTAGGTTCGGCCAGCAGAGGTTCGAAATGTTCTGCTGAGTGCAAGTCAGTGACCGAACTTTGAAGGCGAACTAGTCAGAGCTAGGTTCGGCCAGCAGAGGTTCAGGCTGATCTGCTTGTATATTACTACTCGAGTAATAGAGCATTCGGTGTACGAGCATGTACTAGCGCAGTGAAGTTATTATTGTTAGAGAACAAAGAAACTTCTGAGAGTGGGGCAAGCTGACTCTGCTTTATTGCTGCCTTAACACGGCTATTTATACAAAAGGTTACATAATAATAAATTGGTACACAAGACATGACAAAAGAAATGTAGTAAGGCACGCCTGTTAAGAAAGGCTAGACAAATAGAAAATAAGTGTACAGAAATAGGCTGGCCTTGCAGCTACGGCTGAGTGCATCCACATGGGTTACATATAAAATTGCATGTGAGTAGAACATGGGTATGGAAGCACATAGAACTAATAGCGTTAGAGTTTATACATAGAAGTAAGTGAGTGGATAAAATAAATGTTCGGTCGAACGCCGTCCGCCACAATAATAATATAGCGTCCACAAACTGATCACGAAATATGACGTCACACGTCAAAAGCATCGATATAAATATTTGTAGCACCTATTTTTTTTCAGTTTCCAAATATTCGGTAATTACTAAATTTTTAATAACTTGGGACCACAGGCTGCTAGAAACAAAATTTTAAAAGGGTTTAATAGGAAACAATATGCCGAACAAGATTAACCAATCACTGCACTGCTTACAAATGTGTACGCTTGAGAAAAGATGCTTGAAAACCACGTTGAAAACGAGAAAATTCCCAGTGCGCCGATGGACCATATGATGTTAGTTTATGTTATATGACTAGCCTGTCTTATTACCGACCTGTTGATATACTATTTGTTATAGATCCTTTACATCTGGAGGTAGGAAAATAGATTTAATAATTTCCTTGCCAAATAAAAACGTAATTTTTTTAAATATATATTATCATGAAGCAATTAGTAACTAACCGCAAATTAATTACGCTCGCTTGGTCTCGCGTCACGGATTTCACTCTAATGTATCAATAATGAGGCGTAAAACTAACCGCAGTGCGAACATGAAACAAAGTAATTTTTTTGCTGAGAGGGTCATTTTTAAAACTCATTTTCTCAGTAACTATCAATGAGAGACACAAAAGTTTACTACTATTGTGACTGCAAGATATGATTCTACGCCATGATATGTTTTTTAACGTCCCAAGGCTGATTTGAAAAATATGTTTGTATTGGCTAAATAATAATCTAATAAATAATGATTATTATAATTATTTATTATAAATAAATGATACAAAAATAATCAATAAGAAAATAATGAATAAAAAACATTCATTATTATTATTATTATACTACTACTTACTACTACTACTAACTACTAATAATACTATTATTATTACTATTTATTATTCATTCATAATAATAATAATAATTGTTAACTAACTACTACTACTGCTGCTACTACTACTGCTGCTGCTATTTCTGCTGCTGCTGCTACTACTAGTAACTATTATTGATTATTATTATTGAATTGTTGTTATTAATTATTATTATTATTAATAATTATTAAATTTACTACTAGATTAATTTAGACATGTATGTATATGTATGTATGTAATGTAGTAGTCATCAATAATCGGTCAACCGTCATCATTATTAGAGTAATTACCATTTTTGAGCAATAATTATAATAACAAAGTATTACTAAACAATAGACCAACAAACAATCTTCGTGAATTTGCAGCTAAGAAACAACAGTGGATTTGGCTCAAATATTTCCAAAAGGCTAAAATGAAAGCGAAACCTAGTAGTCAGATAAGCACATGTATATCAACTCATCAGCTGTTTTCTTATCAGCCAATTAGAATGTGTGAACAAAAAGTTCGATTATTCATGCGCTCTAATGTTTACATTTTTTTTATCTAAAATTTCACAGATACCTTTTTGAATGCATCATGATTTAGATTGAAACAACCTTGGTCAATGAAATATTTTTTATTTTGAAGAAACTGAAAACTCTTCTTCTAATTTTGATGGTGCAATCACTTCCACACTACTGTTGTAGCAGTAAATCGTTTCATTGAAAGGCCAGCAGAAAGCTTAGCCGACGCATGAGCTTGCAATGCGACAGTTTTTTGATAAAAATTGGTTTGCAGTTGTGTTTAACCAATTTAACGTCGTATACAAAGTCGGAGTTATAATTTTGTTGTGGATAGCTAAATGCTTAGTGCAAGGAATGGATCACAGTACTTCGGCTTTCGTTCAGAAAACCGTTGCCGAACTCCCCGCTAGTTTGGCTAGCAGCTTCAGTAGTAGTTATACTTTTACATTCATCGCTTTTGGCTTAGTAGCGTTTCTATTCGTTAGATTGTTGACTCGGGGAACAAAGGTTTGATTTTTGCTGTGTTGTATTTACATTATTATTGTTGTTTCGGGCAATATTATTATTTATGTAACCTACTACTACCACCATAATAATAATGATAAGAATAATAATAAATAATAATCATTATTATTATTATAATACTTATTATTATTGTGCAGGATTTTATGGTGACGTGGCCAGTCACCTCGGTAGCGCACCTGCACCCTCTAGGTAGCAGAGTTGTTTGCCTTTTCAGACAAGCTTGCTGCCAGCTCGGCCTCCTCAGCGTCCGTCCTTCAGCATTGCTGCCAAAGGTAGGCCGTGGTAGGCGAGAGTCTGTCAGGCAAGTCTGCCTCGAGCCTACTACTCGTCGTACAACACTGGTGCTGCCAGACCTAGTAGGTCGTCAGAGCTGGTTGCCTGGTAGAGTAGTAATGTAGAAATTGTGTAGAAATCAAGACTAAAGCTTGAGAGAGTGTTTAGCTATATTTATTCTCAGTGGAATTGTCTAGCTATGCCTCGCGGTGAACACTCATTATTGTGAGGCATAGCAGCTCTATTTATATAAAGCGTTATGTAACATACAGTACAGTCAAGCCATAGAACAACAGTCAATGCCTTTAATACAAAAGGTAGAGTAAATAATAATTAATATAAATGTAAGAGTTCGTGCGATATAATTTGACTCGCTATAATGTCTTTCCAGGCGCCGTGTTACATATTTCCTGTACATTATTATAATTAATTAATAAATATTGAAATGTTGTTTTGATAGTAGTATGTATAAGTATTATTATTGTGCAGGATTTTGTAGTTGCGTAGCTCGTCAGGCTGTGTGGCAACCTGCATTTGCCCTTGGTGGACTGCTTGCAATTATGGGCCAGCTATTGCTCAACAGAAGCGTTTTACCAGGGACCCTATACCAGCAGCTGCTAGTTTAGCATAGCGGTAATAATGGGAATTCTGTCTTGGGAATATTTCTAGATTTTAATAAATCTTTTGATACAATCGGTCATGTTAATCTACTAAACAAGCCTAAGTTTTTAAATTTTTTGAATATCAGCATTGATCTCATCTCTTATTATTATCTTTCACACCGTAGAAAACTGACTATGGTAAATGAGGTCGTTTCTAGATTCTGTGACATTACGTGCAGTGTACCACAGGGTTCCATCCTGGGCCCAATTTGGTTTTTAATTCACATAAACGATCTACCCAATGTTACAAAATGTTTTGACCCTATTCTGTATGCTGATGATACTAATCTATTTTTTTAGAGTAAAGACTTAAATGAACATGTGGACAAAATAAACTCGTGAAAAACTGGTGCTACTCAAACTTACTTTGAATCTAGTTAAACCTAATTATATTGTATTACAAACTCACCAAAACACACGCTCATTAGAAGTAATTTAATTAAGATAGACAATTTTTATTTGGAAAAAAAATCTTCAGTCAAATTTTTAGGAGTGGAAATTGACAAAAATCTATCTTGGAACTTACAAATTGAAAAACTTTGCAAAAAAATAAGACGTAACATAGGAATGCTATTTAAATGCTCTAGCTTTTTACCAAGAAAAATATTGCTCTTAATTTATAACTGTTTCATTAATTCAAAAATTAGCTATTGCGTTAAATCCTGGGGAAATGCTGGAACCACTTATTTTAACCAAATCCACATTCTGCAAAAAAATTAATACAAATAATGTATAAAAAATCTGTTACTACTCACACAACACCTCTTTTCCAAAACTCATTAATTTTACCTGTTCATTCAATATACAAATACAAACTACTAATACTTGCTCACAAATTTTTTTACCCTACCCAATCTCACTTGCATCACAATTATTTGACTTGTGCTTCCCAACTTAACCTACTTCTACCAAAATCAACCACTGCTGCAGGACATCGCAGAGTGAGTTACCGGTGTGCTTCTATGTGGAATGGGCTGCAAAGTTCGATTTGATCTATTAGGAGGGGGGGGGGATCACTTCAGGCAAGCTCTGAGGCGTCAACTACTCAGCATGATGTAGAGATGACTGCTGACTGCCCAAGTACCGGGCCTGGTGCCTCGACTAGCTGCAGTGCTATTGCGTTTCGAGCCCCAAAATTTCCTCTGCTGCTAACCTTTTGCCATTACTATATTTTTTATTGCTGAAATAAATGAAACAAACAGACTCTGCCTGCTAGTCAGCTGCGACTGTAGGTCAGATCCTACTAGAGAAGTCGGCAAGTCGGCCAGATTGTTTGTATTCAACTAACTACTGTATATTTATTTATTGCTATAGGCATTGATCGGTGTAACAGCATAATGTCTTCTTCTAGGAATGATCGATCTATGATAGTTAATAGATTTATGCAGCATTGCAAGAATGAAATAGTCAAGGTCATTTCTTGTACAGTATTAATTTTTATTATTAAAATTATTATTGTTATGTCAGTGTAGATCTCCTAGACCCCCGAGTACTAGGAGGCGGGAGATGTCAATGTGGTTGAAAATGGTAGGAAATAAAATAAAACTAAAAGATGGAAGATGCAATCGCTAGTATAATTTGTATACTTTTTGGTCTGAGCTCGTATCCCTCTGGAAGTGTGATTGAAAAATCCTGGATGCATCCCGGGTGCATAGAGCTTTCTTTTGAAATCTGCACCGGAAGCACCTACTGATCTTGTCAAGTGTGATCTGGGAGGATATCAGGTGATTTTCAAAATCAACCTGTAAAAAAGATTGTTTGTCACCGGAAATTTTGCTAACAAGTTTATGACGGGCCTCTTTTCATCTCTCTTCCAATGAAGGCAAGCCGATTAACTATTAGTTTGTAACTAGTTATTATTTGTTTCAAATGGCTGCGGTCAGTGTATATACTAACTTTAGTAATAATAATAATTTTCCGATTTATTAATTATAAGAGTAACTAATGGTTATATAGAAAACTTTGATTATTATATAAATATTTATTATTAGTTGTGATTACTAATAGTTGGGGTAATAATTGTTTTGCATAGGAATTTGGTGCAGCTGTGTTGTCACGCAACTGGTGGTTGCCACTCACATTGCCCTTTGAACTTGGCAGTTATGACTAACCAAGTGTCAGATTTATAGTCAAACCACTAGTCACCTTTGAGCAGCTGGCATCTTTTACAGGTCTCACGACTGTCTGCTGTATCTGACTGCCAGTCTATCTTCTTGTTGTCAGACTTACTGGTCAGTGTAGCTGGTCTAGGCAGGTCTGTCTAACTTGATTTATTTATAAATGTGTCTAGAGTCCTAGTTAGTTTAGTAAAAATGGAAAGTATTCTGATTGTAGGGAAATACCATGCTTGCCTATCTCTTTTAATCAGAGAGAAAAGGGCAAAGCAGCCTGCTTTGTTTCAAAAAGAACAAATGAGTACCCTATTCGTCATGCTCACAAAACATGTACCCAACATTTCAAGCACATACATAAGAAAGGTTTAGCCTGGCAAAAAACAGACAGAATTTCTTGAAAATAATAAGTAAGCTACATACATGACCTGCAGGTGATTAGTTAAGTGATGACTTATGAGAATCTAAGTTAAGTTGCGGATGATTCCTGCACAGCTTTACCTCAGTTGAAGTAACTCTTCTTGAGATCATCAGAATTTTGTCAGCCACAGGTTAAATTTTGTTTTAACCGCAAGCATGGCACTATTTAGATCTCATGCTCAGGATTCATTTTCAAGCATTTTTTCTTGACTTCTGAAATCATCAATTGCTTGTGGCAGGGAGCTCTTGTGATGATTAACTTTGTTGTTCACTGTAATGCTAGTTTTCTTTTGGATGCTGCTTTGGCGGTCATTGTTGTGCTGTGTTGGCTGTTGTTCATACACTGTAGAAGAGGCACGGTGCTGTTGCAGATAATTTTGAAGGATTTTTGTTTGTTAGCAAACGACTGGCTACTTCTGCCTCGTTTGCTGTTTAGATTTGCAACTTATTTTGTGCGCTTTTGTTATACTGTCTAGTTCTTTGCAATGCAGATGGCTCCATTCTTTGTGTCATTTTTTTCATCCTAGATAATGTTCTTTGCGCTCTGGTCACAGACCACATCTGCTTTGCTTGAGACAAGTCTGCACAGAATAGTGCAATGGAGTAGTTTTCTTTCTTTCAAAGCACTGCACATCAGGTTTGACCGCATGGTCAAACCTTGATAGTCCTATGTTGTTGCTATATGATGTTCAACTATAAGGAGTTTTAAAGTTTGGAGGAACTGGTCTATTCAGGATCTATTCATACGAACTGGTACTCGTGAAAAACCCATAGGTGTATAACCACTACATACTCCCACCTTTTTTTATCATGCTACAGGCCCCCTCTTTTCCTTTGTAAAATACCAGTTTCTTTAGACAATTGTCTCTTGTAAAATTTTCTCTGCCCATCAACCATCTACACATTTTTGCAACGAAGCATGACAACCATCTGCACTTTGGTATGAAAGTCTTCGATAAACAACATTGTCCACATGGGGGTATTGCCCTGAACTTATAGTTCTTTTTGCACTTGCGTTGCTCAACTACAAAAATAAATATCCATGTGTAGTTTTTTTATATATACGTATGTTAATAATAGAAACTCAAATGTTGGTTTTTTAATTAATTGATGGAAGAAGTCCTTAACAGACAAATTGTCACATCTGATACATTCATGTTACCAGCTGTTGGTTATACATTTAGCAGGAAGAAAATGCACCACCAACTATTCCTTCTCACCTGCCTTTCCTCGGCTGTGCTATAGAATTCAACAAAAACCCAGTGGACTTTTTACTTAGAATGAAAAAACAGGTGAGACAGGGCGTTTATGTTATGAAACTTTCACCTATATTTGTTAACCGCTATCTGATGCCAGTAGCATGCATGTTATGATGTTAATTTCTGCTACTGCATGTTTTAGTATGGACCAGTGTTCACATTTGAGATGGCAGGTAAAAGTTTCACATACCTGGTTGGACACGAAGCTAGCTCTTTGCTGTTCAACAGTAAGAATGAAGACTTGAATGCTGAAGATGTCTATGGAAAGCTGGTCACCCCTGTGTTTGGCAAGGGGGTAGCTTATGACGTACCAAATGATGTTAGTATAATTATATAGTTAGATATAAGCTAAATTCAGCTTTTTCTGCCCTTTTCTCTATGCATCTTTGAGAGATGTACGGAGACCAGGGGGGCAAAATTGGTGCTGAAAGACCTTTTAAGATTACTGTGATGTTTACTATGGTGTGATGGGAAGTATAAGTTATATGAAGCATTTTTCTTACCTCCCATGAGTGGTGTACACAACATTTGAAGCTCCATTATAGAGCTTACGATACAGGCTCTGTCTAGCTTTTATTGCAAAAATAATACTATAACTTTTTATTCAATGATTTAGTGTTTTCTAGTGAAAGATATAGAGCGTCAATTTATTTAACTAAACCTGTAGAATGCTGGGTGGGTTTTCTCTCATCATTTACAATATTGTTATTATATCCACAATGAAGCACTGCTGTAGATTGTGAAAACTGACAATAAATCACTAGCGATGTAGCATTTCATTATCCTACAAGCTGGACTGGTATAAGACTTGGCATTCTTCTGTTGTGTTTGATTAATTTTTTTTGTCTAACCAAAAGGTGTTTCTGGAGCAGAAGAAGATGTTCAAGAATGGATTGAATGTAGCCAGGTTTAAGGAGTATGTGACTATTATAGAGAAAGAAGTGCGTGAATACTTGCAGCGATGGGGAGAGAACGGCCAAGTGGGTACGTACAGTATATGGTATATGTACAGTATATGGTATACGTACAGTATATGGTATATGTACAGTATATGGTATACGTACAGTATATGGTATACGTACAGTATATGGTATATGTACAGTATATGGTATATGTACAGTGTATGATATATGTACATTGTATGATATATGTACATTGTATGATATATGTACATTGTATGATATATGTACAGTATATGGTATACGTACAGTATATGGTATATGTACAGTATATGATATATGTACAGTATATGATATATGTACAGTATATGGTATACGTACAGTATATGGTATATGTACAGTATATGATATATGTACAGTATATGATATATGTACAGTATATGGTATATGTACAGTATATGATATATGTACAGTATATGGTATATGTACAGTATATGGTATACGTACAGTATATGGTATATGTACAGTGTCTGGTATATGTACAGTATATGGTATACGTACAGTATATGGTATATGTACAGTATATGGTATACGGACAGTATATGGATACGTACAGTATATGGTATACGGACAGTGTTGAATGTATGCAAAATTTGTTAGAACCCTGAAAGTGTTTTTGAGGTGAGACTAGATTTGTTACTCGACAAGATTTCAAAGTTGTCTTCCCTTTCAACACAGTTTTTAGTTGATTTTAGAATATTTTCCCAGTCAATTTATGTCTGTTGTTCTTTTCTTGTCAGGAAGTGCTTAACATTCATACATTATTTTAGTTGTTGAATTCAAAAAACAATATTTAGCTATTATCTTTTTTTATTAGTTTTGAATCCATTTGCTTAGTGAAAGTTTTCAACAGACCCCATATGTATGTAGACTGGTCATATGATACGTGGTGCTGGGGAGAGGACAACTCTGCAAGATTTTGGACACATTGTAAATCAATGACATATTAACGAGCTAGCTTGTGTGCCCAATTAGTTAGTTATAGCTCTTGAAACCTAAAACAACATTTCATGCGCTATCTATGTAATATTTGACTATAATGTTATATTATAATTATAATGCGACGTATGCGAGAAATTGTGGAATTCTTTGAATATGGAGATCAATCAGAATGTTGCAACTTCACTGGGTAAATTTTCAATCCAACCACTTTTTAGCTATATATTGTGGAACATCCAGGACAAAACTATGAAATTCTTTTGTTTCAACATGCACAAAATCTGGTTCCTCGAACACCATCCTGAACAAAGTTTTTCGCCAACTAAAGGTTTTTTCACCTCAACCTCTAACGTTCTTGATCTAAATCCAAACAGGTCCAACGTCTGATGAAGAAATTGGTTTTACATTATCTCCAACCACAAGAATTCTTCCAAGATTCATTTCTAACTTTGAAATGTTATCAGGTTTTTGGAGCATTTTGAAATTATTTTTGGACACGTTTGTTATGGCTATTACCAATTAGTTTTATCATCATCATTATTATGAACGGTTCTTCGTTATTGTTATAATTATTTATTTCATTCTTCTAATAATAAAAAAAAATAATTATTATCATTTATAAATAACTGATAAAGAGTAATATAATAGTAGTTTGTAATAATTATTCTAATGATTAGGTATTGTTGTTGTTTTTTATAAAATAACAAAAGCAATGTTACTGGAATGTGTTTCACATTGTTATTGTTATCATTCATTGCATCACTTGAAACAAAGAACACACTCAGTATCACAGTAGCTATTATCTTATGAGACGTCTCTAGGGTTGCCCAGCAAAAACAACAAAATGTGCAGGAAATTAGGCTATAGCATGGATTATACATGTGGCCCATTATCATATACACAAGTCATGTTGGCCAATGGTGAGTGCTATTTGTGACCACCTGAGAAGACAGGGCAAAGATGATGACCACACACAACTCTCTACCCCATACCAGGGAGCAAGCTGTATAGCAAACTGTATACAATCAGTATCACAAACTGTATACGATCTATATAACAAAGTGTATACAAGCTATATAACAAAGTGTATACAAGCTATATAACAAAGTGTATACAAGCTATATAACAAAGTGTATACAAGCTATATAACATACTGTATACAAGCTATATAACAAACTGTACAACAAGCTGTATTGAGGCTGGTTCATACATTTAACTGTCTCCATTTCAGACCTGTTCACTGCCTTCTCTGAGATGATAGTGATGACTGCGAGCCACTGCCTACATGGTGTGTACTTTGTTTTCTTTGTGTTAAAACACTCGTTTCAAAATATGTCGTAGCGCTCATACAATGGTCATACCAGCACTCATGTGTATGTAGTTGTCTACCCATGGCTATTGTGGGCGATTGAAAAAGGTTGAACGTCACATATATCCAGCCATACACAATTAGAGCGCTCGTTCACTATGTGTCAAAACCTCTAATGGTTAGAGAAAAATGGTTAGCCTCAAACAAATTGTCTTAAGCCCCGTTTACACTAGTGGGCTATGCGCACTCCGTACAAATGTGAACACTGAAGTTCGCAGCGAAAACGCCAGCTGTTCAGATAAGCTCGCACCAATACCAGTTCCGTATTGCCTCAAAACTGAAACAGGGCCCAATGTGTTTTCATACGGATACAGAACTAATGCGCCAGACAAACAATCGTCTAAACAGGCACTTTGGTGCGGACCAGTACCGGACCGTAGCTGTTACGATTTTTTACCGTGTTTCAGAACGTACTAGTGTAAACCAAGCATAAGGTGTAAGTTGATTGTTGGTGTGTCGACGTGTTGTTATCTTCCAGCGATAATTTTACATTGCACATTCGTGGTTGTGGTGATCTCTGAAACCGTGGCTAAACTCTCTCCCCGGTTCTGATCTGTGCAATGCCTTCGATCTTTCATCAGAGTATTCGTGACCTCTGTTCGCCGAACACATTGCAATAAAAATAATCAGGCCGGTAATATATTTAATCAATAAATAATCATTTGGCTCGAAACTCGTGGGTCAACAAAAATTAGTTCACTAAAAAAATAATCAACGAGTATTTATTTATATTGTTCGTAGGTCGCGAATGAGACTAAACACTAAATAAATAATAACGTGCCAGTTGATTTTTTCAATTTTTCATTGACCGGTTTTATATCCTTGGAAAATATTTGCAACCGTTGAAAGTTTATTAAACTGAAGGGCAGCTTTACAAACTATCGAAGTTTATAGCGGTTCAAATTTTATTATTTTCTTGATTATTTTGAAAATTGGGAGTTATCTTTTTTTATGATTTGTTCGGTAAACTATAACATTTCATTAAATATTTATGTTGTTCTAAACTAATGTTCCGTTGCATACACGACGTATTGAATTACGAACACCTATTACTTTTTGAATTTTGTTCGACAAACAGGCCGCGAATACTCTTATTGTGTCCACAATCTCTACATTATACATGTAGGGGACCAGTTTTGAGTAAACTACATGTCTAGTTGTAATGGGTTGGTTGTACATGTATGCACTGTAGTGGGTTGACTGTACATGTATGCACTGTAATGGGTTGGTTGTACATGTATGCACTGTAGTGGGTTGACTGTACATGTATACACTGTAGTGGGTTGACTGTACATGTATACACTGTAATGGGTTGATTGTACATGTATGCACTGTAATGGGTTGATTGTACATGTATGCACTGTAGTGGGTTGACTGTACATGTATATACTGTAATGGGTTGATTGTACATGTATGCACTGTAATGGGTTGACTGTACATGTATACACTGTAATGGGTTGATTGTACATGTATGCACTGTAATGGGTTGATTGTACATGTATGCACTGTAATGGGTTGACTGTACATGTATACACTGTAGTGGGTTGACTGTACATGTATACACTGTAATGGGTTGATTGTACATGTATACACTGTAGTGGGTTGACTGTACATGTATACACTGTAGTGGGTTGACTGTACATGTATACACTGTAATGGATTGACTGTACATGTATACACTGTAATGGGTTGATTGTACATGTATACACTGTAATGGGTTGGTTGTACATGTATACACTGTAGTGGGTTGACTGTACATGTATACACTGTAATGGGTTGATTGTACATGTATGCACTGTAATGGGTTGATTGTACATGTATGCACTGTAATGGGTTGACTGTACATGTATACACTGTAGTGGGTTGACTGTACATGTATACACTGTAGTGGGTTGACTGTACATGTATACACTGTAGTGGGTTGACTGTACATGTATACACTGTAGTGGGTTGACTGTACATGTATACACTGTAATGGGTTGATTGTACATGTATGCACTGTAATGGGTTGACTGTACATGTATACACTGTAGTGGGTTGACTGTACATGTATACACTGTAATGGGTTGATTGTACATGTATACACTGTAGTGGGTTGACTGTACATGTATACACTGTAGTGGGTTGACTGTACATGTATACACTGTAGTGGGTTGACTGTACATGTATACACTGTAATGGGTTGATTGTACATGTATACACTGTAATGGGTTGGTTGTACATGTATACACTGTAGTGGGTTGACTGTACATGTATACACTGTAATGGGTTGATTGTACATGTATGCACTGTAATGGGTTGATTGTACATGTATGCACTGTAATGGGTTGACTGTACATGTATACACTGTAGTGGGTTGACTGTACATGTATACACTGTAGTGGGTTGACTGTACATGTATACACTGTAGTGGGTTGACTGTACATGTATACACTGTAGTGGGTTGACTGTACATGTATACACTGTAATGGGTTGATTGTACATGTATATACTGTAATGGGTTGACTGTACATGTATACACTGTAGTGGGTTGATTGTACATGTATGCACTGTAATGGGTTGATTGTACATGTATGCACTGTAGTGGGTTGACTGTACATGTATATACTGTAATGGGTTGACTGTACATGTATACACTGTAGTGGGTTGACTGTACATGTATACACTGTAGTGGGTTGACTGTACATGTATACACTGTAATGGGTTGACTGTACATGTATATACTGTAGTGGGTTGACTGTACATGTATGCACTGTAATGGGTTGATTGTACATGTATACACTGTAATGGGTTGACTGTACATGTATACACTGTAATGGGTTGATTGTACATGTATGCACTGTAATGGGTTGATTGTACATGTATATACTGTAATGGGTTGATTGTACATGTATACACTGTAATGTATTTCAAGAATTGAGCTTTTGTAGAAAGTTGAATAATCGACCAAGCAAATCCTTACACTAAATTGGCGACTCGCTGAATTCTTGGTTGTGCAATTGTAGATAGAGAGAGCTATGGTATCCATATTAGTGTATGGTCATCAGCTAGCTCATGCATATGTTGTGTATGTCGCAGGTCCAGCTAGCTCACGCGTATGTTGTGTATGTCACAGGTCCAGAGATACCAGCTAGCTCATGCGTATGTTGTGTATGTCACAGGTCCAGAGACACCAGCTGGCTCATGCGTATGTTGTGTATGTCACAGGTCCAGAGATACCAGCTAGCTCATGCGTATGTTGTGTATGTCGCAGGTCCAGCTAGCTCATGCGTATGTTGTGTATGTCGCAGGTCCAGAGATACGATCGATATTGGATGAGAGAGTAGCTCATCTCTACTACCTGCTAGACCAGGGTTTCTGTCCTGAGGCTTGGCTCTTGCCTTCATGGCTACACTGTGTGGTACCCAAGCTAAGGAGACGAGACGCTGCGCACAAGGAGATGAAGCAGATATTCTACAAGGCTATCTCTAAGAGACGCTCATCAGGGGTCAAGGGCAATGATATGTTACAGACACTGCTGGATACCCCTTACAAGTGGGTCGTGTTCTTTCTCTTGCCTTCTCAATATTAGTGTT
This sequence comes from Cryptosula pallasiana, assembly GCA_945261195.1. Classification (NCBI taxonomy): domain Eukaryota; kingdom Metazoa; phylum Bryozoa; class Gymnolaemata; order Cheilostomatida; family Cryptosulidae; genus Cryptosula; species Cryptosula pallasiana. The sequence goes on from OX183139.1 coordinate 17,598,939, forward strand.
GGTTGTCTGTTTGTGGAGCAATAGACAGCAAGTGTTTGTGGACTACCAAGTCATATATTGGCTTAAATGTCTATGTAGTTCATTGAACGCAAGAGAAGATAACTCTTCACTCACTGCTATGCGGTGATATAGCCATTTAAAACTCAAGTTTGGTTATTGTATAGTTTAAACCAGCTTCATCATTACTGTGTTCATACTCGTTATTCCTTCTGTATTTAGTTGTTACACAACGTGTCAGGTAGAATGGAAGGGCGGACAGTCCGAGACTGCTTACTTCATATTTTATTTACATCAAAAATGAAGTTACTTTTACACTTGTTTAATTGCAAAGCAATGTATAAACACATTAAATTTAATATTTGTCTTTTTTATCCAGTCGGTGGTTTTTGTTAGCATTGAATTTTTTAACAATGCAAATATTATCGTTTCATTTTTGGTTCATGGTTCAGCTGTCATGTGAATGTAAGGAGTTAGCTGTCCCTGTCGGTTAGAGGACTCCAACTAATGCCAGTAGATGTTGTTCACACACAGGAATGGGCGCTATATGAATGATGATGAGATAGCTGGTATGCTTATTGGACTGTTGATGGCAGGACAGCACACCTCCTCCTCTACCAGCTCTTGGTTGGGCCTCTTTCTGGCTCACAACAAGGATGTGCAGCAACAGTGCTATGAGGAGCAGCACCAGGTGGGTTGTCTTCCCTACATCAGACATTGGATCGCACGCGCTGTGGTATTGTAGATACAGTATGCGGAATAGACTACTGTATGCACTGCAGGTACGAGGTGATACCTGGGACGCTGTGGAGTATGACCAACTCAAAGACATGAAGCTATTTGATTGCTGTTTTAAAGAGACTCTAAGGCTACGGCCACCAATCTATGTAATAATTAGACAATCACGTAAACCAATGGTGAGTTATGTGTTGCCTTCTGATCATAAAGTCCTGCTGCTTGTCTAATCGTGTTCTAGAGTTGTCCTCTCTCTATGCAAGTGGCTCGTGTTTTGCTTAAATGAATTTCATATTAATATTATTATATAGCTATCTTGGCTGCCATTCATAATAAACATACAATTTTGGAATTGGTTTTACAGCAAACTTGGTAATGCTGTTGTGTTTGATTGATGTTGATACAAAACCAATGTTTGAAAAATTAGGTTATTTTTTTTTCAATGTTGAAAGTGTAAAAAAAAACAATTTCTCAATCGTTAATTTTCATTTTGATGGCTTTTAGCGGTGAAACTGGAAAAAAACTACTTTGTTTAATCCAAGTTTCAGGCTTGCTCTAACTTTCCACAAATATCCTGTTGGTTTCATCAATGCAGGTCACAATAAGCTAACCTGCACTGTAATGTACAGTATTACTTTACCTGTAGGATGTGTGTGGCTACACAATACCATCCAACCACTCTGTCTGTGTGTCTCCTACCACCAACCAGAGACTGGAGGAGATATGGGGAGATGACCACAGCACATTCCAGCCTGAGAGGTAAATCATTCATAGCCACCTTGTTGGCATCACCTGTGAGCTAGGGTTGGACCCCATTTCTCATGAGTTAGGTCGGTGTTGTTACGCTTCTCCTTTCTCTCAACCCTCCCTTGCTGCTTGTGAATGTTACCCAGTGGGTACTGTGCTGGCAGAGTACAAACACAATGTCAATCGTACCTTCCAGGTCCAGATAGTTATTTCCCAAAATACAATCAAAATTTGTAACAGATTCATCCCTCGTAGAAAAGACAATGTTATTAAAACCGCAGCGCCGTAATTATAATGTTTAACTGTTTTTAGTAGAAGATTAACAATTTAGTGAGAACTTGTAGGGCTTTAGAGTAGAGATTTAAACCCTACAACAAAAAGAAAAAGTAAATTGAAATGGTGACCGCGACGGTCTTTCTAAAGTGTCATTTGGTCCTAGAACCAGCGACCAGACAACGGTAGCGCTATGAATTAAGTTTATAAAATTAATTTTGTTTTATTGAAATATTGTCACTAAACCAGTTTGATAAATTATATAACCGAAAGATAAATTGTTCATCTCAAAATGCCGATAACAAAAATATTTATTCAAGGAAAAAATTGTGCTTTTACATCACTAGAAGTCGTTACTAACTCATCAATAGTTTAGTAGAAACAGCCATACGTTATAATTATGGCTTAATAATTTGATTGGGTTGTTGTTTTTGAGGAGACAAATCCACAAGTTTGGTCATTTGATCATATAAACTCTGGCAACACCTCAAGCGAACACATCATTATAATAAAACTGAATCATCGTTTTATATTATTTAGTAGCGCTAACCAGTTTTTATGTTCAAACTACTTTTGAGACAAATGGTTGCAGTCCCCATTCTTTCACCACATGAATATATGCAACTGCCAAAGTTTCTTGTGCAGAATATAGCTAAGGTTAAGGAGTACATTAGATTGTAAATGATCAGTGACCAATTAACAGCCAGTACATACACTCGTGGATTGAGCTGCGAGGCTGCCTTTTGTCATTCTATATTTACCATTTCTAGTCATCTCTCTCTACCCTAATAACTCAAGTAATGGCTCTGAAAAGTGGTAACAAAAGAAATATGTTACAGTAAAGTTTTGAATCACTCAAGTTTCTCACACTACCCTCGCATTGCCTCTGAAAAATCTTTCAATACTGTCGGTTTCATTCGGTTTTCGTGTTGTTGAGCTCTGTCTATCGTCATAATAATTTTTTGTTAGGTTATTACACTCTAATTGTTCATGACGTAATGTCTATTGCAAATTCTTTCAACTCTCGCCCAAAACTTGAGTTTTTTTTTATGTATAAACCATTCAAAAACTTGTTTGACTCACACTGGCTGGAGACTGTCATTATAATATTTTTTTCGCTGATATTGAGTCAAGATTATTTTGGAAATATAGTCACTTTGTGCTGCAGCAGGTATAAATGTTGTGTATTAGCAACGTCTTGAGCTTGCAGTCAATGAAGATATTTGCTACAACCTGTTTGTAGAACAAAAGACGAAATTATTAGGTGTTGGGAAGTCCGTAGGTCGCCTTTGGAACCAAACAACAGTTTGGAGCCTCATTATAACTTAATAATTGCCAAACAGTTTATTAAAAAAATAAATCCCATTTTGCTACATATTTAAGAGAAATAAAAAATGGCATCGTTATAAATGAATATAGCTAGTTAGTAAAGTCACAATTTTTTGTATTGTGATTTCATGCTATCTGCTATCTCATTGCTTTTTTGAGGGTATAAGACCAACCAGTGGATTAAAATTGGTGCTGTCTCTGAATAGAGTTAATTAAAGATTGCAACGATGAATTATCCAAGTTTTTTTTAATCAGTTACAAGTATGTAGCCAAATAACGTTTTATTCTATATAACCAAGTGACTATGTTTGTGTGACTCAAACTACCCATTCCGCTGTCTCATTCAGATCAACCTTCACCCCAGCCAGGCAGTCCTTCCTCTGGCTGTCTGCTAATTGATGACGATGTTGTGAATGATGGTTTAACCACCTGTGGACAGCGTCTCTCTATTTACTTTGGCAAACCATTGCTGCATTTTATTGGCGATGCTGTGCTGTATGTTTTGGTTAGGTGACACCGCGCATTCATAGGCATAGCTATGTCAGCAAACAGCAATACTTTTATGGCATCTCCATATTAATAACTCATAACAGTTAAAAGCATTGCAATAATATACAGATAATACGCGATATTATTTTGTAACGAATAACATGAATTACTGCAAAATGATAGTCTTCAATGATAGGCTATCTATTGTTTTACTTTTTTTATGATTTCTATATATGTACACGATTATACGCAGGTATTTATTTATCTGTATGTAATATGTTGGCAGTCTTTGAGTCAACAACCTGCAGCACCTGCCAGTATTGTGACACTAAATATCCTACTAGAGGCATAATATTTTTATGTGCAATTCTCTCATTGTATTCTCGGCGTTGCAACAATCATAGATTTCTGAATAGTCATGTTTTTCAGAACTGATAAGTCACTTCAGCCGCATAGAAGCAATTCGTTATGGTTTATGTTGAAGCATCTATGAAACAAGCCGTTGTATTTTATTTTAGACTTTTTTCTGTAAGTTGGTACATGACTCATTCTACACCGGCTAACAACTGGGTGAAACTGATGGCTAGTAGATCATTTTACTACAAGTCAGTTCCGATGGTTGCACTGAGACGTTCACTGTTGCTACAAAATACTTTCGCTGGCGGGTAGAGGCCAGGGTCGTGTCTGTAAAAAATTTTGTGAATGAAGTATTAGTATTGGTTATTAAGTTTTTGTTTGAGCTCAGAGCAAAACAGTAGTTAAAGAATATCGTATAAAATATTTTGCTGTGAGTAAATTAAATAGTTGAAGTGGATACGATTGTGTAGCAAGTCACACAGAAGAAAACTCGGCAGTGCTAAAGCAGACACACACATGTTGGGTGACATTCATGTGCTAGCTTTTGGTGAGTGAAAAGTGAGACGAAAACTAAGTTGTTTATCATACTGTATAACATCGTGTTGAACCAACCGACACTGGATCTAAAAGTAACCCAGAATTTATATTTAATTTTTGTAGACTTGCAGTTCTGTACAAGTATATCATGTCAGATTAAGGCAACGCTAAATAAAACCTTTTAGCTAGCAATTGCTACCGCTTATGATTGACTTTGGTTTCTCATTCTTGAGCAACTAGTGCCGTGGTTGCACAATTTTTGCGTGAAGTCAGAGCAATCTCAATGCTTGTATTTTAGACATACCAAAATCTATCTATAATGGTTTTTATTTTATACCAACTTGTATAAAATGCTTGTGAACTGGACAGATACGAGTCCTTGTAGGATCAATGGGTGAAATACAAAGCAGACTCATATGCAACTGTATTTGCTCAATGGCAGACTTGTAAAATCTGAAAATAATGCAAAATGATCCGAATATGAACAAGGGCATGCCCCAGGACTGTTAACCGTATGGCGGTTACTACATAAAATTGTTTTTTTATGTTTAAAATGGAAAGTAACCGGTATATGTTCATTCTTTCTTCAAATGAAAAATAAAATGGTTGGCTAGACTAGCAATGACATCACCTGAGTGAGTAGGGACGCAGATGTTCAGAGATGCCCTCTCATATGTGGGCACTTCATGAATAGCTAGCTAGTCATTGTTTTGACTTTACTAAAATTGTACTTTTACAATTATTATTTATTATTTACCCAATAAGAATAATATTTATGGATTTGTTCGTAAGCAGCACATGATGTATAGAAATAAATAACAAAAAAATTGAACACACTCGAGTGTTGTTGAATTATTCACTCTGGTGGTCTGTAATATCGTCGCTGCCGTGGTTTGTTATTAATAAAAATATGCTGATGCAATTACTGGACAAACATCACAAATATTGTTTTTCATCACAGGAAATGCAAATGATGATCACCTGTAATAAAAGTGTATAAGTAGAGGATCTACAAATTTGTCTTTGGATGGCACAACACGTAAACGGGACCAAAATGTAAACTGACATTAGTAAACGAGGTCACTTTTAAAGAGCACAGTTTTGAAAGAATCAATTTTCAAAATTTTATTGGTTGAAATTAATTTTTATTTAATAAATGGGGTAGTTGCATGCGCGCGTTAGCACTTGCTCAAAATGCGTTCCAACTAGAGATTTGTTTCACTCCAAAACAATAAATTTATTGCCATAGTAACACGAATTTCAAAATTTTCTTTTAGATAATAATTAGAGTTTAATTAGTGTTGTTGTTGGAGATCCTGAAAATGAGAAAGCAATAGACATTTTTGTTGTCATGTAAATCTCCTTCGACTGTGTGACTTGATAAACTTGTGTTTTCTTCTACTCATCATTATGTCATCATCACTCCATGTACTATTACTAGCTGTATATATAAAGCATATCGACAACATTTAATGTCATATTAAATAAATGACCATTGAGCCATAGGACTAGACACGGCTACAAGCCAGATACATTCTAGCTAGCTACCCCAAGCTCATCAATACAGTCTTGGGAATATGCAAATGGTTAGACAGAAATGTTTATACCAGACACGGTATTTTGTTAAAAACTCAATAAATGGCAGTGGTTATTGCTGTCACTGCACCCTCTACCAACTTGTCCGTAATATACAATACTTGTACTTGTTTATCTGCCAGTTGGCCAGTGCTAGCATTCTTGTGGCCCTCCACCACCGTCGATGCATTTATCATTACACATTATAATGCCTGCGAGTTAGTGTCTGTTTTGATTCAGAAATCTCTGCCCTTTCAATCACATACCTATATGCTGCGGCTGATTTGTACCTAGTAGATGTTTCACAGGTTGTATTCTGTGGTCGGAGTATATTACTCTAACAGCTGTGATAACTGTCCCTTCTCACGGCAGCATTCATAATGCTGCAGCAGCAATTGTTCGCTAGTAACTTTTTACTCATCAGCTATTATGTGCATGGCTGATGAGTCGACGAACTCTATGGGGAGCTTCTACATGTAGCACTTATTGGTTTCTATAGCACGTGTAGCTTTCCATAGCTCGTGTAGCTTTCCATAGCTCCTGTAGCTTTCCATAGCTCGTGTAGCTTTCCATAGCTCTTATAGCTTCCTATACCCCTTGTAGCACCCATAGCTTTCCATGACACCTAGAGCTCTCTCATGCTCCTATAGGCGCTATGTTGAAGACCAGTAAGAACGCCAAATCGAATTAGGCAAGACAAGTTAAATTACCTTCATTTATCATCATAGACTTTCATCTCCATTATTTAGCATTGCATGCGTAATAAAGTAACATTTGTAAGAAAAAACCATTCAATATTATATATAAACAAGTAATGGGGTCCCGGCAGAGTTGTTTCACTTTACCGATGCAACCGGAAGTAGCTTAGTCGATCGTTGAACTTATCATTAAAAATCTGACTTGCTTGACTATTATTCTGATGTGAGAAAATTCGAGCAAGTAATATGACAAAAAATGATGTTGTTGAGAAAGCACAAAGAATCAATAAAGCGTTTGGAAATTCTTTTTTGCAAAAAAATTTGATTTATTCAGTTGAAAAAACTAATTAAATATCATGTTCACAGGTAGAAGCATAATTTCGGGTTTAATTGAGCTTGCCAACCTAAACTAAAGAAAGCGCGCCCTTGAACAATTACTGTGGTTTTGCTTTCACAGTGCTGTTACAGTTTTACAATTCATGTTGATCGCACATCGTCAGTATTATATACCCCAAACTTATCAGTCGCCTTGAATAAAAAATTTTTCTTTAATAATTGTTAAAATGAAGGGACTTTCGTTTTAATAGTATTGTTGGTGGAAAGCGGACTTCCATTTTTTTTTTAATAATAGCTCTGCACAAAAATCTGCCGGGACCCCATTGACAATTGAGTACCCTCAAATGAATCGTGTTTTGGGGAGAATGTTCATAGAAGTATTGTGCTAATATAATGTCTTGGCAACTATCTGCATTTTGTTCTCTATTAATTTTTTTTTGAAATCTTTTAAGAACTTATGGAAATTTAAAAATAAATTTATTGCAAATTTCTTGGGGTACGAATGCTTCAAAATTTGTTAGTTTGAAAATGATCGTTTCTCCAAAATTGCATTTTCAACTCTAATCTTCACTAAAAATTCTATACTTTTTTTCAAAAATTGTTTCTATAATTTACTAAGAATTACCAACAAACATTTCTACCAATAAATATTATAAAAACTTTCTGAGCAATAAAAAGATAATATTATTGTAACATTTTTTGAAAATATGTAGTTTAATTACACACTTAGTGTATTATGTAATATCATTCACTCCTTGGTGGTTGATAAAGTATAGTATATTTGTTAGACAAGTATTTAAAACATTATAAATTCATATCAGGAAACGCAAATGATTATCACATGTTTATTCAATAATCTACAATTTTGTTTTCGTACCATAACAAAACGAGGCCATTATCAATTGTGTTTGTTTCTGAAACATCGCGGATTCTTTTTTTTAATTTTGCTCATGATCTATCGGTGTAGCGCGATTGAAACTTTTAATCAAGCCTACTATTTTTGTAATTAGGCGATGTGCTAGTTTGAGTATAAGGAGGGCTTTAGAGGTTGAGACAGCAACTGGTTTGTTTTGCAGACAAAACTGCCCCTCAGCTGGCCGGTGATGCATTCTCTCCTGGTGTCATTGGGTTCACTCGGGTTGATTGACTCATAACTCACTTGCGCAATACTTGGTGACTATTTGTGCTTCCTGTTGTTTTTAGGTTTATGGAAGGTGAAGGCAAGCTGGCAAACGAAAACAAATTCTGTTATGTACCTTTTGGAGCAGGGCGCCATCGGTGTATTGGGGAGTCGTTTGCCTACGTACAGAACAAGACTATATGGTCGGTGTTGCTCGAACAGTATGAGCTGTCGGCCCTCGACGATTTTCCAGAACCCAACTACCAGAGTATGATACACACGCCTGTGAAATCTGTCGTTGCATACCGCCGCCGTAGTGCAAGTAGCTAATCTTTGGAGTCCTGCCAATGCACCTCGTCTACAGGCAGAAGATGTTTTCTACAGACATGGAAGTGCTATTCTTATATTAGCCAATATGTGTCATTGTTGTCATACATCTACGTCAATCAGCTTTCCTTCTTATCAGATTAAAGTAATTGTGATCTCTCGTTTTATCTGTTACCACTGGTCTTTCACAAATGTCTTTCATTTCAATACAGTTTTTATATTGTGGATGTGACACCTTAATGATGCCATCAATCACTTGAACAGGGAGAGCAGCGTGCCACTGCAAGTTCTCCATTTTATCGTTTGCTGGATAGAAAAGCCTTCATGCAATCACTAGCTTTTTAGTTATTACATTTTTTGTACACAATTATGTGGCTGTCGCCATCAAACCAGTACATGCTAGAGGCGATGACGTCTACTGCATTACTAGCTGTATGTTGTCACTTGAGTTATGAGCTGAGAGCTAACTTGAATGCTGCTGGCACGCCCGCTTATTAGAATGGAAGTATGTCTGGCTCATTAAAAAATATATATTTTATATATCGGGAAACCCAAGTGGGCGCACCCTGTTACCAGCATGTTATTGTACTATGTAAATAATGACAGTAACATTTCGTCAATGTGTATGTACTGTCTTGTTACTCAAATCCCATATCCATGGTGCTAAATAATGGTAGAATGGTTTTAGCTTAAGTGAAGTAATCTCTTCAGTTTTTGCTATACATAGGGCTACCGGTATTCAAGTGCTCTATTGGGATTTTGTTTCAATGTCTCCAGGAGGTAGTCGCTATGATGGAGAAAAGAAAATATTCAGTTCATGGCAAGACTTCATCTCCACTTGTGAAACAATACACAACATCAATCACGTGTTCTGGCAAAAGCAAGCCGTTTCGGACAGAAGTTTCCGAGTTCAATGCAAACCAATTTCGCCAGTGTCAAAACAATGCATCATGATAGGAGTTGCCTAGAAACCAGATGCAGCGCTGATCACGTAATGGAACAAGATGCCAACATCAAGGAGTTTTCAAAATACCAACAAAAATTTTATTCCAACCAAGTTTCATATGAATGCGATAAAAAATGAGAGGAACATTCAAAAGCTACAACGATACGCCTTCTACGCATGCGATATAAAAGAGATTCTATAAAAGAAGTAATAAAACACCTATTTAAAAAAAAAGGTGAAATGATACCACATTGCACCATTTATTAAAGTTTCATATATACAGATTGTCTGATGGGCAAAAACATGCATTTAATCATTGAGTAAGACAAAAATGAGATCACAGGTAACTTGGTTAAGGTATCATTGAGAGGTACTATTCAAAGGACAGTAAGATAAGGTGTGGGCGTTGTCTCCACTCGCTCCACATCGCGGACAGTGGTATTTGTACAAGGTGGGACAACTGACTCGACCTTGTTGATCCCTCGCGGTGTGGCTCAGGTAGACCTGCGGCGACTTGCCATTGTTTCGGCAAAATCCACACAAAGGCAGTCTTCTCCTTTTCTCCACCAACTTCATGATCCTCGCCTGTAGTCTTGCGCACAGACTAAAACAAAAATATATTCATATAAAACATATATATAAGTATCTCAGAATGGCTTCGACATATTGCCGAAATACTACTCACCCGGACTTCAAATGCATTGGCACCTGAGAGGTGAGTGCGTTTAACACTTGTACATCATAGCCGTGTTTTATTTGGTGCAAGGCTACTTTCTCCAGGGTATAGTTGGACACGCAGTAGCTATTCTGTTGATTGGGCAGCTCTGAAGGGGCGAAAGAGATGGTATGCGTGACAGCGTCTACTGGTGGGTTGCTGCCGTAGTAACAATAGGGCCAGTTATCGATGTATTTGGCAGCAAACTCAGGGCTCTACAACAACATACAACACAATCTTACAGCAACTATGTAGTTGAGCAACAAGCTTGTCGTTGTCGACAATTATATGGATTATGTACTACGTGCTACTACTAACAGCACATCATAATGAATCTACCAATCTGATCTCAATTAACACTCGGCAGACAAACTCCTTATATTATTGTTATTATTATGCAAAAACACAACATAATAACACCTGCAAGATCTAACCACCCTCAATGTCATGTTTGGTCACAAGACAAACAACAGATCAACATTGCATCTCATCATAGATGTGAGATACCTAGCTAGCTACTAGTAGACGTCTGTGTGTATGCCATCACACCACCACTGTTGTAGGACTAAATCAGTTCATGTGGCCAAGTAATAGTGGGTTACACAAACCACATTTACCTATCACAGCCAGTAATATGAATTATTCAATCGCACACAAAACTCCTTCGAAATAAAAACTAGCACGATGACATGCTTTAATAAAGAAACAGGTTGTTTGTTGACTTGATACAGCACTACTGTCAATTCAATATTATTATTGCCAAGGTCAATTTCTCTACTTCTTTCAGGTCTCGCATTTTCAATTTCTCACTCCAACTTCTGTTAAAAAACCACAAAAAAATGTCACACAGCAACAGGTTGAAAAAGTTATCAGACCTTTTTAAACATGAAAAGACAACAAAGCATGCTATCGGATGTATACATGATGGCAAATTTGGTTACACCAAAGTGTTGATACAAGTCACATTTATTATGGCTAATGATGGTCGTATTATTATATACAATAACTACTTACCCATAGTCCTCTGAACAGTTCAGCTAGAGTAGTTGGCTGTGGTGGTAGAGGTGGTGAGCATGGTGGAGTTTGAGGAGGAGATACAGAGTAGCTAGATGAGCCAGAAGAATAAATTGACGAAGACGATGTAGACGCTCTTCGTTGGTGCACAATCACCTCCAGGTCATGGAAAGAGTAACTTGGGCTAGCCATCCTAACTTGTAGTGAGATGTCATCAAGCGCAAAGTGGTCACCTGAATTGTCACTGTCGATGTGACGGTTGGTTTGCATCACATAAAATATAAATGACACGCTCAGGGGCGGAGCTAGATTACACCAACAGCCATGTGGCTCCCTATAATAGTTTCTCAAGATGACAAATTTTGTGAAAAGCCAATCATGTGTTCAGTTTAAAAATTGTATAGAATAGTGCCAAACTTGTGTCAATATTGACCAATGAATGGAAAACCTGGTGAAGTTAACTCTTTTGAACTCCTAACCAAATGTAATGTCAACTTTGGACTTTGTCAAATTCAGCAAAATCAAAATATTTTACACCATCATAAAATTTCATTACATTAAAACTTTGTACAGAACTAATTATACAGTCTACAGAGCTTTGGCTGATTGGCCTTTTTAATAATGAAATTGTGTAATAAAGCACACTTATTTACTACACTCCTTTTCTCTCGATATAAATAAACTAGCAAAGTAGGCGGCAAAGAGTTGACTGCAACCAAAAGCCATCAATGACACAGTGCACAAAATCACTATTCTTTTTTTCTTCAGCTTGATGTCAGTTTTTCTCCTGCCTATTTTGTTTTCATTAATGTAAAGGCACAGCATTTTTGGCAATAGATATTAATGTGTGCCGAAGAGAGGGCGAAGAGATGATGCAACATGTTGGTGATTGCCAATCACTTTTAGTATGCTCTATGGTTTCACCTACTAGTGGACAATTTAAAAATTATAAATAAATCGTATCGCAGTGTTGGCGGCTTTAATGAATAAAAGAATACTATAAACACGCACTTAGCTTGTCAAACAGTACATTGCTTTTTTTCTATCAGTAATCAATAAATAACTTTATGAAGAAAGAAGCAAAGGTACATAATCTAGTTCTAGCACATATGTTGCAAATGACGTAAGTTCTTGAATGCCGTTAATGCTGCGTACAAGCCTAGGTGGCCGCGCTGAGCTCTCTATTAAATTTCTACAATCTGCTATGACTCCCAAGACGTTTTTGAGCAAACTTTTTTTAAGTGAATAACGTAGAAGATTGCAAACATGGCCAGAGGTTTGCTGTAACCAAGAAATGTACTGTACCAACACGTCAACATGCAAATTATTTTTTTGCGAAAAAAAAACTGCAAGTTGAAGCGAAAAACTCTGCTAGAAAGATTTTTGGTGATTAGAGTTGTCTTCTTCCGTCCGCCATGTTGCACGTGCGTGTAGCGATCTCGTAGCTATCGAGGTTATCTATCAAAGTTATTTTTTCTTACATTTCCTACAACAATCACTAAGCTAATCGCTAGCATTTTATTTCAGGTTATCAACTAATTTTGATCAAGATCAAAATATCGCCCGACACTTTCTTGAATAATCAATCACAACCCATCAATATCATACCGACATACCGACAAAACCATATCACACGTAGGGACTTGCTCTATAAACTATCTAGGCTACAGTCAGTAACTGCAAGTTTGCTCAAAAGGACCCAAAGAATGAATTTTTCTAAAAAAAATATATGCCCAACTTTTGCGAATAGTTTCCCCAATTGCTAAGTGCAATCATTTTATGCACACGCAGCATTGGTGAGAAACCGCAGCAAATGTAGAAATACAACAATAACTTTACAATGTGGTTTGGATGAAGGCTGCCCGAGTGACCCGCTGTTACCTGCAGTGCTGGATAGTCAAAGGGTCTAGCGATGCTCTGGTAAACAGCGGAATACATAAACGCTTACGAGACAGCAACCACAAGTGTGTTCTATTGTTGCATAACGTCATATACAGTCCAGGTGTGCAATCATCAAAACATATTAAAACAGCCAGACGAAGTGTGAGAAAATACAGGGAGATAAATTTTATAGTTTACAACAGCGTAAACTGACCACAGACAGCAGCTAGAATCGAATAAATTCTGTTTTGCAGAGAAAATTGATGAGACAATAATATTTGTATATCAAATCAACCTTGAGGACTTCAAGCAGTCTTTCTGTGAATTGTGAAAATGTTGTGCATTCAAAACAGTGGTGAAACTTGGTGCCAGCAAACTTAAAATTGAATAGGAGAATTTTGCACTCGCCAGTTTTTAGTTGAAAGTTATTGAAAGAAAGCTAACTTTAATAATATATCAAATGCGTCCAGGAAGTGTTACATGCTATTTATGTTGATCAATATATTTTCAGTATCTACAAGGAGAACACAACTCACAAAAACGACTTTCTCATGAATCGATATTTGTTTTTGTTTTTTTGCCAGAGACAATAAATGGTAATACACTCTATTTATGAGCAACTTGTTAACTTTAACAAAACAAATAGAGATTTTTAAGTACACTGTAAGTCATAAAATCTGTCATTCATCATATACCGAGAATGATCAGAGTTCATTTATTGTGCACCAGAGTATTCTATTATCGTCTAACTGCGCGTTTATTTCAGTGTAGCATCTCCCTATTGGCTCTTAGCTCTGAACAGCAAAACTAAGGTTTATAATCTGCTATAATTTATTATGTAATTATTGATTAGTTAATTATATAATTGATTAATTAATTGTGTTTTGGCATGTTTGAAAACTAATTTCATGCTTTAATTTTTCCCAATATACCACATAAGAAGATGTTTCTCAAAACCTTATATCAAAAACTTGATATAAAACCTAAAATGTTTTAAAAAATTTTTCACATCTGAAAAAAATTTTTAATATCTTTTTGCCTCTCAAACTCAAATCTTTCATATTTGGCATTTGAATAAAACAGTTTTACAAACAAGAAAACTGCAATTGATTTACCACCTGCACACAGCCTTGGCTCCCCAATCGATCTACTACCTGTACAGAGCCTTGGCTCCCCGAAATGCACTCTGACAATATTTCAAACGTGCTCTACGCATTTCAATGCACGTATGTTTCACTATAAGATTGAAAAAGTGCGGTAACTTGAGAAATTGAAATCACAAAACTGATACTAAATCATACTTAATTTTAGAAAATTTTATTTATTCACCAAAACATGATATGCAGAAAGAATTGGTCAATATACCAGTTTTATCCGCTGTTATATTAGGTAACAGGTGATGAGGTGACAAGTGATTAGGTAACAGCTCTATGTACAAACAAATCGTCTCTCTTGTAATACAAACATCAAAGAGATTGGGAGTTGCAGACTTTCCCTAACTAACCACACAGAATCCTCTTGGCTCACTGCTGACCAGATTATGTGAGTACCTCTGGTGCGAGAGAGGATCAGCTCGTATTGTCTTTTATGAATAGAGAAAGTAGATATTACAGTCTCACAGACTCCCTGTCTTCTACGATTGTAGATGAACAAATAATGTATGCAGAACTTTAGAAAACTCAGTTCAAACTGAGACACTTCAAAAACAGCGCTAGTTTGTGAACATTGGTTTTTCAAAACTATATCTTTAATTATGACCTCACCGTTCACTTTTTAAAAAAACGAGTCAAACAATAAAATAATTTATTAAAAATATGAATGGTAAAACTTGAAATCATTTCGTGTCTATTTTTATTGTTTACAAAAATGAATACGCAAGTTTGGAAGTCTAAAGTACCATTTGACAGCATCGACAGCTTGACTTGTAAGAGATAAAAATATAATATTTTGTGTTTTATAAAAATATATTTTAAATTTCATTTATTTCATCACAATTAAAACAAAAGAAAAGTTAAGCATTTATGTAGCTGTTTGCTCGTCTCAGGAAAAAAAAGAGAAATAAACGATAATTACGGCTTTTGTTTCTGACCATGTTCGAATTAGCAACTTTAAAAGAATTGTGCTTTTTACAAATAAACGCAGGTGATGTCTAATGGCTTGTACATGCTCTTTCTCTAACTTTATTTAATAAGATTTGAAACAAAACATTAAAGTTTAATTTTTTTCAGGATGAAAGTCAAATTCTTTGACTTTGATTTGTTTTTAATTCTTGAACTTGTGAGCGTGAAAAAACAATTATGCTTTTTCACGCTCACCAGTGAGCATTCTATTGACAAATGTTATCATTTCAAATACCAATGCATGCATATTCATTATTTTGGTAATCGAAAAGTATTTTAAATTTTATAAGTTTTTTTCCTCAGTTTAAAAAAAAATTAATTTAGTGGTCATCTGACAAAGACTGTTGAAGCATTCGGTGATGAGAGAAATTTATAAACAGATGGATATTTTTGAAAAAATTGTTACATTTGAAAATGCGTAGGGCATTTGGCAAGACTACTCGATATATATAACTGAATAACAACTTTGTAAAGTTGGATAAAATGCAACAATCATAAAACTTCAAAACGGTTTTCAGCAATGTTGCATTTAACGCTCTTTTTTAAATCATGATTGCGGAAATCTTGTGAAATTGTAGAAAACAAGTGTTAAAGAGAATTGTGTTTAATTGAAAATCAATGCAATGGGTGACACTAGTAGTAAAACGCATAAACCTAATTTCTCTGACGCTACAATACCGCTAAAAGGGGATCTGGTAGGAGTTATCTCCCAACCAAATAATCAAACTTTTTTGCGATTCATAAGCAGCAGATTGGTATGGATGTATAGTATACTGACTATAGCCTGCTCACATAAACCATCTCAGTATATGGCAACTGTGTAAGCATGCCACAGCAAGTGCGCACTCTCATCCACCTACATTGGCAGACTCAATCAAACCCGAAATACCAACCTATTTATGAACATAATATTTAATTTATTTCTCAAGCAAATGAACCAAAATATTTTCAAGAAAAAAATATTCGAAAACTGAATTGATCCCTTGAGTTTTCTCAATGATATCATTTTTGTCCCAAATTAAAATAATAGTCAAGTAAGTCTTGGCTTCTAATGGTAAGTTATACGATCGGCTAGACTACTTCTGGTTGCATAGCTAAAAAGAAACTACTTCTGGTTGCATAGCTAAAGAGAAACTACTTCTGGTTGCATAGCTACAGTGAAACTACTTCTGGTTGCATAGCTAAAGTGAAACTACTTCTGGTTGCATAGCTAAAGAGAAACTACTTCTGGTTGCATAGCTAAAGAGAAACTACTTTGTTGGGACTCCATTGGTACCACCTACCTATTACACTTAGCTGCGATCCATTATTAGGTAGATACTGTCACGTGCAAATGATAGACTGGGTCACGTTTTCTTTCACAAGCAGCCACAGATGATACATGACTAGAATTTTGTTGGCAGAATGACCGAAACACAGCAATTTGTCGAATTCAGAACGATTAAAAACATAATATTGCAAGCTGTAAACTTTATTACATCAGTTTTGAATGCTGTGAGAGCAAATCTAAATACGGCTGTAGCTAAGTGGAGAAATCAAAGTGTGGTCAGCCGTTTCCAGCGCTATTTTATATAAGAAACACTCCACTGGAGCCAAATTTCAGAAATGGTCATATAAGTTATCATTGGCTGAAATAGTTGTTATTCATTTATTCAATATATATAGCATAAAATGAATTTATTTTTGCAATAATACCTCTGTGAACATGTTTTTTTTTCAATCTAGCAAAAAAGTTATTTCATTCAGTGGAATTTGGCAGTGAGATTTTGTTTAAAACCTTTAACCGTCACTGGAGCCCACACTGGAGCCAGGAATAAGCCAGGAGTCATCTCCCCTTCGAATGAAGAACTCTATATTGAGCGGTACCGTATATTGATAAGTTTGCCGATACGTTTACTAATGATTATGTGCCCTATAATGCAAAAAGGGTTTGTTTTGTTCCCAGTGAGTTTACGTGACCTTTTGTAATGGTATGCAGGGCGCACAGTTGCGTTATTTACCATCTATATGGCAGACAACCGAAGTGCCACTTGGTTTTGTGGCAAAGACGAAATAATAATAAAACTAGTGGAATGTTTGTTATTTATTTTACCTAGTATTTATTATTATTCATAAATATCCGACTGAATAACAAAAAACTCGTTGTAGACTACTCTAAGGTGAGCTATGAACAATGTGAAAAAGTAGTGTGCTCATTTTGAAAAAAATAATTGATTTCACCGGAACCGCAAAAATAATTTTTTTGGATTATTTATGCTATTATTATTTAAACTACTTTGAGATTATAATTCTATGAATAAATTTTGGCTATTACTTATATCTAAAGTTGTTATTTATTTAAAATTTGATATGAAAGTTGAATGGTATAAGAAAAATAGTTTATAATTCCTATTTTTTTGATAATACAAGTGCTAATACAAGCACTATATTTCGGCCCTTATTACTTAGCTTACATTTAAATGTTTTTGTTTAAAATTCCCAGTGGGCTAGGAGACATCCTGAGCTTTTAAATGAATGGTTGTTTTAAGCTTTAGCTTGTCAATTTGCAGCGTTATGAGCTGTTGAAATAGAGCCTTTTTTCTATAAGTTATAGAGTAGTCACTCAAGCATTTGGATCCAGAGGGTCACGTGACAAGGGGAGTTGGCCACACTTTGATTTCTGCACTTAGGGCTGTAGTGTTTTAGATATTGGAGAAATACACCAGTTGTGTTCGTTGTAACAACAAACTTATTGCGAAGCTGGACTTATGAAACGCGCACCAAATAAATAAAGACTGTCATTTGTAGCTGCACATTGGAATCAGTCCTTTATTGCATGTACATCACATTTATTATAGACTAAATGCAATGTTGTGGATAAAATATTAAATATCTGTTTGTGTATCAGACAACAATAAACTGTTGGTATCAATAGATAATAGTATAATAGAAATGTTACATGAAAGTGCAGACATGTATGGTTGTGTGAACAACCAATGTGAAATGTGTGTACCAGATAGATTTACCAGACCTGGTCAGTTCTGTGCCATTACTGTGTATCCAGTTAAATTATCGGTTGTTGTCCTCTCCTGTTGAATTACTTGTATTTAATCTGTATTTTATAAACTGTGTCAAAAAAGATCTTAAAACCTTTTGCACTATTGCAGTGCTGAAATCTGTTAACAAGTTTACAATAAAAGCTGTCACCACAGCAATATAGAGGTCCTCTGACCATTTTGTCTCCTCAGGAGTTGTCACACCTTGCATTATCAGGTCAGCTTCTGATTGTGTAGTGTGTGACAACTCCAAAACAAACAAAATGGTTATGAGTTGATCAAAACCTTTCCATATAACATACCCATCACCAGGGATAGAACCAAACCAAATGGGTTGCATACTTCTCCAGTGAAACATGACCAAACTTTACTAGGAAGTTTCTGTGACAAAAATAACTCCGATAAAAATATTTTTCCCCTGTTATCAGATTTCAGTAGTTCACAATTTTTACAAATTCGACTATTTTTTCAGTTCAGCCAAAGTATTTTTTACTTTCAGTGTTGAGTGGTTTATTTATTTGACTTTTTTTTAATTAAAGTGGATGGTTTCTGTTTTATTTTGATGTACTACCAAGCTAGGTGAAACAACACATTTTGTAGTTTCAGATAACAAGTTAAAAGATTCATTTTATGTGCAATAAAAGATGTTTAATGCGTGTAACCAATAGCTCAGTAACAACAAAAAACTTCTCAACAAAAACCTCCCGTTAAAACTTCGTCCAAAACCAAAAAGCTGAGCTGATTTTATTTAAAATAAAAACAATGAAACAGTGAACAGCCGTTCTCCCTGGAGAAATTACACGTTTAGCATCCGTTTGTGGCAATTTCAGCAAGCTACAACAGTTGGCACCTATCCAACAACATTGCATTTGTGTATCTATAAACTGTAGCTACTTGTGTGGTCTCAGAGAACCAATCAGTAAAGTTTTCTCTCTCCCACATCAGCTATAAAAAGCTAAGAGAGCTGTTTACTTAGTCTGCACCATTAACTACCTGTATGTACTTTAGTTCATGTACAGAAATAGTAGAGTCTTGTGATCTCTATTTTTGTGTGCAGAAGTTAAGTTTGGTTATTGGGAGTTGTCTCCACCTTTCTTGAAAACCCATAAAGTGCTCATGCCTAGAAAAGAGTAGTCTTGATTGGACTCTATTGGAATAAACCCACTGTATCATTTTCAAATGTTTAAGAAAGTATTTCTGTTAGCAGCCCAAGCTAGCTTTATTTCGATTGACTGACAATATGTTTGATTTCTGATTGGCTGAATAGCAAACAATTTCGACAGGCTTTTGCAGAAGTTTTTGTTTGCCGTTGAGAGTTTAGAGGTTGGGATAGAAATGTTTGACATGGAAACTCAGATTGGGTGTCTGTATAACATCAACTCTAGATTGAAACAACTTCCCTGAAGGTATTGATGTCAAACTGATGATATATCTTTGCAACGCTAAAATTTCCAGCTTTTTAATTTGATCTAACAGAAGCCATAACGTATTGATGTTGTATGCAGCAGTAGCAGTCGTGTCCTTTCCACAAAATAAACTGTTTCACTCATTTAATGCTAAATTGGAAGTTAGAGAGTTGAAACTCGTAACAATAGAATCAAGTTGTTGGTCAAAATGAGACGTTTGCTTTAATTCGCGAATAGATAAATTAAAGAGTTGTCCTCTCCATTAGTAAGGTCTGAGGAGAAGACAACTTACAACTAGCAATAGCCATAAACTGATCTATATTTAGTGTATTCATGCTGTAGTCTGAATGAAGACAAATACAAACCACACTATATATTTTATGGTGATGTAACTATGAGATATCTAAAAAGAGAAACACTGGCATGCTTATGTCTCTGTATTCTGAAATTGATAACTTACAGTTTGTACAACAGATCTATGTTATATATAGTGTGTTATATTTGTATCTGTTGGTTACATTGTATGTTGTATATAAGTTACTTGTAAGTATACAATATCTAATGTGTTATATTTGTGTCTGTTGATTACATTGTATGTTGTATATAAGTTACTTGTAAGTATACAATATCTAGTGTGTTATATTTGTATCTGTTGATTACATTGTATGTTGTATATAAGTTACTTGTAAGTATACAATATCTAGTGTGTTATATTTGTGTCTGTTGATTACATTGTATGTTGTATATGAGTTACTTGTAAGTATACAATATCTAATGTGTTATATTTGTATCTGTTGATTACATTGTATGTTGTATATGAGTTACTTGTAAGTATACAATATCTAGTGTGTTATATTTGTATCTGTTGATTACATTGTATGTTGTATATAAGTTACTTGTAAGTATACAACATCTAGTGTGTTATATTTGTATCTGTTGATTACATTGTATGTTGTATATGAGTTACTTGTAAGTATACAATATCTAGTGTGTTATATTTGTATCTGTTGATTACATTGTATGTTGTATATGAGTTACTTGTAAGTATACAATATATAGTGTGTTATATTTGTATCTGTTGATTACATTGTATGCTGTATATGAGTTACTTGTAAGTATACAATATTATAGGATGTTTGATGTAAATGAAGAAATGATGCCTTACAAGACAAACAGTTTTATTGTCACACAATTTGGGTCATAGCATCAGTAGAAAAATAATATCATTGGCTGTAAATAATATCTATAGATGTGAATAGTATACTCACATCATTAGAACCTTAGGAAATATTGCTGCGATCCTCTAGCAAAATAAAAATTCAAGAGTGTTATAACCTAGCGAATGTAATGACGACTCTGAATATGTATTTCTTATTAACAATGGTTTAGTAGTGCCGGAGTTTTAAGCTAACATCGCAAAAACCGACTTACATTTATATATTAGATGATAGGATGTTTGATGTAAATGAAGAAATAATGCCTTACAAGACAAACAGTTTTATCGTCACACAAAATTGTTTATTGCATCAGTCAGAAAATAATATCATTGCATCACATCATTAGAACCTTAGACTTATATCCACAATATTGAGTTAAAGTCCACATAAATCACATAAAGTCACAGAAAGTATAAAATAATGTATGGATGAGATTGAAGTACATCAGATTGTCAATAACAGTTTTTAAGAGGACAGTAAGATATGGTATGGGCATTCTTTCCTGTTGCACCACATCTTGGACACTTATATTTAAACAAATACGGACAGCATACATTTCCTTCCTTGTCTCTTATAGTATGGTTTAAGTAGACATATGCTGACTCACCATTGTTTCTACAAAACCCACACAATGGTACTCTCAGTCTTTTCTCTAAGTACTTCTCTATTCTTCCCTGAAGTCTGTTCCACAGGCTAACAAAACATAATATAACATTATACACAAACACAGTATATACTGGTACTGTAGTAGCAACCACACCATGTTGTGTTGTAGCTCATAGCAACTGTTATATAACATTGCTGTATTTACTCTCATTTACAAAACTAACTTACCTTGGTTTTATATAGTCAGGTACGTATCTAGTCACAACATCCATAATCTCTGCGCAGTGTCCGTAATGAAACTGGTGCAATGCTATTTTCTCCATTGTAAAGTTAGATATATAGTAGTAGTTGTCCCATGAAGGCAACTCGGATGGAGAAAAAGAGGGACGTTTGATAGTTGGTTTTGGTATAGACTCAGAGCTCTAAAATATTGAGTCACAATTATAGATATACAAACTATGTTATTGTTTACTAAACATCCATTTCTTAGTAACTTGCCACGGACATTAATGCTCCATGCAAGTATAAATAACTTTTGTAGAAGAAGAATAGCATGGACTCACCTCTTGCCGTAGCTCATCATCGATCTCGTTGTATGTTTGTGGACACGGCTCTATAATATATTGTGTACCAAAGAGTGGTGAAGCAAAGCTGACACAAGCAGGTATCGGTTCTTCGTCGAAGGAGTCAGTTGAAGAGACTTTTCTTACTCTATATAACAGCAGCTGCTTTTCCATCTCAGAGACAATCTCACGACCGTTGTATTCAGCCATAATAACTTCTGTAGATGGTTGTTTGAGTACAAGTTACCTGTATTTGTGTCTGGTGTGATGTGAGGAAACTTTGGTCTGATGTCGGTATTTATTGGACTTGAGGGGGCGGAGCTATACTTTGGTGATGACAGGTGAGATGATATTGAGTACATTTTAGTCTCAGTCCGACATCAATTATATCTCTCTAATCCTCTCACTCAATTGCTATGAAATAAATACACAAACCAGTAACATGGTTTTTTATGCATTCAAACAATATTATTGTGAACATCCACAACACTCACCCATTCGCTACTATTATTTGATGATGTCACAGCAGTTCCTCTCTCGCTAGGATTTGTAGTTAATAGATAAGTTTTATTATACTAAATCACTGATTTCTTCTTTGAGACTTTAACAACTAACTTTACTATTTCATGTTTATTTCTGTTGGAATTTAATACAAATAAAAACTTAACTAAATGTGTATTGTTGGAGCCAGAATAAACTGTGTAACTTATCAAATTGATAAAACTTTGAAGCTTTGCATAAAAGTCTCAACAGCAAACATCTATACATTTTTGTAAATGCAAACAAAGTCAGCTGTTAAATAATGTTTTCTTTTCTAGATATTAAATACCACTTTATATCAGAAATAACTTTCTATTGACATACCACAAGAGATAAGTTAGAGTTTATTTGGAATTAGTATAATCTACAAACAATAGCTGCCACTAATCCATGTACAGTTAGATCTTTGTAGTAGCACGCTTTCACGTAATGATAGATTAGGTTAGATTAACACAAGGATTAACCGATCAACAAACAAATGAATGTGGTTACAAAATGTTATAATATCAACAATTAAAGGATATATATAACACTCAACTCCATACAAAACATCAGATACAATAATTATATATACCGGTGACATACTAACAGTTATTAATGTCTCCAAGGCACTACTTTTGCGACTTGCTGTGATTTCTCCCAAAATTTTCATAATCCCCCTCAGACATAGTCAACAAAAACTTGATTGGTAACTGACTTTTGTTTATTACTAGTAAACTACCAAAGCATTTTATTTAAAGTTCAATTAATCTGATATAATGAAATCCTTTCATACTTTAGCTAAATATGTATTTGTGGCCTTTTGCTGAGGTGTTTTGTTATATTGTGACAACGAAAGGTTATTTTAAAACCTAGACAAAGGTCCAAGGATGGGTTTAGTTCTCATTTTCTATTTAAAGGCTCAAACACACTGGAAGCAAATATCACTAGAGAAGTCCGCTGCAACACGCTGCATGGCAAAATATATAGCCGCTCAAGATACCAGAAATGTTTGATATTCCGGTGCGCAAACACGTTGATTGTTTGGTGCATACAGCAGCAATCAATCTTTTCAGCTTGTCAAAAAACTGATCTATTCATTACATCGATCATTTATATATTATCGCTGTTTATTACTATGATTATCAGACTAACGCCGTAACGCATTCACCAGTGT
Organism: Cryptosula pallasiana; assembly: GCA_945261195.1. Taxonomy (NCBI): domain Eukaryota; kingdom Metazoa; phylum Bryozoa; class Gymnolaemata; order Cheilostomatida; family Cryptosulidae; genus Cryptosula; species Cryptosula pallasiana. The sequence goes on from OX183139.1 coordinate 17,622,658, forward strand.
ACTTTCCCAACGCGGCGTTAGGCGGTTTTTCTGCTGGTCAAATTGTCCTTTCTGCGCAGGTTTCGAGTCCTGTGTGTTTGAGCCTTAAGTTTGTCACAGGACTCAGTTTTCCTTCCTTCCACCCGAGTACTAGGCTGTAGTTAGGTGGTCAATTAATAGTGGTTGACAGCTATTCCTCCAACACAGGATTGTATGTTGTTACCATCGTACAAGGTAGACTTTTACTTTGGTTTGGGTCTTGTGGACTCTGTCTACTTCATAAAACTAGTATGTTACACAAATCTAACATAACGAACTTGAATTCATTTCAGCATCTAAAATTGTAGTTAACATTGAAAAAAGTGTTGTGGTCTACTAACTCCAGTGATAACATATACTGTTATAATGTATTGAGTGTTTTGGACTTGATTTTTAGCCAACAGAAATGTAGCCCGGAGCGTATAATGTATTACGCACACAATCATAGTAATGTCCATAGTGATAACCTGTATAACACACTTATTCAGACTTCTGGCTGACTATCTACCTGAATATCTATCGCTTTTATGCACAGTTGTCTTGTTTTTATATGAGCGGTTTTTTATATCACTTGATTACCAGCTATTATTGAATCAAGTTGGAACAGCTTTATATTGCTCCAATTTGTCAAATGTTTGGAAACTGCGAAAGTATCAATTTTTTGTTTAATGATCACTGTTGTGAAAATTGCAGTGGTTAAATGTTCATCTACATCACACTAGATATGTTCATGTGAGATTACAATATGCCAGCAAATATTATCATGAAAAAATTATTTGTGGAGAAACCAAAAGTCTACCATCAGAATATAAAGTATATATTATTACAAGAGAGAATATTTATTACAGATAAAACAACTGTACAGTACAATAATGTATAGACAGTATAGGATAGAGAAAAGACATAAAATACAAGTAGATGTATTACTTATAGATTGTGTATTATGTTGGCTATTGATTATATCAGCCAATCAGTAACAATTGAGAGGACAGTAAGATTTGGTATGAGCCTTCTTGCCTGTCGCACCACATTGTGGACAGCGATATCCAAACAGAAATGGACAGCATACATTTCCTTTCTTGTCTTTTATAGTATGACTTTGATAGACATGAGGTAACTTTCCATTTTTTTTACAAAAACCACAGAATGGTTCCCCGGACATGTTTCTTTTTCTAGACAGCTGAGTTGATAAAGTGGAGACCTTTCTGGTTGCTGACGCTTTGTGAGAGACCAAAGTTCTACTGTTGGGTTTAACTTCAGAGAACTGTATATCCTACAAACAGTAACAGATATATTACAAACCTCTACCTAACCATGCTAATGTATGAATGTTTCTTTGATAGAGTTATACATTATTGGTACCTACTTTTTGTCCTTCGAATAGTTCAGCAAACGTTGGTGTTGGAGAAGCTGTACCAGAACCTGAGCTGGAAGAAAAGTCAGCCGATGATGTAGAAGTACTGGTATCATCTGTGAATAGACATTTACTCCTATCAAATAAATCAACAACAGCATCCCAGTTGTAGCTAAAGTAGTGATAAGCCATGACTGTATTCATCCAAGAACCAGTTACTTGTAGGTCTGAACAGAGATATGGTAGAGCTGTGATGAGGCACCAGAATATATACTCATAAGGAGCCAGGGGCGGAGCTATACTTTGGTGATGGTGTTGGTATTTATTGAATTTAAGGAATTAGAGCTTTGTTTTGGTGATGACAGGTGAGATGATATTGAGTACATTTTGGTCTCAGTGTGACATCAATTATATCTCTCTAATCCTCTCTCTCCGTTCTATACATTTACTACTATAACTTTGTATCACAAGACAATACAATATAGTATATACTCTACCTGGGCATTCTCAGTTTATACAACAAGTATTTGTACTTGACACACACACCATCATTCCATTCTGGTAAATGTTCCAACAAAGTCAAAACACTTTATATTCAACGTTACCAAAAATGAGATAATTTTGTGTGGTTAAGAATATTGTGTTTGATGCGTTTGAACATGTCTAAAGACACCTATAACTGACAATAACAACTTGTTATGATTTACGTATAGCAGGTACCTTACCTGTCTACAAAAGGCATGGCTATGATTCTTTCACAAAATCTACTTTCTGCTAGAGTTAACTAGAACAGTAATAGAAAGGGTTATATCAGTAAAGATTTGCATGGTCTCTGTTGTATTTACCCTTTTGGATAATCTTTTGTAATTTTGTTTTTGGAAATAAAACAATAAAGTCTACTGTTAAAAAAGTAGATTCACTTCGGTTTGAAAAATAAAAACAGTTTTGTTGAAAATAGATAAAAAGCTTTTTATAGTATTACCAACAAACTAGTTTTTAATTATTTCAAATACTCAGTTAATTCAGATGTATTTTGTTGTGTTGGTGTAAGAACTCAGCTAGTTCAGATGGTACAACTCTCAATGTATTTGGTTGTGTTGGTGTAAGAACTCAGTTAGTTCAAATGATACAACTCTCAATGTATTTTGTTGTGTTGGTGTAAGAACTCAGTTAGTTCAGATGATACAACTCTCAATGTATTTTGTTGTGTTGGTGTAAGAACTCAGTTAGTTGAGATGATACAACTCTCAATGCATTTTGTTGTGTTGGTGTAAGAACTCAGTTAGTTCAGATGATACCACTCTCAATGTATTTTGTTGTGTTGGTGTAAGAACTCAGTTAGTTCAGATGATACAACTCTCAATGTATTTTGTTGTGTTGGTGTAAGAACTCAGTTAGTTCAGATGATACAACTCTCAATGTATTTTGTTGTGTTGGTGTAAGAACTCAGTTAGTTCAGATGATACAACTCTCAATGTATTTTGTTGTGTTGGTGTAAGAACTCAGTTAGTTCAGATGATACAACTCTCAATGTATTTTGTTGTGTTGGTGTAAGAACTCAGTTAGTTCAGATGATACAACTCTCAATGTATTTTGTTGTGTTGGTGTAAGAACTCAGTTAGTTCAGATGATACAACTCCCAATGTATGTTGTTGTGTTGGTGTAAGAACTCAGTTAGTTCAGATGATACCACTCTCAATGTATTTTGTTGTGTTGGTGTAAGAACTCAGTTAGTTCAGATGATACAACTCTCAATGTATTTTTTTGTGTTGGTGTAAGAACTCAGTTAGTTCAGATGATACAACTCCCAATGTATGTTGTTGTGTTGGTGTAAGAACTCAGTTAGTTCAGATGGTACAACTCTCAATGTATTTTTTTGTGTTGGTGTAAGAACTCAGTTAGTTCAGATGATACAACTCCCAATGTATGTTGTTGTGTTGGTGTAAGAACTCAGCTAGTTCAGATGGTACAACTCTCAATGTATTTTTTTGTGTTGGTGTAAGAACTCAGTTAGTTCAGATGATACAACTCCCAATGTATGTTGTTGTGTTGGTGTAAGAACTCAGCTAGTTCAGATGGTACAACTCTCAATGTATTTTTTTGTGTTGGTGTAAGAACTCAGTTAGTTCAGATGATACAACTCCCAATGTATTTTGTTGTGTTGGTGTAAGAACTCAGTTATTTCAGATGATACAACTCTCAATGTATTTTGTTGTGTTGGTGTAAGAACTCAGTTATTTCAGATGATACAACTCTCAATGTATTTTGTTGTGTTGGTGTAAGAACTCAGTTATTTCAGATGATACAACTCTCAATGTATTTTGTTGTGTTGGTGTAAGAACTCAGTTAGTTCAGATGATACAACTCTCAATGTATTTTGTTGTGTTGGTGTAAGAACTCAGTTAGTTCAGATGATACAACTCTCAATGTATTTTGGTGTGCTGGTGTAAGAACTCAGTTAGTTCAGATGATACAACTCTCAATGTATTTTGTTGTGTTGGTGTAAGAACTCAGTTATTTCAGATGATACAACTCTCAATGTATTTTGTTGTGTTGGTGTAAGAACTCAGTTAGCTCAGATGATACAACTCTCAATGTATTTTGTTGTGTTGGTGTAAGAACTCAGTTATTTTTAACTGCTGGTACAATTCTCATATAATAATGTTGTGTACATACAAACCAAGTTTCATACCTCCGGGGGTGAAGGTTTACTTATGGGTTTAAATAACATGGAGTGTACACAATAGCTGTTACTAATCCAGTCACAGCTGTGATGTCACATTCTTCTAGAATTATGAGTTACATTAGATTAACATGGAGATTAACAGATTAACAAACAAATAAATTTTACATTTTCCTGTCGACATTTGATTCTAACCAACTTACACAAATAATTGCATATATTTACAGTCTGAGACACACAATAGGTCTAAGCACCCCATAAGGCTAGGTGTGTTCTGTAGGTGTGTTTGTAAAAGTAAGTTAAAATGTATATTTATAGTTTTGTACAGCATTGTTTGGAGTTATCCCATCTATTCTAAATCTTCTATGGCTGGTTAAAGACATTAGAGCCCAAATGCTATATTCTGGTTGGATAAAGTCTAAGTTAAATTAAAAATGAAACAAAATAACAAATACATGAATTGATGTAATAAATTGGTTTGAGTCACTCACCTACCACTTCTGCTTGTTTCTTCATGGAATAAATTTAAAGAGAGAAAATGTTTCTATAACTTTTTGTTGCTAGGCAAACAAAAATAGACAGCTGAGTATGAATGCACTAGCTGATACATAGAATACAGCACATACTTGGCTCAAGATGGAACTTGTAGCTTTAAGGCAAAGTTACTTAGCCTAGTGGTCAGGTACATAATAGTTACACCAACTAGAAATCAACAAAGGTAAATCGTACCTGTGTGGTGTACCAACTGGACAGACAACTCCCACTTATATCCATCTATCTGCTGGGGAGTCACTCATATCTGACTTACCAAGTCTAGCCACTGGACACATCGCACACATTTATTACCTGATGCTTCAGGTCGCTGGATAAGACAGTGTCATTGTACAGCATTGGGTGTAAATCTCATTCATGTATGTGTGGGGTTTTGTGGAGTTGTACAAACACTTATACCTGGTTGACTGTGGCAGCAAAGGCATCTCATTAAAAGTGCAGCCAAAATAACACAAAATGCATTTAAATATACAAAATGCGCTAGAAGAGCCTGAAGTAAAAAAGTTATTCCCAGCAATGGAATTATTTCGTTGTCTGGATCGTTTGTTTTGTAGCAGATTTGGTTCATAGCAGATAGGTTGGTCATTGAGTATTTTCTGATACCATATAGTATTTTGTGTCTTCACTAATCCACGGTGACGTTTGCCTGGAATTAAGCAGAAAATTTATTTTTGGATTAAGATAATCTACTAAGCAATATCTGTCATTAATCCACACACAGTTACATCTTTATAGGGCTTTCACATAATGAGGGATTATAACAGATTTACACAACAGATAGAGGATTAACAACTTTTTCAAAATTACATGACAACACTTAAAGGATATATATAACACTAAACTCCATACCAAACATCAGATACAATAATTATATATACCGGTGACATACTAACGGCGATTTATGATACCTGCATTACTCCATATAATAAGAGTCGACGGACACATGATGGATACCAGTTGTAAATATCACCAATCACTCCATGAGGATTAAAGTATACACGATCAACTAGACTACTTCTGGTTGCATAGCTAAAGTGAAACTACTTCTGGTTGCATGGCTAAAGAGAAACTACTTCTGGTTGCATAGCTAAAGAGAAACTACTTCTGGTTGCATGGCTAAAGAGAAACTACTTCTGGTTGCATAGCTAAAGTGAAACTACTTCTGGTTGCATGGCTAAAGAGAAACTACTTCTGGTTGCATAGCTAAAGAGAAACTACTTCTGGTTGCATAGCTAAAGAGAAACTACTTCTGGTTGCATAGCTAAAGTGAGACTACTTCTGGTTGCATGGCTAAAGAGAAACTGCTTCTGGTTGCATAACTAAAAAGAAACTATTTTGTTGGGACTCCATTGGTACTACCTACCTATTACAATTAGCTGCAATCCATTAATAGGTAGATACTGTCACATCCAACCGATAGACTGGGTCACGTTTTCTTTCACAAGCAGCCACAGCCAGACAGTATTGATGATACATGACTTGAATTTTGTTGACAGAATGACAGAAACACAGCAATTTGTCGAATTCAGAACGATTAAAAACATAATATTGCAAGCTGTAAACTTTATTACATCAGTTTTGAACTTGATTTGACTAGGTATTTGAATTAACAATTCAATTCGAATGCATGCGACTAAAATTATCGGCATTCACATTTGAATTTGAATGCTTGGAGCTATAGGCGTTTTCATTTATTTTTTTAATTTCACTCTTCGCAGCTTTGAACATTTGAATAAGTTTTCTGATTTAAATTCTGCATGAAATATATTTCTCAATGTCTCTGCAGTCGAGTAAAACTGCTATTCCACAGCAGCCAGCGCTATAGCTGTTGACAATCTGCCACCGTAACAATACTGCTGGTACTGCTTTTTAGCTATTCCTACATCATTATCGGTCTGACATATACAAGCCAGACAGTGTTGGTGATTCATGAATGGCAGAAACGCAGCAACTTGTCGTATTTGGAATGGTTGAAAACATATCTCTTTTTTGTTGCAAGTAGTAGAGATTATTGTAGCAGTTTGGAATGCTGTGAGAGCTAATCTAAATCTGGCTATAATGTTTTTGATATTTGACAAATATACCAACTGTGCTCGTTGTAACAACAAAATTTACTGCAAAACTGGACTTACGAATGACTTATCAAATAAATAAAGACTGTCGATTGTTGCTGCACATTGGAATCAGTCCTTTATTGCATGTACATCACATTTATTATAGACTAAATGCAATGTTGTTGATGAAATAATAAATATTTGTGTGTATTAGACAACAATAAACTGTTGGTATCAATAAATACTTAGTGGTATAATAGAAGTGTTACATGAAAGTGCAGACATGTATGGTTGTGTGAACAACCAATGTGAAATGTGTGTACCAGATAGATTTACCAGACCTGGTCAGTTCTTGTATTATTACTGTGTATCCAGTATCCACTTAAGGTATTGGTTGTTGTCCTCTCCTGTTGAACTACTTGTATTAATCTGTATTTTATAATCTGTGTCAAAAAAGACCTTCAACCTTTTGCACTATTGCAGTGCTGAAATATGTTAACAAGTTTACAATAACAGCTGTCACCACAGTTATATAGAGAAGTCCCCTGACCATTTTGTCTCCTCAGGAGTTGTCACACCTTGCACTATCAGGTCAGGTTTTGATTGTGTAACGTCTGACAATTCCAAATCAAACAAAATGATCATGAGTTTGGCTTTCCATATAAGGCTTTCCATATAACATACATATCATCAGGGATAGAACTAAATGGGTCCCATACTTCTTCAGTAAAACGCGACGAAAGTTCACCGGTAAGTTTTCCTGGCAAAAGTGACTCCAATAAAACCTTTTCTTGACTCCTTCTATGTAATTACTTTCCCTGTCATCAGATATCAGTAGTTCACAGTTTTAACAAATTCGACTATTTTTCTACATCAGCTAATGTACCTTTTACTTACTTTGTTTTGTGGTTTATTTAGTCATTTAAACTGATGGTTTCTGCTTTATTTTTATATGCAAGAACCATGTAATATGTATAACCAATAGCTCAGTAACAACAAGAACCATGTAATATGTATAACCAATAGCTCAGTAACAACAAGAACCATGTAATATGTATAACCAATAGCTCAGTAACAACAAGAACCATGTAATATGTATAACCAATAGCTCAGTAACAACAAGAACCATGTAATATGTATAACCAATAGCTCAGTAACAACAAGAACCATGTAATATGTATAACCAATAGCTCAGTAACAACAGAGAACCATATAATATGTATAACCAATAGCTCAGTAACAACAAGAACCATGTAATATGTATAACCAATAGCTCAATAACAACAAGAACCATGTAATATGTATAACCAATAGCTCAGTAACAACAAGAACCATGTAATATGTATAACCAATCGCTCAGTAACAATAAGAACCATGTAATATGTCTAACCAATAGCTCAGTAACAACAAGAACCATGTAATATGTATAACCAATAGCTCAGTAACAACAAGAACCATGTAATATGTATAACCAATAGCTCAGTAACAACAAGAACCATGTAATATGTATAACCAATAGCTCAGTAACAAGAACCATGTAATATGTATAACCAATAGCTCAGTAACAACAAGAACCATGTAATATGTATAACCAATAGCTCAGTAACAACAAGAACCATGTAATATGTATAACCAATAGCTCAGTAACAACAAGAACCATGTAATATGTATAACCAATAGCTCAGTAACAACAGAGAACCATATAATATGTATAACCAATAGCTCAGTAACAACAAGAACCATGTAATATGTATAACCAATAGCTCAGTAACAACAAGAACCATGTAATATGTATAACCAATAGCTCAGTAACAACAAGAACCATGTAATATGTATAACCAATAGCTCAGTAACAACAAGAACCATGTAATATGTATAACCAATAGCTCAGTAACAACAAGAACCATGTAATATGTATAACCAATAGCTCAGTAACAACAAGAACCATGTACTATGTCTAACCAATAGCTCAGTAACAACAAGAACCATGTAATATGTATAACCAATAGCTCAGTAACAACAAGAACCATGTAATATGTATAACCAATAGCTCAGTAACAACAAGAACCATGTAATATGTATAACCAATAGCTCAGTAACAACAAGAACCATGTAATATGTATAACCAATAGCTCAGTAACAACAAGAACCATGTAATATGTATAACCAATAGCTCAGTAACAACAAGAACCATGTAATATGTATAACCAATAGCTCAGTAACAACAAGAACCATGTAATATGTATAACCAATCGCTCAGTAACAACAAGAACCATGTAATATGTATAACCAATAGCTCAGTAACAACAAGAACCATGTAATATGTATAACCAATAGCTCAGTAACAACAAGAACCATGTAATATGTATAACCAATAGCTCAGTAACAACAAGAACCATGTAATATGTCTAACCAATAGCTCAGTAACAACAAGAACCATGTAATATGTATAACCAATAGCTCAGTAACAACAAGAACCATGTAATATGTATAACCAATAGCTCAGTAACAACAAGAACCATGTAATATGTATAACCAATAGCTCAGTAACAACAAGAACCATGTAATATGTATAACCAATAGCTCAGTAACAACAAGAACCATGTACTATGTATAACCAATAGCTCAGTAACAATAAGAACCATGTAATATGTATAACCAATAGCTCAGTAACAACAAGAACCATGTAATATGTATAACCAATAGCTCAGTAACAACAAGAACCATGTAATATGTCTAACCAATAGCTCAGTAACAACAGAGAACCATGTAATATGTATAACCAATAGCTCAGTAACAACAAGAACCATGTAATATGTATAACCAATAGCTCAGTAACAACAAGAACAATGTAATATGTATAACCAATAGCTCAGTAACAACAGAGAACCATATAATATGTATAACCAATCGCTCAGTAACAACAAGAACCATGTAATATGTATAACCAATCGCTCAGTAACAACAAGAACCATGTAATATGTATAACCAACAGCTCAGTAACAACAAGAACCATGTAATATGTATAACCAATAGCTCAGTAACAACAAGAACCATGTAATATGTATAACCAATAGCTCAGTAACAAGAACCATGTAATATGTATAACCAATAGCTCAGTAACAACAAAAAAGCTTTTTCACAGGAAAAGCTTCTGGTTGACAAGATCTTCAAGGCCGAAATAGTTGAGCTGATTTTGTTTAAAACAATAACACTGAGACAGCGGACATTTTTTTTTCTTGTGATCTATATCTTTGTCTGCAGAAGGTAAGTTTGTTTATTTGGAGTTGTCTCCACCTTTCTTGAACTTTCCCATAAACTGCTCATGTATAAAATAGAGTAGTCTTGATTGGACTCTATTGTGAAGTAACACAGGATATCATTTTTAAATGTTTAAAAAATTATTTCTATTGGCAGCCAAAGCTAGCTTTCCTTTGATTGATTGACAATATGTTTTATTTTGGAGTGGCTGAATAGCAAACTATTTTTGAAAAAGCTTTTGCTGAAGTTATTGTTTGTCGTTGAGAGTTTGGGATTTACATCAAGACTGAAACAACCTACTTGAAAGTATTGATGTCAAACTGATGGTATGACTTTACAGCGCTAAAGGTCTCAGCTTGTTAATTTCATCTAACAGGTATCATAATATATCATTATTATACGTAGCAGTACCAGTCGTGGCCTTTCCACCAAAAAAATTCTTTCACTCTGTCTACTCAGTCTTACTGCAAAAAATGGAAGTAAAAGGGTTAAAGCTCAAAAAATGAGAAAACCAATTTGTTGATCATGATGAGATGTTCGCTTCCATTTGTGAAGGACTAAATTAAAGAGCTGTCTGCTCCATTAGTGAGGTTTGAGGAGAAGACAACTTACAAGTAGCCACTGATTTATATTTTATGTATTTTTGCTGTAGTCTAAATGAAGACAAATGCAAACCACATTATGTATTTTATGGTGATGTAACTGTGAGATATTGAAGACAGATAAGGAGCAAATGTGAGTAAATATGACAGTTTTACATTTGATGTACAAAAAAGGTAGTACCTTAGAAAACAAATAAGTTTATTGTTACATACCACTCTTCATTGAGTGAGCAAAAAATACCACATTGGCTGTAGAAATACATCACATTATTAAATCCAAATATAGAAAATTGAGCCAAACTCTACATAAATCACATAAAGTCACAGAAAGTATAAAACACTGTATGGATGAGATTGAAGTACATCAGATTGTCAATAACAGTTTTTAAGAGGACAGTAAGATATGGTATGGGCATTTTTTCCTGTTGCACCACATCTTGGACACTTATATTTAAACAAATACGGACAGCATACATTTCCTTCCTTGTCTCTTATAGTATGGTTCAAGTAGACATATGCTGACTCACCATTGTTTCTACAAAACCCAAACAATGGTACTCTCAGTCTTTTCTCTAAGTACTTCTCTATTCTTCCCTCAAGTCTGTTCCACAGGCTAACAAAACATAATATAACATTATACACAAACACAGTATATACTGGTACTGTAGTAACAACCACACCGTGTTGTGTTGTAGCTCATAGCAACTGTTATATAACATTATTGTATTTACTCTCATTTACAAAACTAACTTACTTTGGTTTTATATGGTCAGGTACGTATCTAGTCACAACATCCATAATCTCTGCACAGTGTCCGTAATGAAACTGGTGCAATGCTATTTTCTCCATTGTATAGTTAGATATATAGTAGTAGTTGTCCCATGAAGGCAACTCGGATGGAGAAAAGGAGGGACGTTTGATAGTTGGTTTCGGTATAAACTCAGAGCTCTAAAATATTGAGTCATAACTATAGATATACAAACTATGTTATTGTTTACTAAACATTCATTTCTTAGTAACTTGTCATGGGCATTAATGCTCAATGCAGGAATCAATAACTTTTGTAGAAGAAGAATGACATGGACTCACCTCTTGTCGTAGCTCATCATCGATCTCGTTGTATGTTTGTGGACACGGCTCTATAATATATTGTGTACCAAAGAGTGGTGAAGCAAAGCTGACACAAGCAGGTATCGGTTCTTCGTCGAAGGAGTCAGTTGAAGAGACTTTTCTTACTCTATATAACAGCAGCTGTTTTTCCATCTCAGAGACAATCTCACGATCATTGTATTCAGCCATAATAACTTCTGTAGATGGTTGTTTGAGTACAAGTTACCTGTATTTGTGTTTGAAGTGATGTGAGGAAACTTTGGTGTGATGTCGGTATTTATTGGACTTGAGGGGGCGGAGCTATACTTTGGTGATGACAGGTGAGATGATATTGAGTACATTTTGGTCTCATTGTGACATCAATCATATCTCTCTAATCCTCTCTCTCAGTTCTATACGTTTACTCAATTGCTACGAAATAAAAACACAAACCGGTAACATTGTTTTTTATGCATTCAAACAATATTATTGGGAACATCCACAACACCCACCCATTCACTACTATTATTTGATGATGTCACAGCAGTTCCTCTCTCGCTAGGATTTGTAGTTAATAGATAAGTTTTATTATACTAATTCACTGATTTCTTCTTTGAGACTTTAACAACTAACTTTACTATTTCATGTTTATTTCTGTTGGAATATAATACAAATGAAAACTTAACTAAATGTGTATTGTGGGAGCCAGAACAAACTGTGTAACTTATCAAATTGATAAAACTTTGAATCTTTGCATAAAAATCTCAACAGCCAACATCTATACACTTTTGTAAATGCAAACAAAGTCAGCTGTTAAACTATGTTTTCTTTTCTAGATATTAAATACCACTTTATATCAGAAATAACTTCCTATTGACATACCACAAGAGATAAATTAGAGTTTATTTGGAATTAGTATAATCTACAAACAATAGATGCCACTAATCCATGTACAGTTATATCTTTGTAGAAACACACTTTCACGTAATGATAGATTAGGTTAGATTAACACAAGGATTAACCGATCAACAAACAAATAAATGTGGTTACAACATGTTATAATGTCAACAACTAAAGGATATATATAACACTAAACTCCACACAAAACATCACATACAATAATTATATATACCTGTGACATACTAACGGTAATTTACTTATTGGTTATTAATGTCTCCAAGGCACTACTTTTGCGACTTGCTGTGATTTCTCCCAAAATTTTCATAATCCCCCTCAGACATAGTCAACAAAAACTTGATTGGTAACTGACTTTTGTTTATTTCTAGTAAACTACCAAAACATTTTGTTTAAAGTTCAATTAATCTGATATAATAACATCCTTTCATATCATAAGTAAATGTGTATTGGTGGCCTTTTGCTGAGTTTTTTTGTTATATTGTGACAAAGAAAGGTTATTTTAAAACCTAGATAAAAGTCCAAGGATGGGTTTAGTTCTCATTTGCCATTTAAAGGCTCAAACACACTGGAAGCAAATATCACTAGAGAAGTCGGCTGCAACACGCTGCATGGCAAAATATATAGCCGCTCAAGATACCAGAAATGTTTGATATTCTGGTGCGCAAACACGTTGATTGTTTGGTGCATACAGCAGCAATCAATCTTTTCACCTTGTCAAAAAACTGATCTATTCATTACATCGATCATTTATATATTATCGTTGTTTATTACTATGATTATCAGACTAACGCCGTAACGCATTCACCAGTGTACTTTCCCAACGCGGCGTTAGGCGGTTTTTCTGCTGGTCAAATTGTCGTTTCTGCGCAGGCTTCGAGTCCTGTGTGTTTGAGCCTTAAGTTTGTCACAGGACTCAGTTTTCCTTCCTTCCACCCGAATGGTAGGTTGTAGTAAGGTGGTCAATTAATAGTGGTTGACAGCTATTCCTCCATCACAGGATTGTATGTTGTTACCATCATACAAGGTAGAATTTTACTTTGGTTTGTGGCTTGTAGACTCTGTCTACTTCATAAAACTAGAATGTTACACAAATCTAACATAATGCACTTGAATTCATTTCAGCATCTAAAATTGTAGTTCACATTGGAAAAAGTGTTGTGGTCTACTAACTCCAGTGATAACATATACTGTTATAATGTATTGAGTGTTTTGGACTTGATTTTTAGCCAACAGAAATGTAGCCCGGAGCGTATAATGTATTACGCACACAATCATAGTAATGTTCATAGTGATAACCTGTATAACACACTTATTCAGACTACTGGCTGACTACCTACCTGGATATCTGTCGCCTTCATGTACAGTTGTCTTGTTTTTATATGAGCGGTTTTTTATATCACTTGACTTCCAGTTATTACTCAATCGCGTAGGAACAGCTTTATATTGCTCCAATTAGTAAAATCTTTGAAAACTGTGAAAGTATCAATTTTTTGTATAATGATCACTGTTGTGAAAATTGCAGTGGTTAAATGTTCATCTACATCACACTAGATATGTTCATGTGAGATTACAATATGCCAGCAAATATTATCATGAAACATTTATTTGTGGAGAAACCAAAAGTCTATCATCAGAATATAAAGTATATATTATTACAAGAGAGAATATTTATTACAGATAAAACAACTGTACAGTACAATAATGTATAGACAGTATAGGATAAAGAAAAGACATAAAATACAAGTAGATGTATTACTTATAGATTGTGTATTATGTTGGCTATTGATTATATCAGCCAATCAGTAACAATAGAGAGGACAGTAAGATTTGGTATGAGCCTTCTTGCCTGTTGCACCACATCGTGGACAGCGATATCCAAACAGAAATGGACAGCATACATTTCCTTTCTTGTCTTTTATAGTATGACTTTGGTAGACATGAGGTAACTTCCCATTCTTTTTACAAAAACCACAGAATGGCTCCCCGGATATGTTTCTTTTTCTAGACAGCTGAGCTGATAAAGTGGAGACCTTTCTGGTTGCTGAGGCTTTGTGAGAGACCAAAGCTTTACTGTTGGGTTTAACTTCAGAGAACTGTATATCCTACAAACAGTAACAGATATATTACAAACCTCTACCTAACCATGTTTATTTATGAATGTTTCTTTGATAGAGTTATACATTATTGGTACTTACATTTTGTCCTTCGAATAGCTCGGCAAACGTGGGTGTTGGAGAAGCTGTACCAGAACCTGAACCTGCGGATGATGTAGAAGTACTGGTATCGTCTGTGAATAGACATTTACTTCTATCAAATAAATCAACAACAGCATCCCAGTTGTAGCTAAAGTAGTGATAAGCCATAACTGTATTCATCCAAGAACCAGTTACTTGCAGGTCTGAACAGAGATATGGTAGAGCTGTGGTGAGGCACCAGAATATATACTCTAAGGAGCCAGGGGCGGAGCCATACTTTGGTGTGATGTCGGTATTTATTGGATTTAAGGAATTAGAGCTCTGTTTTGGTGATGACAGGTGAGATGACATTGAGTACATTTTAGTCTCAGCCCGACATCAATTATATCTCTCTAATTCTCTCTCTCAGTTCTATACATTTACTACTATAACTTTGTATCACAAGACAATACAATATAGTATATACTCTACATGGGCATTCTCAGCTTATACAATATGTATTTGTGCTTGACACACACACCATCATTCCATTCTAGTAAGTGTTCCAAGAAATTCAAAATACTTCATATTCAACATTACCCAAATGAGATAATTTTGTTTGGTTAAGAATATTGTGTTTGGTGCGCTAGAACATGTCTAAAGACACCTATAACTGACAATAACAACTTGTTATGATTTACGTATAGCAGGTAACTTACCTGTCTACTAAAGGCAAGGCTCTGATTCTTTCACAAAATCTACTTTCTGCTAGAGTTAACTAGAACGGTAATAGAAAGTTTGATATCAATGAAGACTTTCATGGTCTCTGTTGTATTTACTCTTTTGGATAATATTTGTAATTTCGTTTTTGGAAATAGAACAATAAAATCTACTGTTGAAATAATTGATTGACTTTAGTTTGAAGTATAAAAACAGATTTTGAAAAATAGGTAACAAGCTTTTTATAGTATTACCGACAATCTAGCTTTTAATTCATTCAAATGATCAGTTAGTTCAGATGATACAACTCTCAATGTATTTTGTTGTGTTGGTGTAAGAACTCAGTTAGTTCAGATGATACAACTCTCAATGTATTTTGTTGTGTTGGTGTAAGAACTCAGTTAGTTCAGATGATACAACTCTCAATGTATTTTGTTGTGTTGGTGTAAGAACTCAGTTAGTTCAGATGATACAACTCTCAATGTATGTGTTGTGTTGGTGTAAGAACTCAGCTAGTTCAGATGATACAACTCTCAATGTATTTTGTTGTGTTGGTGTAAGAACTCAGTTAGTTCAGATGATACAACTCTCGATGTATTTTGTTGTGTTGGTGTAAGAACCCAGCTAGTTCAGATGATACAACTCTCAATGTATTTTGTTGTGTTGGTGTAAGAACTCAGTTAGTTCAGATGATACAACTCTCAATGTATTTTGTTGTGTTGGTGTACAAATTCAGTTAGTTCAGATGATACAACTCTCGATGTATTTTGTTGTGTTGGTGTAAGAACTCAGTTAGTTCAGATGATACAACTCTCAATGTATTTTGTTGTGTTGGTGTAAGAACTCAGTTAGTTCAGATGATACAACTCTCAATGTATTTTGTTGTGTTGGTGTAAGAACTCAGTTAGTTCAGATGATACAACTCTCAATGTATTTTGTTGTGTTGGTGTAAGAACTCAGTTAGTTCAGATGATACAACTCTCAATGTATTTTGTTGTGTTGGTGTAAGAACTCAGCTAGTTCAGATGATACAACTCTCAATGTATTTTGTTGTGTTGGTGTAAGAACTCAGTTAGTTCAGATGATACAACTCTCAATGTATGTTGTTGTGTTGGTGTAAGAACTCAGTTAGTTCAGATGATACAACTCCCAATGTATTTTGTTGTGTTGGTGTAAGAACTCAGTTAGTTCAGATGATACAACTCTCAATGTATTTTGTTGTGTTGGAGAAAGAACTCAGTTAGTTCAGATGATACAACTCTCAATGTATTTTGTTGTGTTGGTGTAAGAACTCAGTTAGTTCAGATGATACAACTCTCAATGTATTTTGTTGTGTTGGTGTAAGAACTCAGTTATTTTTAACCGTTGGTACAATTCTCATATAACAATGTTGTGTACATACAAACCAATTCTCATACCTCCGGGGGTGAAGGTTTATTTATGGGTTTAAATAACATGGAGTGTACACAATAGCTGCTACTAATCCAGTCACAGCTGTGATGTCACATTTTTCTATAATTATGAGTTACATTAGATTAACATGGAGATTAACAGATTAACAAACAAATACATTTTACAACTTCCTGTCGACATTTAGTTCTATCCAACTTACACAAATAATTGTATATACTTACAGTCTGAGACACGCAATAGCTCTAAGCACCCCATAAGGCTAGGTGTGTACTGTAGGTGTGTTTGTAAAAGTCAGTTAAATGTATATTTAAATTTTTGTACAGCATTGCTTGGAGTTATCCCATCTATTTTATTTCTTCTATTGCTGGTTGAAGATATTAGAGCCCAAATGCTATATTCTGGTTGGATAACTTCTAAGATAAATTAACAATGAAGCAAAATAACAAATACGTGAATTGATGTAATAAATTGGTTAGTGTCGCTCACCAACCACCTGTTGCTTGTTTTTTCGTTGAACAAAACTAAAAAGAAAAATATGTTTGTTTTGTTGCAAGGCAAACAAAAATATACAGCTGAGTATGAATGCACTCACTGATACATAGAATAATGCACATACTTGGCTCAAGATGGAACTTGTAGCTTTAAGGCAAAGTTACTTAGCCCAGTGGTCAGGTACATAATAGTTACACCAACTAGAAATCAACAAAGGTAAATCATACCAGTGTGGTGTACCAACTGGACAGACAACTCTCACTTATATCCATCTATTTGCTGGGGAGTCACTCATATCTGACTTACCAAGTCTAGCCACTGGACACATCGCACACATCGCACACATTTATTACCTGATGCTTCTCGTCGCTGGATAAGACAGTGTCATTGTACAGCATCGGGTGTAACTCTCATTCATGTATGTGTGGGGTTTTGTGGAGTTGTACAAACACTTATACCTGGCTGACTGTGGCAGCAAAGGCATCTCATTAAAACTGCAGCCAAATAGCGCAAAACGCATTTAAATATACAAGCTAAACTATAAGAGTTTGAAGTGAAAAAGTTATTCCCAAAGATGGAATTATTTTACTGTCTAGTTTATTTGTTTTGTAGCAGATTTGGTTCTTAGCAGTTAAATTGGTCATTCTGTATTTTCTGATATTACATAATATTTTGTATCCTCACTAATCCACGGTGACATTTTGCCAGGAACTGAGCAGGAAATTTATTTTTGGATTAAGATAACATGTTAAACAATAGCTGTCATTAATCCATACACAGTTACACCTTTATAGGGATTTCACATAATGAGGGATTATAACAGATTTACAAAACAGATAAGAGATTAACAAATTTTTCAAAATAATAAGTGTCCATCTACACATGATGGATACCAGTGATAAATATCAACAATTACTCCATGAGGATTAAAGTAATCACGATCAACTAGACTGCTTCTGTTTGCATAGCTAAAGTGAAACTACTTCTGGTTGCATAGCTAAAGTGAAACTACTTCTGGTTGCATAGCTAAAGTGAAACTACTTCTGGTTGCATAGCTAAAGTGAAACTACTTCTGGTTGCGTAGCTAAAGTGAAACTACTTCTGGTTGCATAGCTAAAGTGATACTACTTTGTTGGGACTCCATTGGTACCACCTACCTATTACACTTAGTTGAGATCCATTAATAGGTAGATACTGTTACATCCAACCGATAGACTGGATCACGTTTTCTTTCATGAACTGTACAAGCCAGACTGTGTTGGTGATCTAAGAATGGCAGATACACAGCAACTTGTCGGATTTGGAATAGTTAAACATATTTCGATTTTTTTTCAAGTAGTAGATTTCATTGTAGCAGTTTGGAATGCTGTGAGAGCTAATCTAAATCTGGCTATAATGTTATAGATATTTGACGAATGCACCAACTGTACTCGTTGCAACAACAAACTTACTACAAACCTCGACTTGTTGCTGCACATTAGAATCACTTTTTGCTTTGATGCATGTACATCACATTTATTATAGACTAAATGCAATGCTGTTGATGAATTATTAAATATCTGTTTGTGTATCAGACAACAATAAACTGTTGGTATCAATAAATACTTAGTAGTATAATAGAAGTGTTACATGAAAGTGCAGACATCTATGGTTGTGTGAACAACCAATGTGAAATGTGTGTGCCGGATTACTTTCCCCTGTTATCAGATATCAGTAGTTCACAGTTTTAACAACTTCAACTATTTTTCTACATCAGCTAATGTACCTTTTACTTACTTTGTTTTGTGGTTTATTTAGTCATTTAAACTGATGGTTTCTGCTTTATTTTTATATGCAAGAACCATGTAATATGTATAACCAATAGCTCAGTAACAACAAAGAAGCATTTTCACAGCAAAAGGCTCTGGTGGACAAGTTCTTCAAGGCCAACATAGTTGAGCTGATTTTATTTAAAATAATAACAATAAAATAGCGAACGTCAGCTCAAGATTGAAACAACCTACCTGAAGGCATTGATGTCAAACTGGTGGTATGTCTTTGCAGCGCTAAATTTGATCTCACAGAATATAATATACTACTATTAAATGTATCAATAGCAATCGTGTCCTTTCCACAAAATAAACTCTTTCACTCATTAAATGCTAAAATGGAAGTTAGAGGGTTGAAACTCATAACGATAGAATCAAGTTGTTGGTCATGATGAGATGTTTGCTTCCATTTGTCAAGTACTGAATTAAAGAGTTGTCTTCTCCATTAGTAAGGCCTTAGGAGAAGACAACTTACAAGTAGCAGTAGCCACTGATTTATACTTTGTGTATTTTTGCTGTAGTCTAAATGAAGACAAATACAAACCACATTATATATTTTATGGTGATGTAGCTGTGAGATATCGAAAACAGATAAGGAGCAAATGTGAGTAAATATGACAGTTTTACATTTGATGCACAAAAAGAAGTAGTACCGTAGTAGACAAATAAATTTATTGTTACATAATATTATTCATTGAGTAATCAACAAACACCACATTGGCTGTAGAAATACATCACATTGTTAGACCCAAAATATATAGAAGAATGAGCCAAACTCTACATAAAACACACAAAGTCACAAAAAGTATAAAACACTGTATGGATGAGATTGAAGTACATCAGATTGTCAATAACAGTTTTTAAGAGGACAATAAGATATGGTATGGGCATTCTTTCCTGTTGCACCACATCTTGGACACTTATATTTAAACAAATACGGACAGCATACATTTCCTTCCTTGTCTCTTATAGTATGGTTTAAGTAGACATATGCTGACTCACCATTGTTTCTACAAAACCCACACAATGGTACTCTCAGTCTTTTCTCTAAGTAGTTCTCTATTCTTCCCTGAAGTCTGTTCCACAGGCTAACAAAACATAATATAACATTATACACAAACACAGTATATACTGATACTGTAGTAACAACCACACCGTGTTGTGTTGTAGCTCATAGCAACTGTTATATAACATTGTTGTATTTACTCTCATTTACAAAACTAACTTACCTTGGTTTTATATGGTCAGGTACGTATCTAGTCACAACATCCATAATCTCTGCGCAGTGTCCGTAATGAAACTGGTGCAATGCTATTTTCTCCATTGTATAGTTAGATATATAGTAGTAGTTGTCCCATGAAGGCAACTCGGATGGAGAAAAGGAGGGACGTTTGATAGTTGGTTTTGGTATAAACTCAGAGCTCTAAAATATTGAAGCATAACTATAGATATACAAACTATGTTATTGTTTACTAGACATCCATTTCTTAGTAACTTGTCATGGGCATTAATGCTCAATGCAACAATAAATAAGCTTTGTAGAAGAAGAATAACATGGACTCACCTCTTGTTGTAGCTCATCAACGATCTCGTTGTATGTTTGTGGACAGGGCTCAATAATATATTGTGTACCAAAGAGTGGTGAAGCAAAGCTGACACAAGCAGGTATCGGTTCTTCGTCGGAGGAGTCAGTTGAAGAGACTTTTCCTACTCTATATAACAGCAGTTGGTTTTCCATCTCAGAGACAATCTCACGATCGTTGTATTCAGCCATAATAACTTCTGTAGATGGTTGTTTGAGTACAAGTTACCTGTATTTGTGTTTGATGTGATGTGAGGAAACTTTGGTGTGATGTCGGTATTTATTGGACTTGAAGGGGCGGAGCTATACTTTGGTAATGACAGGTGAGATGATATTGAGTACATTTTGGTCTCAGTGTGACATCAATTATATCTCTCTAATCTTTTCTCTCAGTTCTATACATTTACTCAATTGCTATGAAATAAATACACAAACCAGTAACATTGTTTTTTATGCATTCAAACAATATTATTGTGAACATTCACAACACCCACCCATTCACTACTATTATTTGATGATGTCACAGCAGTTCCTCTATCGCTAGGATTTGTAGTTAATAGATCAGTTTTATTATACTAAATCACTGATTTCTTCTTTGTGACTTTAACAACTAACTTTACTATTTCATGTTTATTACTGTTGGAGTATAATACAAATAAAAACTTAACTAAATGTGTATTGTGGGAGCCAGAATAAACTGTGTAACTTATCAAATTGATAAAACTTTGAATCTTTAGTTAAAAGTCTCAACAGCCAACATCTATACATTTTTGTAAATGCAAACAAAGTCAGCTGTTAAACTATGTTTTCTTTTCTAGATATTAAATACCACTTTATATCAGAAATAACTTCCTATTGACATACCACAAGAGATAAGTTAGAAGTTTAGTTGGATTAGTATAATCTACAAACAATAGCTGTCACTAATCCATGAACTGTTAGATCTTTGTAGAAGCACGCTGTCACTTAACAATGATTTAAGCTAGATTAACACAAGGATTAACAGATCACCAAACAAATGAATATAATTACAAATATCATAGTGTCGTTAATTAAAAGATATATATAACACTAAACTCCATACAAAACATAACAGTTATTTATGTCTCCAATGCATTACTTTTGGTACCTGCAGTAGTCTCACTCAAGACCTATCCACCTTAATCTAAGGAAATAGTCAACAACAACTTGGTTGTTGATTAATTTTTGTTTGTATCCTGTAAAATCTCAAGCATTTCATCTAAACTTCAGATTCTCTTGTATAATGACAACCTTTCATATTTTAGGTAGATGTGTACTGCTCGCTTTTTGCTGAGTTGTTTTATGTTGCGCAACTCCTTTTTCTAAAAGTTTCAGTGAATAACATGACCTTGTTAGAAGGTGTGTAACTACTTGTCTCTTTTCCACTTTAACAGTTATTGGAGTTGTGTGCTCTCCAAACATGATAGGTTTGTTGTGTGTTGTGGTTCTGACTAGAGACACTACAGAGGGTCTCTACCTCATGTTATATGCATATAAAATCAGACAAGAAGGCAGTTCTCATCTACCATTTAAGGTTGTCACAGGGCTCAGTTTTCCTTCCTTTCACCCGAATACTAGGCTGTAGTTAGGTGGTCAATTAATAGTGGTTGACAGCTATTCCTCCAACACAGGATTGTATGTTGTTACTATCATACAAGGTAGACTTTTACTTTGGTTTGTGTCTTGTAGACTCTGTCTACTTCATAAAACTAGCATGTTACACAAATCTAACATAATGCACTTGAATTCATTTCAGCATGTAAAAAATTTTAGTTAACATTGGAAAAGTGTTATGGTCTACAAATTCCAGGGATAACATACAATAATCATAATCTACCGATTGTCAAGGACATGATTTAAACTTGTCCTTTAGTCAAAAAATGTTGCCCAGACCATGTAGTGTGTTACAATGACAACTATAGTAATGTTCATGGTGACAATTTGTACAAAACACTTATTCAAATTACTGGCTGGCTATCTACCTGAATATTTATCACATTCATGCAAGGTTGTTTGGTTTTTATAAAAAGTACTTCAATATCAATTGATTACCAGTTATTATTCAATCGAGTAGAAACAGCATTATATTGCTCTAATTTGTCAAATGTTAGAAAACTGTAAAAGCATCAACTTTTTTGCATGATAGTCACCAAAGTGGACATTTTAGGGAAGTGACTGTACGTACACATCACACTAGATATGTTTGAGTGAGATTACAATATGCCAGCAAATATTATTTTATCATCAAACATTTATTTGTGGAGAAACCAAAAGTCTACCATCAGAATATAAAGTATATATTATTACAAGAGAGAATATTTATTAGAGATCAAACAACTGTACAGTACAATAATGTATAGACAGTATAGGATAGAGAAAAGATATAAAATACAAGTAGATGTATTACTTATAGATTGTGTATTATGTTGGCTATTGATTATCAGCCAATCAGTAACAATAGAGAGGACAGTAAGATTTGGTATGAGCCTTCTTGCCTGTTGCACCACATCTTGGACAGCGATATCCAAACAGAAATGGACAGGATACATTTCCTTTCTTGTCTTTTATAGTATGATTTTGGTAGACATGAGGTAACTTCCCATTCTTTTTACAAAAACCACAGAATGGTTCCCCGGACATGTTTGTTTTTCTAGACAGCTGAGTTGATGAAGTGGAGACCTTTCTGGTTGCTGAGGCTTTGTGAAAGACCAAAGTTCTACTGTTGGGTTTAACTTCAGAGAACTGTATATCCTACAAACAGTAACAAATATATTACAAACCTCTACCTAACCATGTTAATTTATGAATGTTTCTTTGATAGAGTTATACATTATTGGTACCTACTTTTTGTCCTTCGAATAGCTCAGCAAATGTTGGTGTTGGAGAAGATGTACCATAACCTGAGTTGGAAGAAAAGTCAGCGGTCGATGTAGAAGTACTGGTATCATCCGTGAATAGACATTTACTTCTATCAAATAAATCAACAACAGCATCCCAGTTGTAGCTAAAGTAGTGATAAAACATAACTGTATTCATCCAAGAACCAGTTACTTGCAGGTCTGAACAGAGATATGGTAGAGCTGTGGTGAGTCACCAGAATATATACTCCAACGAGTCAGGGGCGGAGCTATACTTTGGTGATGGTGTTGGTATTTATTGCGTTTAAGGAATTAGAGCTTTGTTTTGGTGATGACAGGTGAGATGATATTGAGTACATTTTGGTCTCAGTCTGACATCAATTATATCTCTCTAATTCTCTCTCTCAGTTCTATACATTTACTACTATAACTTTGTATCACAAGACAATACAATATAGTTTATACTCTACATGGGCATTCCCAGGTTATACAACATGTATTTGTACTTGACACACACACCATCATTCCATTCTAGTAAATGTTCCAAGAAAGTCAAAACACTGTATATTTAACATTACCAAAGATGAGATAATTTTGTGTTGTTGAGAATATTGTGTTTGATGCGCTTGAACATGTCTAAAGACACCTATAACTGACAATAACAACTTGTTATGATTTACGTTTAGCAGGTACCTTACCTGTCTACAAAAGGCATGGCTATGATTTTTTTCACAAAATCTACTTTTTGCTAGAGTTAGCTAGAACAGTAATAGCAAGTTTTATATCAGTGAAGATTTTCGTGGTCTCTGCTGTATGTACTCTTTTGAAAAATCTTTTGTAATATTGTAAAGGACCGGCGCCATCTTGCATCTATGACAGTAACAATCTAACTTACCTTATACTACATTGTACCATTCTATGCTTACGTTCTAGAGACATTCATTCTATGCATACTTATTATTATTTTACTTAACATGCAAACTTATATGCATGCCATGTGCAATCAGTCAACCATGTATCCTAGTACCACCCTTTGTGTGTGATTCGCACACGCTGGCCAATCATTTGTGCCAGGTGTGGCCTCCTTTGTCTATCACTTGTCTATCACTTTTATTATGTAACAGTGTACATAAATATGGATGTTTTGTATCAATAAAGCAGAGTCAGCTTGCACACTCTCAGAAGTTTCTTTGTACATACAAATAACTTCACTGCGCACCATTACTCGAGTAGTAATATACAGGCAGATCAGTCTGGACCTCTGCTGGCCGAACTTAGCTTGTCTAACTTCGCCTTCAATGTTCGACCTCTGCACAGCACTACAATAAGACAGCCGAACCTCTGCTGGCCGAACCTAGTTCGCCCTTCAAAGTTCGAACTCAATACTTACAGAGATAACAGTTAACGCAACCGGCAGCTCACTAGTTACTGAGATGGTCGACCACCATTCTCCAGTATACTAAGTCGACCTGTGGAAGGGTTGTATCACTAGCACACTAGACACAGTTGCCATTACAGTTCGGGAGGTTGTGCAGGTAGGCCGAGCTACCACCTCACACCCCCACAGTGAAATCCTGCACAATATTGTTTTCAGAAATAGAACAATAAAGTCTACTGTTGAAAAAGTAGATTGACTTCGGTTTGAAAAATAAAAACAGTTTTGTTGAAAATAGATAAAAAGATTTTTATAGTATTACCGACAAACTAGTTTTTAATTATTTCAAATACTCAATTAGTTCAGATGATACAACTCTCAATGTATTTTGTTGTGTTGGTGTAAGAACTCAGTTAGTTCAGATGATACCACTCTCAATGTATTTTGTTGTGTTGGTGTAAGAACTCAGTTAGTTCAGATGATACAACTCTCAATGTATTTTGTTGTGTTGGAGAAAGAACTCAGTTAGTTCAGATGATACAACTCTCAATGTATTTTGTTGTGTTGGTGTAAGAACTCAGTTAGTTCAGATGATACAACTCTCAATGTATTTTGCTGTGTTGGTGTAAGAACTCAGTTATTTTTATCTGCAAGTAAAAGTCTCATATAATAGTGTAGTGTACAAACCAATACTATGTTTCCACGCCCTAGTTCGACCAAAGCACGCGATAATAGAAAATAAAATTGCAGTATAAACACTCAGAATAATTTCCATGGGGGCTGCCATCTTGGAATATGAATGTCAAGGTCTATCATTCCACTTAAACACTCTGTCTCGGTGGTATAGTTCCGGTAGGTCGACCCCATATTATTATTGTTGTGATACTGACAATAACTGGTCCTTATTGTAGCTAGAGAGCATGCCCAGGCTATCCTTATTCAGTCTGCACATGAGATGTTGTTGTTGACTTTATTCAAAATGTGGGGAGAGATCTATATATCTATAGCATTACTATTGTCACTGTGTGAATTGAGAGCAATAATCAGGAAAGGAGTCAGGAAAACTTCAAGCTGAAGAAGCAGTACAACACTTACTACTGCTACTAATTTTAACTAGAGTACTAAAACAAATAATTAATTGATACACACACACTGCTTATTTATTTATTATTATTATTACTACTTCTTAAAAATTTATTATTTATTATCCTATTAATGATGCTGTTATTTTTTTAGAGACCCATTATTTATTATTGTTATAACAAATGATGGTTTGTTAATAATTATTAATAATAATAACAATGACAATGTCATAAATAAACTAAATAATAAGTAACAGGTAGTAGCTGTTACGTTTGTTGTCATAGGTTGTTAGAAGTGATAAAACCAACTTAGTCTAACAGTAACTTAACTAACACAACAACATACAACAACATGTGCCACTACTACCTACATCATCATTGCATAATAATTGTTGTAATTCTTTTCTTCAACACCATTTATTTAATTAATTAATAATAATTAACTAAAAATAACAAAAAACAAAATGCTTAATATCCTAGCTTAAATACATGTAATAGTGACTTATTATGTGTACATAAAAAAGTCCGACGGTCATGATGTTATATATCAAACATCTCATATATCAAACAAAATTTTATGGTCCGCTCGGGTTTGATATATCAGGAGTACACTGCATTTTGTTGTGTTGGTGTAAGAACTCAGTTAGTTCAGACGATACAACTCTCAGTGTATTTTTTTGTGTTGGTGTAAGAACTTGGTTATTTTTATCTGCAAGTAAAAGTCTCATATAATAATGTTGTGTACAAACCAAGTCTCATACCTCCGGAGGTGAAGGTTTGCTTGTGGGTTTAAATAACACAAATGTACACATTAGCTGTTACTAATCCAGTCACAGCTGTGATGTCACATTTTTCTATAATTATGAGTTACATTAGATTAACATGCGGATTAACAGATTAACAAACAAATACATTTTACATTATCCTGTTGACATTTGGTTGTAACAAATTTTCACAAATAATTGTATATACTTACAGTCTGAGACACACAATAGCTCTAAGCACCCCATAAGGCTAGGTGTGTACTTTAGGCGTGTTTGTAAAAGTCAGTTAAATGTATATTTAGATTTTTGTACTGCATTGTTTGGAGTTATCCCATCTATTCTAAATCTTCTATTCCTCGTTAAAGATATTAGAGCACAAATGATATATTCTGGTTGGAAGATACTGAAGTTAAATTATTAATAAAACAAAATAACAAATACATGAATCGATGCAATAAATTGGTTGGAGTCACTCACCAACCACTTGCTGCTTGTTTTTTTGTAGAATAAAATTAAGAAGAAAAAATTGTTTCTATAACTTTTTGTTGCAAGTCAAACAAAAGTAGACAGCTGAGTATGAATGCACTCACTGATACATAGAATAAAGCACATACTTGGCTCAAGATGGAACTTGTAGCTTTAAGGAAAAGTTACTTAGCCCAGTGGTCAGGTACATAATAGTTACACCAACTAGAAATCAACAGAGATAAATCATACCAGTGTGGTGTACCAACTGGACAGACAACTCTCACTTATATCCATCTATCTGCTGGGGAGTCACTCATATCTGACTTACCAAGTCTAGCCACTGGACACATCGCACACAAAACACTCATTTATTACCTGATGCTTCAGGTCACTGGATAAGACAGTGTCATTGTATAGCATCGGGTTAAATCTCATTCATGTATGTGTGGGTTTTTGTGGAGTTGTACAAACACTTATACCTGGTTGACTGTGGCAACAAAGGCATCTCATTAAAAGTGCAGCCAAATAGCGCAAAATGCATTTAAATATACAAACTAAACTATAAGAGTCTGAAGCAAAAATGTTATTCGTTATACGTTTTGTAGCAGATTTGGTTCATAGCAGTTAAATTGGTCATTCTGTATTTTCTGATATTACATAATATTTTGTATCTTCACTAATCCACGGCGAAATTTAGCCAGGAATTTAGCAGGAAATTTATGTTTGGATTAAGATAATCTACTAAACAATAGCTGTCATTAATCCACACACAGTTACATCTTTATAGGGCTTTCACATAATGAGGGATTATAGCAGATTTACACAACAGATAGAGGATTAACAAACTTTTCAAAATAACATGACAATAATTAAAGGATATATATAACACTAAACTTCACACAAAACATCAGATACAATAATTATATATAACTGTGACATACTAACAGTTATTTATGTCTCCAAGGCATTACTTTTGGTACTTGCAATAGTTTCACTCAAGGTCTATTCACCTTTACCTAAGAAAATAGTCAACAACAACTTGGTTGCTGATTAATTTTTGTTTTTATCTTGTAAAATCTCAAGCATTTCATCTAAACTTCAGATTCTCATTTGATTTTAACAGAACTTCCTCATGTAAAATTAAATACATGTATACTAAGAGTTGACGGACACATTTAATGGATACCAGTTATAAATATCACCAATCACTCCATGAGGATTGAAGTATACACGATCAACTAGACTACCTTTGGTTGCATAGTTAAAGTGAAACTACCCCTGGTTGCATAGTTAAAGTGAAACTACCTCTGGTTGCATAGCTAAAGTGAAACTACTTCTGGTTGCATAGCCAAAGAGAAACTACTTCTGGTTGCATAGCTAAAGTGAAACCACTTTGTTGGGACCCCATTGGTACCAACTACCTATTAAAAATAAATAAAAACTCTCATTTGTTGCTGCACATTAGAATCACCCTTTGATACATGTACATCACATTTATTATAGACTAAATGCAATGTTGTTGATGACATATTAAATATCTGTTTGTGTATTAGACAACAATAAACTGTTGGTATCAATAGATACTTAGTAGTGTAATAGAAGTGTTACATGAAAGTGCAGACATGTATGGTTGTGTGGACAACCAATGTGAAATGAGTGTACCGGATTACTTTTCCCTGTTATCAGATATCAGTAGTTCACAGTTTTAACAACTTCAACTATTTTTCTACATCAACTAATATACCTTTTATTTCACTTTGTTTTTTGGTTTATTTAGTCATTAAAACTGAAGGTTTCTGCTGTATTTTTATATGCAAGAACCATGTAATATGTATAACCAATAGCTCAGTAACAACAAAAAGCTTTTTCACAGCAAAAGGCTCTGGTGGACAAGTTCTTCAAGGCCAACATAGTTGAGCTGATTTTATTTAAAATAATAACAATAAAATAGCGAACGTCAACTCAAGATTGAAACAACCTACCTGAAGGCATTGATGTCAAACTGGTGGTATGTCTTTGCAGCGCTAAATTTGATCTCACAGAATATAATATACTACTATTAAATGTATCAATAGCAATCGTGTCCTTTCCACAAAATAAACTCTTTCACTCATTAAATGCTAAAATGGAAGTTAGAGGGTTGAAACTCATAACGATAGAATCAAGTTGTTGGTCATGATGAGATGTTTGCTTCCATTTGTGAAGTACTAAATTAGAGAGTTGTCTTCTCCAATAGTAAGGTCTAAGGAGAAGACAACTTACAAGTAGCAGTAGCCACTGATTTATACTTTGTGTATTTTTGCTGAAGTCTAAATGAAGACAAATACAAACCACATTATATATTTTATGGTGATGCAACTGTGAGATATCTAAAACAGATAAGGAGCAAATGTGAGTAAATATGACAGTTTTACATTTGATGCACAAAAAGAAGTAGTACCGTAGTAGACAAATAAATTTATTGTTACATAATATTATTCATTGAGTAATCAACAAACACCACATTGGCTGTAGAAATACATCACATTGTTAGACCCAAAATATATAAAAGATTGAGCCAAACTCTACATAAAACACATAAAGTCATAAAAAGTATAAAACACTGTATGGATGAGATTGAAGTAGATCAGATTGTCAATAACAGTTTTTAAGAGGACAATAAGATATGGTATGGGCATTCTTTCCTGTTGCACCACATCTTGGACACTTATATTTAAACAAATACGGACAGCATACATTTCCTTCCTTGTCTCTTATAGTATGGTTTAAGTAGACATATGCTGACTCACCATTGTTTCTACAAAACCCACACAATGGTACTCTCAGTCTTTTCTCTAAGTAGTTCTCTATTCTTCCCTGAAGTCTGTTCCACAGGCTAACAAAACATAATATAACATTATACACAAACACAGTATATACTGGTACTGTAGTAACAACCACATCATGTTGTGTTGTAGCACATAGCAACTGTTATATAACATTGTTGTATTTACTCTCATTTACAAAACTAACTTACCTTGGTTTTATATAGTCAGGTACGTATCTAGTCACAACATCCATAATCTCTGCGCAGTGTCCGCAATGAAACTGGTGCAATGCTATTTTCTCCATTGTAAAGTTAGATATATAGTAGTAGTTGTCCCATGAAGGCAACTCGGATGGAGAAAAGGAGGGACGTTTGATAGTTGGTTTTGGTAAAAACTCAGAGCTCTAAAATATTGAGTCACAACTATAGATATACAAACTATGTTATTGTTTACTAAACATTCATTTCTTAGTAACTTGTCATGGACATTAATGTTCATTGCAAGAATAAATAAGCTTTGTACTGTAGAAGAAGAATGACATAGACTCACCTCTCGCTGTAGCTCATCATCGATCTCGTTGTATGTTTGTGGACACGGCTCAATAATATATTGTGAACCAAAGAGTGGTGAAGCAAAGCTGACACAAGCAGGTATCTGTTCTTCGTCGAAGGATTCAGTTGAAGAGACTTTTCTTACTCTATATAACAGCAGCTGGTTTTCCATCTCAGAGACAATCTCACGATCGTTGTATTCAGCCATAATAACTTCTGTAGATGGTTGTTTGAGTGCAAGTTACCTGTATTTGTGTTTGATGTGATGTGAGGAAACTTTGGTGTGATGTCGGTATTTATTGGACTTGAGGGGGCGGAGCTATACTTTGGTGATGACAGGTGAGATGATATTGAGTACATTTTGGTCTCAGTGTGGCATCAATTATATCTCTCTAATCCTCTCTCTCAGTTCTATACATTTACTCAATTGCTATGAAATAAAAACACAAACCAGTAACATCGTTTTTTATGCATTCAAACAATACTATTGTGAACATGCACAACACCCACCCATTCGCTACTATTATTTGATGATGTCACAGCAGTTCCTCTCTCGCTAGGATTTGTAGTTAATAGATAAGTTTTATTATACTAAATCACTGATTTCTTCTTTGAGACTTTAACAACTAACTTTACTATTTCATGTTTATTTCTGTTGGAATATCATACAAATAAAAACTTAACTAAATGTGTATTGTGGGAGCCAGAATAAACTGTGTAACTTATCAAGTTGATACAACTTTGAAGCCTTACATAAAAGTCTCTACAGCAAACATCTATTCATTTTTGTAAATGCAAACAAAGTCAGCTGTTAAACTATGTTTTCTTTTCTAGATATTAAATACCACTTTATATCAGAAATAACTTCCTATTGACATACCACAAGCGATAAGTTAGAGTTTATTTGGAATTAGTATAATCTACAAACAATAGCTGCCACTAATCCATGTACAGTTAGATCTTTGTAGAAACACACTTTTACATAATGATAGATTAGGTTAGATTAACACAAGGATTAACCGATCAACAAACAAATGAATGTGGTTACAAAATATTGTAATATCAACAATTAAAGGATATATATAACACTCAACTGCATACAAAACATCACATACAATAATTATATATACCGGTGACATACTAACGGTAATTTACTTATTGGTTATTAATGTCTCCAAGGCACTACTTTTGCGACTTGCTGTGATTTCTCCCAAAATTTTCATAATCCCCCTCAGACATAGTCAACAAAAACTTGATTGTTAACTGACTTTTGTTTATTACTAGTAAACTACCAAAACATTTTGTTTAAAGTTCAATTAATGTGATATAATAACATCCTTTCATATCATAAGTAAATGTGTATTGGTGGCCTTTTGCTGAGTTTTTTTGTTATATTGTGACAAAGAAAGGTTATTTTAAAACCTAGATAAAAGTCCAAGGATGGGTTTAGTTCTCATTTGCCATTTAAAGGCTCAAACACACTGGAAGCAAATATCACTAGAGAAGTCGGCTGCAACACGCTGCATGGCAAAATATATAGCCACTCAAGATACCAGAAATGTTTGATATTCCGGTGCGCAAACACGTTGATTGTTTGGTGCATACAGCAGCGAGCAATCTTTTCACCTTGTCCAGAAAAACTGATCTATTCATTACATCGATCATTTATATATTATCGTTGTTTATTACTATGATTATCAGACTAACGCCGTAACGCATTCACCAGTGTACTTTCCCAACGCGGCGTTAGGCGGTTTTTCTGCTGGTCAAATTGTCGTTTCTGCGCAGGCTTCGAGTCCTGTGTGTTTGAGCCTTAAGTTTGTCACAGGACTCAGTTTTCCTTCCTTCCACCCGAATGGTAGGTTGTAGTTAGGTGGTCAATTAATAGTGGTTGACAGCTATTCCTCCATCACAGGATTGTATGTTGTTACCATCATACAAGGTAGACTTTTACTTTGGTTTGTGGCTTGTAGACTCTGTCTACTTCATAAAACTAGAATCTTACACAAATCTAACATAATGCACTTGAATTCATTTCAGCATCTAAAATTGTAGTTCACATTGGAAAAAGTGTTGTGGTCTACTAACTCCAGTGATAACATATACTGTTATAATGTATTGAGTGTTTTGGACTTGATTTTTAGCCAACAGAAATGTAGCCCGGAGCGTATAATGTATTACGCACACAATCATAGTAATGTTCATAGTGATAACCTGTATAACACACTTATTCAGACTTCTGGCTGACTATCTACCTGAATATCTATCGCTTTTATGCACAGTTGTCTTGTTTTTATATGAGCGGTTTTTTATATCACTTGATTACCAGTTATTACTCAATCGCGTAGGAACAGCTTTATATTGCTCCAATTAGTAAAATCTTTGAAAACTGTGAAAGTATCAATTTTTTGTATAATGATCACTGTTGTGAAAACTGCAGTGGTTAAATGTTCATCTACATCACACTAGATATGTTCATGTGAGATTACAATATGCCAGCAAATATTATCATGAAACATTTATTTGTGGAGAAACCAAAAGTCTACCATCAGAGTATAAAGTATATATTATTACAAGAGAGAATAATTATTAGAGATAAAACAACTGTACAGTACAATAATGTATAGACAGTATAGGATAGAGAAAAGACATAAAATACAAGTAGATGTATTACTTATAGATTGTGTATTATGTTGGCTATTGATTATATCAGCCAATCAGTAACAATAGAGAGGACAGTAAGATTTGGTATGAGCCTTCTTGCCTGATGCACCACATCGTGGACAGCGATATCCAAACAGAAATGGACAGCATACATTTCCTTTCTTGTCTTTTATAGTATGACTTTGGTAGACATGAGGTAACTTCCCATTCTTTTTACAAAAACCACAGAATGGTTCCCCGAACATGTTTCTTTTTCTAGACAGCAGAGTTGATAAAGTGGAGACCTTTCTGGTTGCTGAGGCTTTGTGAGAGATCAAAGTTTTACTGTTGGGTTTAACTTCAGA
The DNA here is from genome assembly GCA_945261195.1 of Cryptosula pallasiana. Taxonomy (NCBI): domain Eukaryota; kingdom Metazoa; phylum Bryozoa; class Gymnolaemata; order Cheilostomatida; family Cryptosulidae; genus Cryptosula; species Cryptosula pallasiana. The sequence goes on from OX183139.1 coordinate 17,656,312, forward strand.
GAACGGTATATCCTACAAACAGTAACAGATATATTACAAACCTCTACCTAACCATGTTTATTTATGAATGTTTCTTTGATAGAATTATACATTATTGGTACCTACTTTTTGTCCTTCGAATAGCTCAGCAAATGTTGGTGTTGGAGAAAATGTACCATAACTTGAGCTGGAAGAAAAGTCAGCGGTCGATGTAGAAGTACTGGTATCATCTGTGAATAGACATTTATTTCTATCAAATAAATCAACAACGGCATCCCAGTTGTAGCTAAAGTAGTGATAAGCCATAACTGTATTCATCCAAGAACCAGTTACTTGTAGGTCTGAACAGAGATATGGTAGAGCTGTGATGAGGCACCAGAATATATACTCTAAGGAGCCAGGGGCGGAGCTATACTTTGGTGTGATGTCGGTATTTATTGGATTTGAGTGGGCGGGGTTATACTTTGGTGATGGCCGGTGAGATGACATTGAGTACATTTTAGTCTCAGTCCGACATCAATTATATCTCTCTAATCCTCTCTCTCAGTTCTATACATTTACTACTATAACTTTGTATCACAAGACAATACAATATAGTATATACTCTACATGGGCATTCTCAGTTTATACCACATGTACTTGTACTTGACACACACACCATCATTCCATTCTGGTAAATGTTCCAAAAACGTTATATTCAACATTACCAAGGATGAGATAATTTTGTGTTGTTGAGAATATTGTGTTTGATGAGTTTGAACATGTCTAAAGACATCTATAACTGACAATAACAACTTTCTATGATTTACGTATAGCAGGTAACTTACCTGTCTACTAAAGGCAAGGCTCTGATTCTTTGACAAAATCAATTTTCTGCTGGAGTTAACTAGAACAGTAATAGAAAGAGTTATATCAGTGAATATTTGCGTGGTCTCTGTTGTATTTACTCTTTTGGATAATATTTGTAATTTTGTTTTTGGAAATCAAACAATAAAGTCTACTGTTGAAAAAATTGATTGACTTCAGTTTGAAATATAAAAACAGATTTTGAAAAATAGGTAAGAAGTTTTTTATAGTATTACCGACAATCTAGTTTTTAATTATTTCAAATGATTAGTTAGTTCAGATGATACAACTTTCAATGTATTTTGTTGTGTTGGTGTAAGAACTCAGTTAGTTCAGATGATACAACTCTCAATGTATGTTGTTGTGTTGGTGTAAGAACTCAGTTAGTTCAGATGATACAACTCTCAATGTATTTTGTTGTGTTGGTGTAAGAACTCAGTTAGTTCAGATGATACAACTCTCAATGTATTTTGTTGTGTTGGTGTAAGAACTCAGTTAGTTCAGATGATACAACTCTCAATGTATTTTGTTGTGTTGGTGTAAGAACTCAGTTAGTTCAGATGATACAACTCTCAATGTATTTTGTTGTGTTGGTGTAAGAACTCAGCTAGTTCAGATGATACAACTCTCAATGTATTTTGTTGTGTTGGTGTAAGAACTCAGTTAGTTCAGATGATACAACTCTCAATGTATGTTGTTGTGTTGGTGTAAGAACTCAGTTAGTTCAGATGATACAACTCCCGATGTATTTTGTTGTGTTGGTGTAAGAACTCAGTTAGTTCAGATGATACAACTCTCAATGTATTTTGTTGTGTTGGTGTAAGAACTCAGTTAGTTCAGATGATACAACTCTCAATGTATTTTGTTGTGTTGGTGTTGGAACTCAGTAAGTTCAGATGATACAACTCTCAATGTATTTTGTTGTGTTGGTGTAAGAACTCAGTAAGTTCAGATGATACAACTCTCAATGTATCTTGTTGTGTTGGTGTAAGAACTCAGTTAATTCAGATGATACCACTCTCAATGTATTTTGCTGTGTTGGTGTAAGAACTCAGTAAGTTCAGATGATACAACTCTCAATGTATTTTGTTGTGTTGGTGTAAGAACTCAGTTAGTTCAGATGATACAACTCTCAATGTATTTTGTTGTGTTGGTGTAAGAACTCAGTTAGTTCAGATGATACAACTCTCAATGTATTTTGCTGTGTTGGTGTAAGAACTCAGTTAGTTCAGATGATACAACTCTCAATGTATTTTGTTGTGTTGGTGTAAGAACTCAGTTAGTTCAGATGATACAACTCTCAATGTATTTTGTTGTGTTGGTGTAAGAACTCAGTTAATTCAGACGATACAACTCTCAATGTATGTTGTTGTGTTGGTGTAAGAACTCAGTTAATTCAGACGATACAACTCTCAATGTATTTTGTTGTGTTGGTGTAAGAACTCAGTTAGTTCAGACGATACAACTCTCAATGTATGTTGTTGTGTTAGTGTAAGAACTCAGTTATTTTTAACTGCTGGTACAATTCTCATATAATAATGTTGTGTACATACAAACCAAGTTTCATACCTCCGGGGGTGAAGGTTTACTTATGGGTTTAAATAACATGGAGTGTACACAATAGCTGTTACTAATCCAGTCACAGCTGTGATGTCACATTTTTCTATAATTATGAGTTACATTAGATTAACATGGAGATTAACAGATTAACAAATACGTTTTACATTTTCCTGTTGACATTTGGTTGTAACCAACTTACACAAATAATTGTATATACTTACAGTCTGAGACACACAATAGCTCTAAGCACCCCATAAGGCTAGGTGTGTACTGTAGGTGTGTTTGTAAAAATAAGTTTAAGTGTATATTTAGATTTTTGTACTGCATTGCTTGGAGTTATCCCATCTATTCTAATTCTTCTATTGCTGGTTAAAGACATTAGAGCCCAAATGATATATTCTGGTTGGAAGATACTGAAGTTAAATAATTAATAAAACAAAATAACAAATACATGAATTGATGTAATAAATTGGTTTGAGTCACTCACCAACCACCTGCTGCTTGTTTTTTCATGAAATAAAATTAAAGAGAGAAAATGTTTCCATAACTTTTTGTTGCTAGGCAAACAAAAATAGACAGCTGAGTATGAATGCACTCACTGATACATAGAACAAAGCACATACCTGGCTGAAGATGGAACTTGTAGCTTTAAGGCAAAGTTACTTAGCCCAGTGGTCAGGTACATAATAGTTACACCAACTAGAAATCAACAAAGGTAAATCATACCAGTGTGGTGTACCAACTGGACAGACAACTCTCACTTATATCCATCTATTTGCTGGGGAGTCACTCATATCTGACTTACCAAGTCTAACCACTGGACACATCGCACAAAGAACACTCATTTATTACCTGATGCTTCTCGTCGCTGGATAAGACAGTGTCATTGTACATCATCGGGTGTAAATCTCATTCATGTATGTGTGGGTTTTTGTGGAGTTCTACAAACACTTATACCTGGTTGACTGTAGCAGCAAAGGTATCTCATTAAAAGTGCAGCCAAAATATCACAAAATGCATTTAAGTATACAAAATCAACAATAAGAACCTGAAGCAAAGAAGTTATTCCAAAGATGGAATTATTTCGATGTCTGGTTTATTTGTTTTGTAACAGATTTGGTTCACAGCAGATAAGTTGGTCATTGAGTATTTTTTTATGCCACATAATATTTGGTGTCTACACTAATCTATGGTGACATTTTGCCAGGAACTGAGCAGAAAGTTTACTTTTGGATTAAGATAATCTACTAAACAATAGCTGTCATTAATCCACATACAGTTACATCTTTATATGGCTTTCACATAATGAGGGATTATAACAGACTTACACACCAGTTAAAGGATTAACAAACTTTTCAAAATAAAATGACAATAATTAAAGGATATATATAACTTTAAACTCCATACAAAACATCACATACAATAATTATATATACCGGTGACATACTAACGGCTATTTATGATACCTGCATTACTCCATATAATAAGAGTCGACGGACACATGATGGATACCAGTTGTAAATATCACCAATTGCTCCATGAGGATTGAAGTATACACGATCAACTAGACTACTTCTGGTTGCATAGCTAAAGTGAAACTACTTCTGGTTGCATAGCTAAAGTGAAACTACTTCTGGTTGCATAGCTACAGTGAAACTACTTCTGGTTGCATAGTTAAAGTGAAACTACTTCTGGTTGCATAGCTAAAGTGAAACTACTTCTGGTTGCATAGCTAAAGTGAAACTACTTCTGGTTGCATAGCTAAAGGGAAACTACTTCTGGTTGCATAGCTACAGTGAAACTACTTCTGGTTGCATAGTTAAAGTGAAACTACTTCTGGTCGCATAGCTAAAGTGAAACTACTTCTGGTTGCATAGCTAAAGTGAAACTACTTCTGGTTGCATAGCTAAAGGGAAACTACTTCTGGTTGCATAGCTACAGTGAAACTACTTCTGGTTGCATAGTTAAAGTGAAACTACTTCTGGTTGCATAGCTAAAGTGAAACTACTTCTGGTTGCATAGCTAAAGTGAAACTACTTCTGGTTGCATAGCTACAGAGAAACTACTTCTGGTTGGATAGCTAAAAAGAAACTACTTTGTTGGGACTCCATTGGTACCACCTACCTATTACACTTAGCTGCAATCCATTAATAGATAGATACTGTCACGTGCAAATGATAGACTGGGTCACATTTTCTTTCATGACATATACAAGTCAGACAGTGTTGGTGATTTATGAATGGCAGAAACGCAGCAACTTGTCGTATTTGGAATGGTTGAAAACATATCTCTTTTGTTGCAAGTAGTAGAGATTATTGTAGCAGTTTGGAATGCTGTGAGAGCTAATCTAAATCTGGCTATAATGTTATAGATATTTGACAAATGCACCAACTGTGCTCGTTGTAACAACAAAGTTATTGCAAAACTCGACGTTTGAAAGACTCACCAAATAAATAAAAGCTGTCATTTGTTGCTGCAAATTGGAATCAACCCTTTATTGCATGTGCATCACATTTATTATAGACTAAATGCAATATTGTTGATAAGATAATAAATATCTGTTTGTGTATCAGACAACAATAAACTGTTGGTATCAATAAATACTTAGTGGTATAATAGAAGTGTTACATGAAAGTGCAGACATGTATGGTTGTGTGAGCAACCAATGTAAAATGAGTGTACCGGATTACTTTTCCCTGTTATCAGATATCAATAGTTCACAGTTTTAACAACTTCAACTATTTTTCTACATCAGCTAATGTACCTTTTACTTACTTTGTTTTGTGGTTTATTTAGTCATTTAAACTGGTGCTTTCTGCTGTATTTTATATGCAAGAACCATGTAATATGTCTAACCAATAGCTCAGTAACAACAAGAACCATGTAATATGTATAACCAATAGCTCAGTAACAACAAGAACCATGTAATATGTATAACCAATAGCTCAGTAACAACAAGAACCATGTAATATGTATAACCAATAGCTCAGTAACAACAAGAACCATGTAATATGTATAACCAATAGCTCAGTAACAACAAGAACCATGTAATATGTATAACCAATAGCTCAGTAACAACAAGAACCATGTAATATGTATAACCAATAGCTCAGTAACAACAAGAACCATGTAATATGTATAACCAATAGCTCAGTAACAACAAGAACCATGTAATATGTATAACCAATAGCTCAGTAACAACAAGAACCATATAATATGTATAACCAATAGCTCAGTAACAACAAGAACCATGTAATATGTATAACCAATAGCTCAGTAACAACAAGAACCATGTAATATGTATAACCAATAGCTCAGTAACAACAAGAACCATGTAATATGTATAACCAATAGCTCAGTAACAACAAGAACCATGTAATATGTATAACCAATCGCTCAGTAACAACAAGAACCATGTAATATGTATAACCAATAGCTCAGTAACAACAAGAACCATGTAATATGTATAACCAATAGCTCAGTAACAACAAGAACCATGTAATATGTATAACCAATAGCTCAGTAACAACAAGAACCATGTAATATGTATAACCAACAGCTCAGTAACAACAAGAACCATGTAATATGTATAACCAATAGCTCAGTAACAACAAGAACCATGTAATATGTATAACCAATAGCTCAGTAACAACAAGAACCATGTAATATGTATAACCAATAGCTCAGTAACAACAGAGAACCATATAATATGTATAACCAATAGCTCAGTAACAACAAGAACCATGTAATATGTATAACCAATAGCTCAGTAACAACAAGAACCATGTAATATGTATAACCAATAGCTCAGTAACAACAAGAACCATGTAATATGTATAACCAATAGCTCAGTAACAACAAGAACCATGTAATATGTATAACCAATAGCTCAGTAACAACAAGAACCATGTAATATGTATAACCAATAGCTCAGTAACAACAAGAACCATGTAATATGTATAACCAATAGCTCAGTAACAAGAACCATGTAATATGTATAACCAATAGCTCAGTAACAACAAGAACCATGTAATATGTATAACCAACAGCTCAGTAACAACAAGAACCATGTAATATGTATAACCAATAGCTCAGTAACAACAAGAACCATGTACTATGTATAACCAATAGCTCAGTAACAACAAGAACCATGTAATATGTATAACCAACAGCTCAGTAACAACAAGAACCATGTAATATGTATAACCAATAGCTCAGTAACAACAAGAACCATGTAATATGTATAACCAATAGCTCAGTAACAACAAGAACCATGTAATATGTATAACCAATAGCTCAGTAACAACAAGAACCATGTAATATGTATAACCAATAGCTCAGTAACAACAAGAACCATGTAATATGTATAACCAATAGCTCAGTAACAACAAGAACCATGTAATATGTATAACCAATAGCTCAGTAACAACAAGAACCATGTAATATGTATAACCAATAGCTCAGTAACAACAAGAACCATGTAATATGTATAACCAATAGCTCAGTAACAACAAGAACCATGTAATATGTATAACCAATAGCTCAGTAACAACAAAAAAGCTTTTTCACAGCAAAAGCCTCTGGTGGACAAGTTCTTCAAGGCCAAAATAGTTAAGCTGATTTTATTTAAAACAATTACGATAAAACAGCAAACATCAGCTCAAGACTGAAACAACCTTTTGAAAGCATTGATGTCAAACTGGTGGTATGTCTTTGCAGCGCTAAAGGTTCCAGCTTTTTAATTTGATCTAACAGAAGGCATAACATATTAATGTTGTATGTAGCAGTAACATTCGTGTCCTTTCCACAAAATAAACTCTTTCACTCATTTAATGCTAAAAAGGAAGTTAGAGGGTTGGAACTCATAACAATAGAATCAAGTTGTTGGTCATGATGAGACGTTTGCTTCCATTTGTGAAGGATTAGATTAAAGAGTTGTCTGCTCCATTACTAAGGTCTGAGGAGAAGACAACTTACAAGTAGTAGTAGCTACTGATTTATATTTTATGTATTTTTGCTGTAGTCTAAATGAAGACAAATACAAACCACATTATATATTTTATGGTGATGTAACTATGAGATATCGAAGACAGATGAGGAGTAAATGTGAGTAAATATGACAATTTTACATTTGATGTACAAAGAAGGTAGTACCTTAGTAGACAAATAAATTTATTGTTACATAACACTCTTCATTGAGTGAGCAAAAAATACCACATTGGCTGTAGAAATACATCACATTATTAAATCCAAAATATATAGAAAATTGAGCCAAACTCTACAAAAATCACATAAAGTCCACATAAAAAGTATAAAACACTGTATGGATGAGATTGAAGTACATCAGATTGTCAATAACAGTTTTTAAGAGGACAATAAGATATGGTATGGGCATTCTTTCCTGTTGCACCACATCTTGGACACTTATATTTAAACAAATACGGACAGCATACATTTCCTTCCTTGTCTCTTATAGTATGCTGACTCACCATTGTTTCTACAAAACCCACACAATGGTACTCTCAGTCTTTTCTCTAAGTACTTCTCTATTCTTCCCTGAAGTCTGTTCCACAGGCTAACAAAACATAATATAACATTATACACAAACACAGTATATACTGATACTGTAGTAGCAACCATACCATGTTGTGTTGTAGCAAGACCTCATAGCAACTGTTATATAACATTGTTGTATTTACTCTCATTTACAAAACTAACTTACCTTGGTTTTATATGGTCAGGTATGTATCTAGTCACAACATCCATAATCTCTGCGCAGTGTCCGTAATGAAACTGGTGCAATGCTATTTTCTCCATTGTATAGTTAGATATATAGTAGTAGTTGTCCCATGAAGGCAACTCGGATGGAGAAAAGGAGGGACGTTTGATAGTTGGTTTTGGTATAAACTCAGAGCTCTAAAATATTGAGTCACAGCTATAGATATACAAACCATGTTATTGTTTACTAAACATCCATTTCTTAGTAACTTGTCATGGGCATTAATGCTCAATGCAAGTACAACTAACTTTTGTAGAAGAAGAATAACATGGACTCACCTCTTGTTGTAGCTCATCAACGATCTCGTTGTATGTTTGTGTACGAGGTTCAATAATATATTGTACCAAAGAGTGGTGAAGCAAAGCTGACACAAGCAGGTATCGGTTCTTCGTCGAAGGAGTCAGTTGAAGAGACTTTTCTTACTCTATATAACAGCAGCTGCTTTTCCATCTCAGAGACAATCTCACGATCGTTGTATTCAGCCATAATAACTTCTGTAGATGGTTGTTTGAGTACAAGTTACCTGTATTTGTGTCTGATGTGATGTGAGAAAACCTTGGTGCGATGTTGGTATTTATTGGACTTGAGGGGGCGGAGCTATACTTTGGTGATGACAGGCGAGATGACATCGAGTACATTTTAGTCTCAGTCCGACATCAATTATATCTCTCTAATCCTCTCTCTCAGTTCTATACATTTACTCAATTGCTATGAAATAAAAACACAAACCAGTAACATGGTTTTTTATGCATTCAAACAATATTATTGTGAACATGCACAACACCCACCCATTCACTACTATTATTTGATGATGTCACAGCAGTTCCTCTCTCGCTAGGATTTGTAGTTAATAGATAAGTTTTATTATACTAAATCACTGATTTCTTCTTTAAGACTTTAACAACTAACTTTACTATTTCATGTTTATTTCTGTTGGAATATAATACAAATAAAAACTTGACTAAATGAGTATTATGAGAGCCAGGATAAACCGTGTAACTTATCAAATTGATAAAACTTTGAAGCTTTGCATAAAAGTCTCAACAGCCAACATCTATCCATTTTTGTAAATGCAAACAACGTCAGCTGTTAAACTATGTTTTCTTTTCTAGATATTAAATACCACTTTATATCAGAAATAACTTCTCATCAACATACCTCAAGAAGTAAGTTAGAGTTTATTTGGAATTGGTATAATCTACAAACGATAGCTGTCACTAATCCATGTACAATTATATCTTTGTAGAAACACGCTGTCACATAACAATATATTAGGTTAGATTAACACAAGGATTAACCGATCAACAAACAAATGAATGTGGTTACCACATGTTATAATGTCAACAATTAAAGGATATATATAACACTAAACTCCATACAAAACATCACATACAATAATTATATATACCTGTGACATACTAACGGTTATTTACTTATTGGTTATTAATGTCTCCAAGGCACTACTTTTGCGACTTGCTGTGATTTCTCCCAAAATTTTCATAATCCCCCCCAGACATAGTCAACGAAAACTTGATTGTTAACTGACTTTTGTTTATTTCTAGTAAACTACCAAAACATTTTGTTTAAAGTTCAATTGATCTGATATAATAACATCCTTTCATACTTTGGGTAAATGTGTATTGGTGGCCTTTTGCTGAGGTGTTTTTGTTATGTTGTGACAAAGAAAGGTTATTTTACAACCTAAATAAAAGTCCAAGGATGGGTTTAGTTCTCATTTTCCATTTAAAGGCTCAAACACACTGGAAGCAAATATCACTAGAGAAGTCCGCTGTAACACGCTGCATGGCAAAATATATAGCCGCTCAAGATACCAGAAATGTTTGATATTCCGGTGCGCAAACACGTTGATTGTTTGGTGCATACAGCAGCGAGCAATCTTTTCACCTTGTCCAGAAAAACTGATCTATTCATTACATCGATCATTTATATATTATCGTTGTTTATTACTATGATTATCAGACTAACGCCGTAACGCATTCACCAGTGTTAGGCGGTTTTTCTGTTGGTCAAATTGTCCTTTCTGCGCAGGTTTCGAGTTCTGTGTGTTTGAGCCTTAACATTGTCACAGGACTCAGTTTTCCTTCCTTTCACTCGAGTACTAGGCTGTAGTTAGGTGGTCAATTAATAGTGGTTGACAGCTATTCCTCCAACACAGGATTGTATGTTGTTACCATCGTACAAGGTATACTTTTACTTTGGTTTGTGTCTTGTGGACTCTGTCTACTTCATAAAACTAGAATGTTACACAAATCTAACATAACGCACTTGAATTCATTTCAGCATTTAAAATTGTAGTTAACATTGAAAAAAGTGTTGTGGTCTACTAACTCCAGTGATAACATATACTGTTATAATGTATTGAGTGTTTTGGACTTGATTTTTAGCCAACAGAAATGTAGCCCGGAGCGTATAATGTATTACGCACACAATCATAGTAATGTTCATAGTGATATCCTGTATAACACACTTATTCAGACTTCTGGCTGACTACCTACCTGAATATCTATCGCTTTTATGCACAGTTGTCTTGTTTGTATATGAGCGGTTTTTTATATCACTTGATTACCAGTTATTATTCAATCGCAAAGGAACAGCTTTATATTGCTCCAATTTGTAAAATCTTTGAAAACTGTGAAAGTATCAAGTTTTTGTATAATGATCACTGTTGTGAAAACTGCAGTGGTTAAATGTTCATCTACATCACACTAGATATGTTCATGTGAGATTACAATATGCCGGCAAATATTATCATGAAACATTTATTTGTGGAGAAACCAAAAGTCTACCATCAGAATATAAAGTATATATTATTACAAGAGAGAATATTTATTAGAGATCAAACAACTGTACAGTACAATAATGTATAGACAGTATAGGATAGAGAAAAGACATAAAATACAAGTAGATGTATTACTTATAGATTGTGTATTATGTTGGCTATTGATTATATCAGCCAATCAGTAACAATAGAGAGGACAGTAAGATTTGGTATGAGCCTTCTTGCCTGTCGCACCACATCGTCGACAGCGATATCCAAACAGAAATGGACAGCATACATTTCCTTTCTTGTCTTTTACAGTATGATTTTGGTAAACATGAGGTAACTTTCCATTCTTTTTACAAAAACCACAGAATGGCTCCCCGGACATGTTTCTTTTTCTAGACAGCTGAGTTGATAAAGTGGAGGCCTTTCTGGTCGCTAAGGCTTTGTGAGAGATCAAAGTTTTACTGTTGGGTTTAACTTCAGAGAACTGTATATCCTACAAACAGTAACAAATATATTACAAACCTCTACCTAACCATGTTAATTTATGAATGTTTCTTTGATACATTTATACATTATTGGTACCTACTTTTTGTCCTTCGAATAGCTCAGCAAACGTTGGTGTTGGAGAAGATGTACCAGAACCTGAGCTGGAAGAAAAGTCAGTGGACGATTTAGAAGTACTGGTAGCATCTGTGAATAGACATTTACTTCTATCAAATAAATCAACAACAGCATCCCAGTTGTAGCTAAAGTAGTGATAAGCCATAACTGTATTCATCCAAGAACCAGTTACTTGCAGGTCTGAACAGAGATATGGTAGAGCTGTGGTGAGGCACCAGAATATATAATCCAATCAGTCAGGGGCGGAGCTATACTTTGGTGATGGTGTCGGTATTTATTGCATTTAAGGAATTAGAGCTTTGTTTTGGTGATGACAAGTGAGATGACATTGAGTACATTTTGGTCTCAGTCCGACATCAATTATATCTCTCTAATCCTCTCTCTCAGTTCTATACATTTACTACTATAACTTTGTATCACAAGACAATACAATATAGTATATACTCTACATGGGCATTCTCAGTTTATACCACATGTACTTGTACTTGACACACACACCATCATTCCATTCTGGTAAATGTTCCGAGAAAGTCAAAACACTTTATGTTCAACATTACCAAGGATAAGACAACTTTTACTGACAAAAACAACATTTTATGACTTAGGTATAGCTGATAATTTACCTGTCTACAAAAAGCAAGGCTCTGATTTTTTCACAAAATCTACTTTCTGCTAGAGTTAAATAGAACAGTAATAGAAAGTTTTATATCAGTGAAGATTTTCACCGATTCTGATGTATTTACTCTTTTCAATAATTTTTGTAATTTTGTTTTCATAAATAGAACAATAAAGTTTACTGTTGAAAAAATCGATTGAATTCAGTTTGAAATATAAAAACAGTTTTGTGAAAAGGAGATAAAATTTTTTTTATAGTCCCACCAACAAACTAGTTTTCAATAACTTCAAGTGATCAGTTCGTTCAGATGATTCGACCGTTAATTTATTTTGTTGTGTTGGTGTAAGAACTCAGTTAGTTCAGATGATACAACTCTCAATGTATTTTGTTGTGTTGGTGAAAGAACTCAGTTAGTTCAGATGATACAACTCTCAATGTATTTTGTTGTGTTGGTGTAAGAACTCAGTTAGTTCAGATCATACAACTCTCAATGTATTTTGTTGTGTTGGTGTAAGAACTCAGTTAGTTCAGATGATACAACTCTCAATGTATTTTGTTGTGTTGGTGTAAGAACTCAGTTAGTTCAGATGATACAACTCTCAATGTATTTTGTTGTGTTGGTGTAAGAACTCAGTTAGTTCAGATGATACAACTCTCAATGTATTTTGTTGTGTTGGTGTAAGAACTCAGTTAGTTCAGATGATACAACTCTCAATGTATTTTGTTGTGTTGGTGTAAGAACTCAGTTATTTTTATCTGCTAGTAAAAGTCTCATATAATAATGTTGTGTACATACAAACCAAGTCACATACCTCCGGAGGTGAAGGTTTGCTTGTGGGTTTAAATAACACGGAATGTACACAATAGCTGCTACTAATCCAGTCACAGCTGTGATGTCACATTTTTCTATAATTATGAGTTACATTAGATTAACATGGAGATTAACAGATTAACAAATACGTTTTACATTTTCCTGTCGACATTTGATTCTAACCAATGTACACAAATAATTGTATATACTTACAGTCTGAGACACACAATAGCTCTAAGCACCCCATAAGCTAGGCAAACAAAAATAGACCCCTGAGTATGAATGCACTCACTGATACATAGAATAAAGCACATACTTGGCTCAAGATGGAACTTGTAGCTTTAAAGCAAAGTTACTTAGCCCAGTGGTCAGGTACATAATAGTTACACCAACTAGAAATCAACAAAGATAAATCATACCTGTATGGTGTACCAACTGGACAGACAACTCTCACTTATATCCATCTATCTGCTGGGGAGTCATTCATATCTGACTTACCAAGTCTAGCCACTGGACACATCGCACACATCGCACACATTTATTACCTGATGCTTCTCGTCGCTGGATAAGACAGTGTCATTGTACGGCATCGGGTGTAACTCTCATTCATGTATGTGTGGGTTTTTGTGGAGTTGTACAAACACTTATACCTGGTTGACTGTGGCAGCAAAGGCATCTCCTTAAAAGTGCAGCCAAAATAACACAAAATGCATTTAAATATACAAACTAAACTATAAGAGTCTGAAGCAAAAATGTTATTCGTTATACGTTTTGTAGCAGATTTGGTTCTTAGCAGTTAAATTGGTCATTTTGTATTTTCTGATATTACATAATATTTTGTATCTTCACTAATCCACGGCGAAATTTTGCCAGGAATTGAGCAGGAAATTTATTTTTGGATTAAGATAATCTGCTAAACAATAGCTGTCATTAATCCACATACAGTTACATCTTTATATGGCTTTCACATAATGAGGGATTATAACAGATTTACACAATGACAGTTAAAGAATATATATAACACTAAACTCCATACAAAACATCAAATACAATAATTATATATACCGGTGACATACTAACAGTTATTAATGTCTCCAAGGCACTACTTTTGGTACCTGCAGTAGTCTCATTCAAGGTCTATCCACCTTTACCTAAGAAAATAGTCGACAACAACTTGGTTGCTGATTAATTTTTGTTTGTATCTTGTAAAATCTCAAGCATTTCATCTAAACTTCAGATTCTCATTTGATTTTAACAGAACTTCCTCATGTAAAATTAAATATATGTGTACTAAGAGTCGACGGACACATGATGAATACCAGTTATAAATATCATCACCAATCACTCCATGAGGATTAAAGTATACACGATCAACTAGACTATTTCTGGTTGCATAGCTAAAGTGAAACTACTTCTGGTTGCATAGCTAAAGAGAAACTACTTCTGGTTGCATAGCTAAAGCGAAACTACTTCTGGTTGCATAGCTAAAGAGAAACTACTTCTGGTTGCATAGCTAAAGTGAAACTACTTCTGGTTGCATAGCTAAAGTGAAACTACTTCTGGTTGCATAGCTAAAGAGAAACTACTTCTGGTTGCATAGCTAAAGAGAAACTACTTCTGGTTGCATAGCTAAAGTGAAACTACTTCTGGTTGCATAGCTAAAGGGAAACTACTTCTGGTTGCATAGCTAAAGGGAAACCACTTTGTTGGGACCCCGTTGGTACCAACTACCTATTAAAAATAAATAAAAACTCTCATTTGTTGCTGCACATTAGAATCACCCTTTGATACCTGTACATCACATTTATTATAGACTAAATGCAATGTTGTTGATGACATATTAAATATTTGTTTGTGTGTTAGACAACAATAAACTGTTGGTATCAATAAATACTTAGTAGTGTAATAGAAGTGTTACATGAAAGTGCAGACATGTATGGTTGTGTGAACAACCAATGTGAAATGAGTGTACCGGATTATTTTTCCCTGTTATCAGATATCAATAGTTCACAGTTTTAACAACTTCAACTATTTTTCTACATCAGCTAATGTACCTTTTACTTACTTTGTTTGTGGTTTATTGATCTATTAAAACTGATGCTTTCTGTTTTACTTTTATATGCAAAAACCATGTAATATGTATAACCAATAGCTCAGTAACAACAAAGAAGCTTTTTCACAGCAAAAGGCTCTGGTGGACAAGTTTTTCAAGGCCGAAATAGTTGAGCTGATTTCATTCAAAATAATAACAATAAAAGAGCGAACATCAGTTCAAGACTGAAACAACCTACCTGAAGGTATCAATGTCTAACTGGTGGTATGTCTTTGCAGCGCTAAATTTGATCTCACAGAATATAATATATTATTATTATATGTATCAATAGCAATTGTGTCCTTTCCACAAAATAAACTCATTCACTCATTAAATGCTAAAATGGAAGTTACAGGGTTGAAACTCATAACGATAGAACCAAGTTGTTGGTCATGATGAGACGTTTGCTTCCATTTGTCAAGTACTGAATTAAAGAGTTGTCTTCTCCATTAGTAAGGCCTTAGGAGAAGACAACTTACAAGTAGCAGTAGCCACTGATTTATACTTTGTGTATTTTTGCTGTAGTCTAAATGAAGACAAATACAAACCACATTATATATTTTATGGTGATGTAGCTGTGAGATATCGAAAACAGATAAGGAGCAAATGTGAGTAAATATGACAGTTTTACATTTGATGCACAAAAAGAAGTAGTACCGTAGTAGACAAATAAATTTATTGTTACATAATATTATTCATTGAGTAATCAACAAACACCACATTGGCTGTAGAAATACATCACATTGTTAGACCCAAAATATATAGAAGAATGAGCCAAACTCTACATAAAACACACAAAGTCACAAAAAGTATAAAACACTGCATGGATGAGATTGAAGTAGATCAGATTGTCAATAACAGTTTTTAAGAGGACAATAAGATATGGTATGGGCATTCTTTCCTGTTGCACCACATCTTGGACACTTATATTTAAACAAATACGGACAGCATACATTTCCTTCCTTGTCTCTTATAGTATGGTTTAAGTAGACATGTGCTGACTCACCATTGTTTCTACAAAACCCACACAATGGTACTCTCAGTCTTTTCTCTAAGTACTTCTCTATTCTTCCCTCAAGTCTGTTCCACAGGCTAACAAAACATAGTATAACATTATACACAAACACAGTATATACCGGTACTGCAGTAACAACCACACCATGTTGTGTTGTAGCTCATAGCAACTGTTATATAACATTGTTGTATTTACTACTCTCATTTACAAAACTAACTTACCTTGGTTTTATATAGTCAGGTACGTATCTAGTCACAACATCCATAATCTCTGCGCAGTGTCCGCAATGAAACTGGTGCAATGCTATTTTCTCCATTGTAAAGTTAGATATATAGTAGTAGTTGTCCCATGAAGGTAACTCGGATGGAGAAAAGGAGGGACGTTTGATAGTTGGTTTTGGTATAAACTCAGAGCTCTAAAATATTGAGTCACAACTATAGATATACAAACTATGTTATTGTTTACTAAACATCCATTTCTTAGTAACTTGTCATGGACATTAGTGCTCAATGCAAGAATAAATAAGCTTTGTACTGTAGAAGAAGAATGACATAGACTCACCTCTCGCTGTAGCTCATCATCGATCTCGTTGTATGTTTGTGGACACGGCTCAATAATATATTGTGAACCAAAGAGTGGTGAAGCAAAGCTGACACAAGCAGGTATCTGTTCTTCGTCGAAGGAGTCAGTTGAAGAGACTTTTCTTACTCTATATAACAGCAGCTGGTTTTCCATCTCAGAGACAATCTCACGATCGTTGTATTCAGCCATAATAACTTCTGTAGATGGTTGTTTGAGTGCGAGTTACCTGTATTTGTGTTTGATGTGATGTGAGGAAACTTTGGTGTGATGTCGGTATTTATTGGACTTGAGGGGGTGGAGCAATACTTTGGTGATGACAGGTGAGATGATATTGAGTACATTTTGGTCTCATTGTGACATCAATTCTATCTCTCTAATCCTCTCTCTCAGTTCTATACATTTACTCAATTGCTATGAAATAAATACACAAACCAGTAACATCGTTTTTTATGCATTCAAACAATACTATTGTGAACATGCACAACACTCACCCATTCGCTACTATTATTTGATGATGTCACAGCAGTTCCTCTCTCACTAGGATTTGTAGTTAATAGATAAGTTTTATTATACTAAATCACTGATTTCTTCTTTGAGACTTTAACAACTAACTTTACTATTTCATGTTTATTTCTGTTGGAATTTAATACAAATAAAAACTTAACTAAATGTGTATTGTGGGAGCCAGAATAAACTGTGTAACTTATCAAGTTAATACAACTTTGAAACTTTACATAAAAGTCTCAACAGTCACCATGTATACATTTTTGTAAATGCAAACAAAGTCAGCTGTTAAACTATGTTTTCTTTTCTAGATATTAAATATCACTTTATATCAGAAATAACTTCGCATTGACATACCACAAGAGATAAGTTAGAGTTTATTTGGAATTGGTATAATCTACAAACAATTGCTGTCACTAATCCATGTACAGTTATATCTTTGTAGAAGCACACTTTCACATAACAATATATTAGGTTAGATTAACACAAGGATTAACCGATCAACAAACAAATGAATGTGGTTACAACATGTTATAATGTCAACAATTAAAGGATATATATAACACTGAACTCCATACAAAGTATCAGATACAATAATTATATATACCGGTGACATACTAACAGTTATTAATGTCTCCAAGGCACTACTTTTGCGACTTGCTGTGATTTCTCCCAAAATTTTCATAATCCCCCTCAGACATAGTCAAGAAAAACTTGATTGGTAACTGACTTTTGTTTATTTCTAGTAAACTACCAAAACATTTTGTTTAAAGTTCAATTAATCTGATATAATAACATCCTTTCATATCATAAGTAAATGTGTATTGGTGGCCTTTTGCTGAGTTTTTTTGTTATATTGTGACAAAGAAAGGTTATTTTAAAACCTAGATAAAAGTCCAAGGATGGGTTTAGTTCTCATTTGCCATTTAAAGGCTCAAACACACTGGAAGCAAATATCACTAGAGAAGTCGGCTGCAACACGCTGCATGGCAAAATATATAGCCACTCAAGATACCAGAAATGTTTGATATTCCGGTGCGCAAACACGTTGATTGTTTGGTGCATACAGCAGCGAGCAATCTTTTCACCTTGTCCAGAAAAACTGATCTATTCATTACATCGATCATTTATATATTATCGTTGTTTATTACTATGATTATCAGACTAACGCCGTAACGCATTCACCAGTGTACTTTCCCAACGCGGCGTTAGGCGGTTTTTCTGCTGGTCAAATTGTCGTTTCTGCGCAGGCTTCGAGTCCTGTGTGTTTGAGCCTTAAGTTTGTCACAGGACTCAGTTTTCCTTCCTTCCACCCGAATGGTAGGTTGTAGTTAGGTGGTCAATTAATAGTGGTTGACAGCTATTCCTCCATCACAGGATTGTATGTTGTTACCATCATACAAGGTAGACTTTTACTTTGGTTTGTGTTTTGTGGACTCTGTCTACTTCATAAAACTAGAATCTTACACAAATCTAACATAATGCACTTGAATTCATTTCAGCATCTAAAATTGTAGTTCACATTGGAAAAAGTGTTGTGGTCTACTAACTCCAGTGATAACATATACTGGTTATAATGTATTGAGTGTTTTGGACTTGATTTTTAGCCAACAGAAATGTAGCCCGGAGCGTATAATGTATTACGCACACAATCATAGTAATGTTCATAGTGATAACCTGTATAACACACTTATTCAGACTTCTGGCTGACTATCTACCTGAATATCTGTCGCTTTTATGCACAGTTGTCTTGTTTTTATATGAGCGGTTTTTTATATCACTTGATTACCAGCTATTATTGAATCAAGTTGGAACAGCTTTATATTGCTCCAATTTGTCAAATGTTTGGAAACTGCGAAAGTATCAATTTTTTGTATAATGATCACTGTTGTGAAAATTGCAGTGGTTAAATGTTCATCTACATCACACTAGATATGTTCATGTGAGATTACAATATGCCAGCAAATATTATCATGAAACATTTATTTGTGGAGAAACCAAAAGTCTACCATCAGAATATAAAGTATATATTATTACAAGAGAGAATATTTATTAGAGATCAAACAACTGTACAGTACAGTAATGTATAGACAGTATAGGATAGAGAAAAGACATAAAATACAAGTAGATGTATTACTTATAGATTGTGTATTATGTTGGCTATTGATTATATCAGCCAATCAGTAACAATAGAGAGGACAGTAAGGTTTGGTATGAGCCTTCTTGCCTGTTGCACCACATCGTGGACAGCGATATCCAAACAGAAATGGACAGCATACATTTCCTTTCTTGTCTTTTATAGTATGACTTTGGTAGACATGAGGTAACTTCCCATTCTTTTTACAAAAACCACAGAATGGCTCCCCGGATACGTTTCTTTTTCTAGACAGCTGAGCTGATAAAGTGGAGACCTTTCTGGTTGCTGAGGCTTTGTGAGAGACCAAAGTTTTACTGTTGGGTTTAACTTCAGAGAACTGTATATCCTACAAACAGTAACAGATATATTACAAACCTCTACCTAACCATGTTTATTTATGAATGTTTCTTTGATAGAGTTATACATTATTGGTACTTACATTTTGTCCTTCGAATAGCTCGGCAAACGTGGGTGTTGGAGAAGCTGTACCAGAACCTGAACCTGCGGATGATGTAGAAGTACTGGTATCGTCTGTGAATAGACATTTACTTCTATCAAATAAATCAACAACAGCATCCCAGTTGTTGCTAAAGTAGTGATAAGCCATAACTGTATTCATCCAAGAACCAGTTACTTGCAGGTCTGAACAGAGATATGGTAGAGCTGTGGTGAGGCACCAGAATATATACTTTAAGGAGCCAGGGGCGGAGCTATACTTTGGTGTGATGTCGGTATTTATTGGATTTAAGGAATTAGAGCTCTGTTTTGGTGATGACAGGTGAGATGACATTGAGTACATTTTAGTCTCAGCCCGACATCAATTATATCTCTCTAATCCTCTCTCTCCGTTCTATACATTTACTACTATAACTTTGTATCACAAGACAATACAATATAGTATATACTCTACATGGGCATTCCCAGGTTATACAACATGTATTTGTACTTGACACACACACCATCATTCCATTCTAGTAAATGTTCCGAGAAATTCAAAATACTTCATATTCAACATTACCCAAATGAGATAATTTTGTTTGGTTAAGAATATTGTGTTTGATGCGCTTGAACATGTCTAAAGACACTTATAACTGACAATAACAACTTTTTTATGACTTACGTATAGCAGGTAACTTACCTGTCTACTAAAGGCAAGGCTCTGATTCTTTCACAAAATCTACTTTCTGCTAGAGTTAACTAGAACAGTAATAGAAAGTTTGATATCAATGAAGACTTTCATGGTCTCTGTTGTATTTACTCTTTTGGATAATATTTGTAATTTCGTTTTTGGAAATAGAACAATAAAATCTACTGTTGAAATAATTGATTGACTTTAGTTTGAAGTATAAAAACAGATTTTGAAAAATAGGTAACAAGTTTTTTATAGTATTACCGACAATCTAGCTTTTAATTCATTCAAATGATCAGTTAGTTCAGATGATACAACTCTCAATGTATTTTGTTGTGTTGGTGTAAGAACTCAGTTAGTTCAGATGATACAACTCTCAATGTATTTTGTTGTGTTGGTGTAAGAACTCAGTTAGTTCAGATGATACAACTCTCAATGTATTTTGTTGTGTTGGTGTAAGAACTCAGTTCAGATGATACAACTCTCAATGTATTTTGTTGTGTTGGTGTAAGAACTCAGTTAGTTCAGATGATACCACTCTCGATGTATTTTGTTGTGTTGGTGTAAGAACTCAGCTAGTTCAGATGATACAACTCTCAATGCATTTTGTTGTGTTGGTGTAAGAACTCAGTTAGTTCAGATGATACAACTCTCAATGTAGTTTGTTGTGTTGGTGTAAGAACTCAGTTATTTTTAACCGTTGGTACAATTCTCATATAACAATGTTGTGTACATACAAACCAATTCTCATACCTCCGGGGGTGAAGGTTTATTTATGGGTTTAAATAACATGGAGTGTACACAATAGCTGCTACTAATCCAGTCACAGCTGTGATGTCACATTTTTCTATAATTATGAGTTACATTAGATTAACATGGAGATTAACAGATTAACAAACAAATACATTTTACAACTTCCTGTCGACATTTAGTTCTAACCAACTTACACAAATAATTGTATATACTTACAGTCTGAGACACACAATAACTCTAAGCACCCCTTAAGGCTAGGTGTGTACTGTAGGTGTGTTTGTAAAAGTCAGTTAAATGTATATTTAAATTTTTGTACAGCATTGCTTGGAGTTATCCCATCTATTTTATTTCTTCTATTGATGGTTAAAGACATTAGAGCCCAAATGCTATATTCTGGTTGGATAACTTCTAAGATAAATTAACAATGAAGCAAAATAACAAATACGTGAATTGATGTAATAAATTGGTTAGTGTCGCTCACCAACCACCTGTTGCTTGTTTTTTCGTGGAACAAAACTAAAAAGAAAAATATGTTTGTTTTGTTGCAAGGCAAACAAAAATAGACAGCTGAGTATGAATGCACTCACTGATACATAGAATAAAGCACATACTTGGCTCAAGATGGAACTTGTAGCTTTAAGGCAAAGTTACTTAGCCCAATGGTCAGGTACATAATAGTTACACCAACTAGAAATCAACAATCGTACCTGTGTGGTGTACCAACTGGACAGACAACTCCCACTTATATCCATCTATCTGCTGGGGAGCCACTCATATCTGACTTACCAAGTCTAGCCACTGGACACATTGCACACAAAACACTCATTTATTACCTGATGCTTCAGGTCGCTGGATAAGACAGTGTCATTGTACAGCATCGGGTGTAACTCTCATTCATGTATGTGTGGCAAGGGTGTAACTTTAGGGACGGCAGGACGGCATTGCCGCCCCAATAGCTCTTCTAAAGAAAATTTTTTTTTTAGTATTTACACATACATTTACTGCTAATCTGCGTGTATGATAACAACACTTTTAGTCATCAATTGATTTTTGGAATTTGCAACATGGAAAAATACTAAATGGAATCACTGAACTTGAAATCAACCAATGGCAATCATCACCTCTCATACTGGCCACACCGGTATTTCAGAAAAAGAGCATCATCAATCAACACGAGTTTTCAGCAGACAGTATTACAAAATATTTTTCACTAAGCAGGTGAGTGACTGGGCTGATCCACTTCAGCATATATGCAGCTTTTGCCTCAATCATTTTTGTAGCATTGATCAGTAATATCATTTAAAAAAAAACTAATAACAATTAAATAATAATTATTATTATTAATTATTAATGATTGATAACTTTTTAGTTATCATTATTATCATAATAATAATATTTATACTAGTAAGTTGAGATGAATTATTATTATTATCATGATGATTAACACAATGCTGTAAGTAATACCATTACTTGCAAAACCAATTCACATAAAGTTTATTGAAAAAAATTGTCAATCACTGCAATAAATAATTAATAATAATGTGCAGGATTTCACTGTGTGAGTTGGTAGCTCGGCCTACCTGCACACTTCCCGAACTGAGTTGGCAACTGTGTCTATCGCTGAGCAATACAACCCTTCCACAGGTCGACTAGTATCCTTGGGAATGGTGTGTAACCATTCCTATTTTACTAGTCTAGCTGCCGGCTGCGTTAGCTTGTTTCAATGTGCAAGGCAGAGGTCGAACTTTGAAGGCGAACTAGTCAGAGCTAGGTTCGGCCAGCAGAGGCTCGCACTATTCTGCAGAGTGCAGTTCAGTGACCGAACTTTGAAGGCGAACTAGTCGGAGCTAGGTTCGGCCAGCAGAGGTCCAGGCTGATCTGCTTGTATATTACTACTCGAGTAATAGAGCATTCGGTGTACTGTGCATGTACTAGCGCTGTGAAGTTATTATTGTTATAGAACAAAGAAACTTCTGAGAGTGGGGCAAGCTGACTCTGATTTATTTGCTGCCTTACACGGCTATTTATACAAAAGGTTATATAATAATAATTAGGTAAACAAGACATGACAAAAGAATATTATAAGACACGCCTGTTAAGAAAGGCTTAGACAAATGAGAACAGGTATACAGAAAAATAGGCTGGCTTCACAGCTATGGCTGGATGCACTCACATGTGCTACATATATAATTGTGTGTAAGCTAAAATTGCTGCGACGGTTAATAGAATAAACATAGATCGAATAGTCCTAGAGTGTGAGCATAGAACAAACAGACATAGAACGAGTAATAATGTTAGTGGGTGAGTGTTATTGTCGGCGCCGTCCGCCACACACTCCGCCCCATTGGCGATGGTGGCCAATTAATAATAAGTCGGCGGCGTCGGTACTGGTTGATTTATTGCTCACTTAACTGTCTCATTTTTTCTTTTACCTTCTCGGCTTTTCCCAATAGTTCATAGGCTTCTGTTGTTAGTCGATGTATCTCCTTATCGTAGTCTTCAAATTTCTTCATTTTGTCTTGTCGTTTCCTTCGTCTTTCTTCTTCCACTGACCTTTCTCTTTCTGCTCGCCAATATCTACCTTCTTTCTTAGGTACAGTCGCTTCGGGGGATGCTACTCTCTTTCTTTTCTGTGTTGTCGATGGTTCGACCGCTGGTCCTAGCCGCTTCTTTATAGACGAGTGGCCCTCCTTGTCGAAGTTGGGTGTTGGCGTCCCGAACGGTGGTGGTGCTGTCCATCCCATTGTTCGGCAGAACTCCTCGTAGTTGTGTGCATCGACCTCAAATAATGGCTTGTCTTTCCCTCCATGTTCGGTCGTTCCCCCTTGTACTCTTATATGTTTTAGTATCGTGTCTCGGGATGCACTTCTTCTTCCACATTGGCAAAAGAAAAACGTGTAGTGTTGCCTGGTGTGGTAGGCTACACGTCTCTTTACATGTTGATATTCGCATTGTGTACATTTCCATTCTTCTCCCTCTCCCTGGATCATAGCTTCCTTGATGCGGTTGGCCGTTTGGTTGCTGATCCAGTTCTCTCTCACCTTTCGTGTCGGTATTTTTACTTGTCTTGGTTCATCGGCCAGATTGATTCTGTTAACATTTGTTGTCAGCTCCTTCATGTTCTCTTTGTGTGGGATTCGGGTTGATATCCTCTTCATTGGCTGGTCGAGTGCTCGAGTTAAGGACTCCACCGTTACTCTAGGTATTTGTTCGTCGGTAGTTGACGTAATATCTAACCTTTCGTATTGTTCGGTGGTTCGAGCCATTACTGCTAGCAGTTCTCGTAATATCTCTTCTGTGTGGAGCGGAGGTTGGTGATCGTCTGGCGGCTGGCTTGGCATTGAGCGTTGGCGGGCTCGCCCTCGCTCTTTATTATCATTGGTTCTGTTTC
Organism: Cryptosula pallasiana; assembly: GCA_945261195.1. Taxonomy (NCBI): domain Eukaryota; kingdom Metazoa; phylum Bryozoa; class Gymnolaemata; order Cheilostomatida; family Cryptosulidae; genus Cryptosula; species Cryptosula pallasiana. Next base: position 17,680,915 of record OX183139.1, read on the forward strand.
CCACGTGTTCCCTTAGTACCGCCTCCCACGTGACGAGTTCTGGGTGACGTAACTCCGCGGTTATTACAGAGTTTTCACCGGTGGTTTCCTTGGGGGTTGCCTCCTCCTGCATCACTTCTTCGTGACGTAGTACGGCGGGGTTGATGGTTAAATCGTCAGTGGGTTTTATCTCCCCATGTGTTTCGTTGATTTTTTCATCTACACTCTTTTGTTGTTTCTGATCGTCACTTCTCCGTTTTCTTTTTCTTTTTACCAGCACCCAACCGTTCTCTTTGCAATTTTCTGCAGTCCTGATGGTTGGGCTGGTGTCTCTTGGTGTCTCTTCTCTCTCTCCTCCCTGGGCTTGGCCAGTTGGTGTTTTTTGGCTAGGATGATCTTCTGTTCGGTAACACTGATAGTCATCGAACCTTTTTGGTCGATTTCTTTCCCTTGTAGGCCGATTTAATGGAGAGGCTGTCGCCCCTGTGGGGTTGAGTGGTGGCCACTCGTTGACATCTAGGTCAGGAGTCACTGTTGGCCTTCTGGTGACCTCGGGGGGAGGGGTCTCGTTTCTCCTTCCCTCCACTGGCTGCTGCTCCCCTAGTGGCAACGTTTCTTCTTCTATAGTGTCGGTGCTCTCTGGCACCCTCCTCTCCTCGGTGACTATTGCTGGGGGTTCTGCTTCATTGGGGGGTGGTGGTGTCGGCGTACGCTCTTCATACGCGGGTAGAGGTGTTGGCGCACGCTCTTCATGGGTGGGTGGCCGCTCTATCCAGTGTAGTGGCAATGGCAATGGGGCGACCGCTTCGTCTGGTCCTGTGGGTGCGTGTCTCTTTTTGGGTGGTCGGCCCCTCCTGGCTCCCTTCATATTCGGCATCAGAGCTGGTTCCCGACACGTGGGTGCCCGTCCTACCGGCTCTTCGCAGGTGCGATAGGACCGTAGTCGTTGGCCGTTCTGGATGGACCATTGCCCATTCCTCTCTAGTTTGTATGTATGATTTGGGAATACTTCGGTGACTTGGTATGGTCCGACGAATCGTGGCTGGAGCTTGGGGTTGCTTCCCTTGACTCTGCGCTTGTTCTCCAGCACCACTAATTCTCCCTTCTGGAACACGGGGGGTTCCTCGCTCTCCTGACTCCTTATTTCCTGTTGACGTTCCCGCAGATAGTTATGAGCCTTCTGCAGATTCTCTTGGATTTCTGCCGTATACTCGGTAATGTTCTGGGGGTCCAGCGAGGGGGGTGTTCCTGTCAGCTGGTCGGGAAGGCGTACTTCCCGTCCCATCATCATCATGTTGGCCGTCTCTCCAGTGGCTGAGTGGGGGGTACCTCTGCATACCCGCATAATCTGGGGGAGTAGGCTGTCCCACTCGTCTTGCCCCTTCGTCAGGATTAGTGTGCGGAGGGCGTCTCCCAGAGTGCGGTTTTGCCTTTCTACGACTCCATTTCCTTGCGGGTGGTACGGTGTGGTACGGGTCTTCTTCACTCCCCAGAGGCTGCATAGTTCCTCCAAGAGCACCGACTCGAACTGTGCTCCTTGGTCCGAATGTAGTTGTTCGGGTAGTCCCCAGTACGCGAATACTCGCTCGTCGAGTGCTGTGGCAACCGTGGGGGCTGTTGCGTCTGGCAGCGCAATGGCATCTTGCCAGCGGGTGAAGTGGTCAGTTAAGACCAGGGCCCAACGGTTCTTCCTCTTTGTCAGTGGCAAGGGGCCGACCAGGTCGACTGCCAATTTCTGAAAGGGGCGTCCTGCGTACATGCGCTGCCTGCCGGGGTTCTCTGTCCTTCTGCCATTCTTTGCCACCTGACACACCTCACAATCTTTGATGAGTCGCCTCACCAACGGAGAGATACCCGGCCAGTACCAATCTAAAAGGATTCGTTGCCTGGTTCGGTGTATCCCTGTGTGAGCCATCTTGTGTGTGTCCCAGACAACCTGGGTTCTTCTGCTGGGGGGGCAGATCACGCACTGCTTCGGCTTGGTGGGGTGAGCGAGCTTGATGGTGAGTATGCCGTCCGGCCGAATGCTCATGGCCTCCCTCCTCTCATACAGGGTCCTCAGCTCCAGCTCTCCTTCTGCCAGTTCTCTCTCGGATATGCTCCCTGGCCGCTTCACTTCGGCGTAGATCCGAGCGACCGGTCCTCCTCCTTCCTGCTGCTCTTTGGCCAGGTCCCTGGTGGTCTGCATTGGGTTGGTTACCGCAATGTTGACTCTCTCGCTCTTCCGCGGGGCTGACTGGACCTCCTGGGCGAGCTCTGCGTGTGAGGGTCCCCCGTCTCTCCGCTCAATGGAACTGCACTGCCGACAGTCCGTGCACACAGCTTGGCGACTGAGCCCATCAGCGTTCCCGTGGCGTACTCCTGCTCTGTGCTCCAGTTTGTAGCGGAACTCAGCTAGCGTTTCCAGCCAACGGGCGATCTGATTTGACGGCTCCTTCCGTCGACATAGCCAGCGTAGGGAGGCGTGGTCGGTCCTGAGTTTGAACTCCCGTCCGTAGAGGTAGGGGCGGAAGTGCTTGACCGCTCTGATCACTGCCAACAGTTCTTTCCGGGTGACGCAGTAATTCCTTTCAGCAGGCGCTAAGGTCTTGCTGAAATAAGCTATCACCCTCTCCTTTCCTTCCTGGACTTGTGATAACACTGCGCCGACTCCTACTGCACTGGCGTCCGTATCGAGGGTGTAGGGTAGACTGGGGTCGGGGTATCCTAGCACAGGAGCCTGCGTTAGTCGTGCCTTGAGCTGGTCGAACGCTGCCTGTTCCTCTCCTCCCCATTTCCATGGCATCTCCTTTCCGGTGAGTACCGTCAGTGGCTTGGCTATGGTTGCATAGTCTGGTAGGTACTGTCGGTAGTATCCAGCCGTCCCGAGGAATGCCTGCAGCTCCTTTACCTCTCTAGGTGCTTCCCACTTCCTTACTGCTTCGACCTTGCTGGGGTCGGTGGCTACTCCTTGGGCGCTCACCACGTGGCCCAGATACTTCACTTCCTTCTGAAGCAACTCACACTTGGAGGGTTTCACTTTCAGGTTGGCTTGCTGTAGGCGTCCCAATACTTCTCCGAGCCTTTGCAGGTGTGTCTCGAAGTCCGGGGCGATGATGATGACATCATCGAGGTACAGCAGCAGCGTCTTCCAGTGTAGTCCCTTCAACACTTTCTCCATCAGCCTTTGGAAGGTGGCGGGAGCCGACGTCAATCCAAAGGGGAGCACCTTCCACTTCCACAGTCCACTGCGTGTAGTGAAGGCCGACTTGTCCCGTGCGTCTGCGTCCAGAGGCACTTGCCAGTACCCGCTGGTCAGATCCAGTGTGGTGAAGTACTTGCTGCCGGCCAAGGCGTCCAGAGACTCGTCTATGCGGGGAATAGGGTAAGCGTCTTGCTTAGTAATGTCGTTCAGTCGCCTGTAATCGACACAGAACCGCCACGAGTCATCCTTCTTCCTGACCAAAACAACGGGAGAACTCCACGCTCCATCAGCTGGCTCTATCAAGTCTTTCTCCAGAAGGTCCTTGATTTGCCTCTCCGCCTCTGCTTCTTTCTCGGGTCCCAGCCGATGGGGGGGGCACCTGATTGGTCGAGCTCCTTCTATGGTGGGGATGGAGTGTTCGGCCAGTGTGGTTCGGCCCAGGTCTCCGTCGTGGCTGCTGAACACCGTCTGGTACTGGAGCAGTAACCCTTTGAGCTGTCTTTCTTGCTGGGGTGTCTGACACCCTCTCTTGGCCTTGTCAAAGAGTTCTTGTAGGTGGGGGGGTACTCTTCCTCCTGCCACTGCTCGCTCGTCTGTCTTCCTGGGCTCGTTCAGCGTCTGGATCCCACCCTCATCTACTCCGGTGAAGGTGCCAATCACTTCTCCTGCCGACAGCCTCAGTGTGTCCTGTGTTGGATTTAGGCATCGTACCAACACTCTTCCTCTTGCGTCTGGCCTGTTGATGCTTGTGGCGATCGGCAACCCACCCTGCAGGCTCTCTATCACTCCCTGAGGACAGGTTTCCCTGGCACTCAGGTGGCAGGGTATGGTGACCTCCGTCTGTGGGGGCAGACTGGTGTCTTGCCGGACTTGTACTTTGGAGACAAGGCTCCTTCCATGCCGATCTGTGCAGGCCAGCTCTTTCCCCTGTATCATCAGTACAGGTCGGTCGAACCCTAGCTGACATTCCTGGCTCGTCAGAAATGGCATCCCGAGAATGACGTCTTCGTTGATTTGACTCACTACGAAGGTCTCGGTGAACTTGACATGCCGTATTCGTCCTTTCAGGGTTAGCAATCCGTAAAAGGGTAGCCTCGTTCCGTCTGCCATGAGACCGTGCGAGTCGTACGGCTGTAGAGCCTGCTGTAGGTGAGAGGGTAGTCGGTCAAAGACGCGTTTTGCCAACAGGTTAGTGTTGCATCCCGTGTCGATGAGGTGCGTGACTGCTTCTCCCTCTATTCGTCCTGGCAGGTAGTAGCTGGAGCTGTAAGGTCGCTCCACTTGGTTTGACTGAAGGTTTACAGGCTTGGGCGTGAACCGTTCCTCCTTGGATGGTGGCGTCTGGGTCTGCTTGTCCTTCTTCTTGGGCCTGGTTGATTCCTGCTGCTTGAAAGTCTCCTCGCTCTCCGATTCCAGCGTGCCAGGGCTGTCGAGTGTCGACAGACTGGAGAATCGGTTGTGTAAAGCGATTGGAGGACTGGTCAGGAGGTCCAAAGTAGGAGTCACCCGTCGTGCTTGATCCCGCTTCCTTGGAGGTGCCTGCGCCTTCTCTTGAGGTGCCCGTACGCAGCCAGTAGGCCTCCCTACTGCCGCGGGCGGTAGCCGTTTCCCTGGTGGCTGGGCCATGGGGCAGTTTTGCATGCCTTCCGATGGTGTCCAACCTGCTGGCAACCCCAGCATCTCTTGGAAGTGTCTCCTTTCTGTTCGGCTTTGAGGTCCGCTATCTCCTTTCCTAGTCCTTCCACCGTGCGGAGGAGCTGCGTAAGAGGGTCTTGCACCTCTTGTGAACGAGCAGTCTCTCCAGATGGGGTCGGTGCCAAGTCGTAGAGGTCGGTCTCCACTGTCCGAACGTGCGGCCCTCCTAGCGGCTGGTGTGGAACCTGCAGAAACTCGTTGCCTGCTTGTATTGCTTCCTCCAAGCTCTGGGGGCGAACGGCTAACAGATGTCGTTGTAGGTAAGTGTGTCCCAGCGTGCTGTGGAACGTCTGGAGCACCAGCTCCTCTTGGTTCTGTCTGGGGAGGTTGTGGTGGGCAGCCTTGATGAGGCGTTCCACGGCGTTTGCATGATCTCTCAAGCTGTCTCTGGTCGTTCGTCGGTAGCTCAGTAATTTCGCCTGTGCTTCGGAACGTGTGAGTCCAAAGGTAGCTCTCAGCTTCATGGTCACCTCCTCCACTGTCTCTCCTCTTCCACACTGTTCGGCCTTGCCTGTCAAGGCTTGCCTTAAGTGTATCACTCGGTCGTCTGGTTGCCACTGGTTGGCGTTGGCCACTTCTCCGAACCGCTGCAAGAAGTAGTCCACTTCTCCTGTGCCGTCGAACTGCGGCACCTTGAACTTGCTTTGGGTCGAGGTCATGGTCATCCTGTCCAGAATGTGAGTGAGGGTGTTCATCATCTGCATGCCGGATGGCTCATCTCGGTCGATGCTGAGCGCTCTCCTTCTCTGTGCCATCGCTCAGTCGGGTTCCGCTTGTGGGTGTCTCCAATCCCACTGCTGCCACCAATGTGCAGGATTTCACTGTGTGAGTTGGTAGCTCGGCCTACCTGCACACTTCCCGAACTGAGTTGGCAACTGTGTCTATCGCTGAGCAATACAACCCTTCCACAGGTCGACTAGTATCCTTGGGAATGGTGTGTAACCATTCCTATTTTACTAGTCTAGCTGCCGGCTGCGTTAGCTTGTTTCAATGTGCAAGGCAGAGGTCGAACTTTGAAGGCGAACTAGTCAGAGCTAGGTTCGGCCAGCAGAGGCTCGCACTATTCTGCAGAGTGCAGTTCAGTGACCGAACTTTGAAGGCGAACTAGTCGGAGCTAGGTTCGGCCAGCAGAGGTCCAGGCTGATCTGCTTGTATATTACTACTCGAGTAATAGAGCATTCGGTGTACTGTGCATGTACTAGCGCTGTGAAGTTATTATTGTTATAGAACAAAGAAACTTCTGAGAGTGGGGCAAGCTGACTCTGATTTATTTGCTGCCTTACACGGCTATTTATACAAAAGGTTATATAATAATAATTAGGTAAACAAGACATGACAAAAGAATATTATAAGACACGCCTGTTAAGAAAGGCTTAGACAAATGAGAACAGGTATACAGAAAAATAGGCTGGCTTCACAGCTATGGCTGGATGCACTCACATGTGCTACATATATAATTGTGTGTAAGCTAAAATTGCTGCGACGGTTAATAGAATAAACATAGATCGAATAGTCCTAGAGTGTGAGCATAGAACAAACAGACATAGAACGAGTAATAATGTTAGTGGGTGAGTGTTATTGTCGGCGCCGTCCGCCACAATAATAATAATAATCAGAGAGCATACTGAAAAAAGCATAACTAGCAGAAATATTAATTATTATTTCTTACATCACCAAGTAATAATAATAATCAGTGTTTTCAGAAGTAGCAGTGGATATACAGCAATACTCATATTCACTTTCAAACAAAAATAAACGCCATCAAAATGATTGTTATGACTCTAAATAAAAGTGACTCAGTTCAAAACTAGAACAACAAGGGTTTTTCATTCTTGTTTTTTTCATTTGTTAATTGCTCTACCTGCACTCTCAAATGTGCTCTTAACCCCTTCTTAGAGTTGACTTTGCAAAAAAATTCCGCTAGCGCGGGGCTCAGCGGGAGGGGGGCTCCCGAGCCCCGCCCCCTCCCGCACCCACCCCCCACCCACCCCTTGCCTCCCCAACATTTCTCTCAAAGTTACGCCCCTGTGTGGGGTTTGTGAAGTTGTACAAACACTTATACCTGGTTGACTGTGGCAGCAAAGGCATCTCATTAAAGGTGCAGCCAAAATAACACAAAATGCATTTAGATATACAAAATAAATATAAGAGTCTGAAGCAAAAAAGTTATTTCTAACGTGGAATTTTTTCAATGTCTGGTTCCTTTTTTTAGTAGCAGATTTGGTTCTTAGCAGATAGGTTGGTCATTGAGTATTTTCTGATGTTACATAATATTTGGTGTCTCCACTAATCCACGGTGACATTTTGTCAGGAACTGAGCAAGAAGTATATTTTTGGATTAAGATAATCTACCAAACAATATCTGTCATTAATCCATACACAGTTACATCTTTATACGGCTTTCACATAATGATGGATTATAACATACTTACACATCAGTTAAAGGATTAATAAATGTTTCAAAATAAAATGACAATAATTAAAGGATATATATAACACTAAACTCCACACCAAACATCACATACAATAATTATATATACCGGTGACATACTAACTGCTATTTATATCTCTAAGGCTAACTTTTGTGACTTGCAGTAATTTCTCCAAATTTACCAAGGAAATGGTCAACAACAACTTTGTTTATACCTAGTAAATTACAAAACCATTTTATTTAAAGTTCAATTAATGTGATATAATGACAGATCTTTCATATTTTAGGCAGATGTGTTTTGGTGGCCTTTTGCTCATTGTGACAAGTAAAGCTTATATCAAAGTGGACAGTAAACTACGACATTTTTTCTTCAAAGGTAGCGAGCAGAACGAGGCCTTATTACATTACGTAATTGTACATGTCCTTCTTATTCACTTTAACAGCTCTCGGGGTTGGGTGCTCTCCCTAGTATGAGAGGTTTGTTTTATGTGTTGTGGCTCTGGCCAGAGACTTATAAGCATATAAAATCAGACCTGCAGACTAAGTTTTTAGTCGATCCTTCTCTATTCTTGCCTGCAGTTATATGTAGATAGTCAATTAATAATATTTTATATTGACCGCTGTTCCTACAACACAGGATTGAATGCTGTCTGTTACCATCATACAAAGTAAACTTTTACTTTGGTCTGGTTTACCTCTTGTATATTTGGCCAAATTGGTATAATCTACTCCAGAAAACCAGCAAGTTAGAGTTTTTTTTCTTCATGTGTCCTCCGATGTGCTTTACTCTGTGCTGTGCTTTTCACACCAAACATCCGATGTGCTTTACTCTGTGCTCTGCTGTCCACACCAAACCTCCGATGTGCTTTACTCTGTGCTCTGCTGTCTACACCAAACCTAATTAGTCTAGCCCAACCTTAGTAATAAAGTATTGGTCATCTTCCCCCTACCCAGGGCAAATACCCAGCAGAGCTAATGTTTTACACTGGACAAAAATAACAACCAAGTTGTTGTTGTCTATTTCCTCAGGTTAGGTAGATATATCTTGAGAGGAACTACTGCAGGTATCATGAGTAATGCCTTGGAGACATAAATAACTGTTAGTATGTCACAGGTATATATAATTATTGTATCTGATGTGTTGTGTTATATATATCCTTTAAGTGTTGTCATGTTATTTTGAAAAATTTGTTAATCCGTTAACTGTTGTGTAAATCTGTTATAATCCACCATTATGTGAAAGCCATATAAATATGTAACTGTGTATGGATTAATGACTGCTTTTGTTTAGTAGATTATCTTAATCCAAACATAAATTGCAAGGTCAATTCCTGGCAAAATTTCACCGTGGATTAGTAAAGACACAAAATATTATGTAAGAGCAGAAAATACAGAATGACCAACTTATCTGCTATGAACCAAATCTGTTACAAAACAAATAAACCAGACACTGAAGTATTTCCATCCTTGGAATGCTGTTTTTTGCTTCAGACTCTCCTAGCTTATGTTGTATATTTAAATGCATTTTGTGTTATTTTGGCTGCACTTTTAATGAGATGCCTTTGTTGCCACAGTCAACCAGGTATAAGTGTTTGTACAACTCCACAAAAACCCACACATACATGAATGAGATTTACACCCGATGCTGTACGATGACACTGTCTTATCCAGCGACGAGAAGCATCAGGTAATAAATGAGTGTTTTGTGTGCGATGTGTCCAGTGGCTAGACTTGGTAAGTCATATATGAGTGACGCCCCAGCAGATAGATGGATATAAGTGAGAGTTGTCTGTCCAGTTGGTACACCACACAGGTACGATTGTTGATTTCTAGTTGGTGTAACTATTATGTACCTGACCACTGGGCTAAGTAACTTTGCCTTAAAGCTACAAGTTCCATCTTGAGCCAAGTATGTGCTGTATTCTATGTATCAGTGAGTGCATTCATACTCAGCTGTCTATTTTTGTTTGACTTGCAACAAAAAGTTTTTTAAACATTTTCTCTCTTTATTTTCATTACATGAAAAAACAAGCAGCAAGTGGCTGGTGAGTGACTCCAACCAATTTTTTACATCAATTCATGTATTTGTTATTTTGTTTTATTAATTATTTAACTTCAGTATCTTCCAACCAGAATATATCATTTGTGCTCTAATGTCTTTAACCAGCAATAGAAGAATTAGAATAGATGAGATAACTCCAAACAATGCAGTACAAAAATCTAAATATACACTTTAACTTACTTTTACAAACACACCTAAAGTACACACCTAGCGTTATGGGGTGCTTAGAGTTAATGTGTGTCTCAGACTGTAAATATATACAATTATTTGTGTCAGTTTGACACAACTAAATTTCAACAGGAAAATGTTAAACGTATTTGTTTGTTAATCTGTTAATCTCCATGTTAGCTTAATGTAACTCATAATTATAGGAAAATGTGGCATCACAGCTGTGACTGCATTAGTAACAGCTAATGTGTACATTCCGTATTACTTAAACGCACAAGCAAACCTTCACTTTCGGTGGTATGAGACTTAGTTCGAACACAACACTATTATATGAGACTTTTACTTGCAGATAAAAATAACTGAGTTCTTACACCAACACAACAAAATACAATGAGAGTTGTATCATCTGATCTAACTGAGTTCTTACACCAACACAACAAAATACATTGAGAGTTGTATCATCTGATCTAACTGAGTTCTTACACCAACACAACAAAATACATTGAGAGTTGTATCATCTGAACTAGCTGAGTTCTTACACCAACACAACAAAATACATTGAGAGTTGTATCATCTGAACTAACTGAGTTCTTACACCAACACAACAAAATACATTGAGAGTTGTATGATCTGAACTAACTGAGTTCTTACACCAACGCAACAAAATACATTGAGAGTTGTACCATCTGAACTAGCTGAGTTCTTACACCAACACAACAAAATACATTGAGAGTGGTATCATCTGAACTAACTGAGTTCTTACACCAGCACAACAAAATACATTGAGAGTGGTATCATCTGAACTAACTGAGTTCTTACACCAACACAACAAAATACATTGAGAGTGGTATCATTTGAACTAGCTGAGTTCTTACACCAACACAACAAAATACATCGAGAGTTGTATCATCTGAACTAACTGAGTTCTTACACCAACACAACAAAATACATTGAGAGTTGTATCAACTGAACTTACTGAGTTCTTACACCAACACAACAAAATAAATTAAGGGTCGTATCATCTGAACCAACTGATCACTTAAAGTTATTAAAGACTAGTTTGTTGGTGAGAGTATAAAAAAATTTTTATCTTATTTTCACAAAACTGTTTTTATGTTTCAAACTGAATTCAAACGATTTTTTCAACAGTAAACTTTATTGTTCTAAAAACAAGATGACAAAGATTATTGAAATGAGTACATACAGCAGAGACGGTGAAAATCTTCACTGGTATAAAACTTTCTATTACTGTTCTAGTTAACTCTAGCACAAAGTAGAGTTTGTGAAAGAATCAGAGCCTTGCCTTTAGTAGACAGGTAAGTTACCTGCTATACGTAAGTCATAAAATGTTGTTTTTGTCAGTTATAGGTGTCTTTAGACATGTTCAAGCGCACCAAACACAATATTCTTAACCAGACAAAATTATCTCATCTTTGGTAATGTTAAATATACAGTGTTTTGACTTTCTTGGAACATTTACAGAATGGAATGATGGTGTGTGTGTCAAATACAAATACTTGTTGTATAAACTGAGAATGCCCATGTAGAGTATATACTATATTGTATTGTCTTGTGATACAAAGTTATAGTAGTAAATGTATAGAACGGAGAGAGAGGATTAGAAAGATATAATTGATGTCGGACTGAGACTAAAATGTACTCAATGTCATCTCACCTGTCATCACCAACACAAAGCTCTAATTCCTTAAATCCAATAAATACCAACACCATCACCAAAGTATAGCTCCGCCCCTGACTCCTTAGATTATATATTCTGGTGCCTCACCACAGCTCTACCATATCTCCGTTCAGACCTGCAAGTAACTGGTTCTTGGATGAATACAGTTATGGCTTATAACTACTTTAGCTACAACTGGGATGCTGTTGTTGATTTATTTGATAGAAATAAATGTCTATTCACAGATGATACCAGTACTTCTACATCGTCCGCAGACTTTTCTTCCAGCTCAGGTTCTGGTAGATCTTCTCCAACACCAACATTTGCTGAGCTATTTGAAGGGCAAAATGTAAGTACCAATAATGTACAACTCTATCAAAGAAACATTCATAACTTGACATGGTTAGGTAGAGGTTTGTAATATATCTGTTACTGTTTGTAGGATATACAGTTCTCTGAAGTTAAACCCAACAGTAAAACTTTGATCTCTCACAAAGCCTCAGCGACCAGAAAGGTCTCCACTTTATCAACTCAGCTGTCTAGAAAAAGAAACGTGTCCGGGGAGCCATTCTGTGGTTTTTGTAAAAAGAATGGGAAGTTACCTCATGTCTACCAAAATCATACTATAAGAGACAAGAAAGGAAATGTATGCTGTCCATTTCTGTTTGGATATCGCTGTCCAAGATGTGGTGCAACAGGCAAGAAGGCTCATACCAGACCTTACTGTCCTCTCTATTGTTACTGATTGGCTGATATAATCAATAGCCAACATAATACACAATTTATAAGTAATACATCTACTTGTATTTTATGTCTTTTCTCTATCCTATACTGTCTATACATTATTGTACTGTACAGTTGTTTTATCTCTAATAAATATTCTCTCTTGTAATAATATATACTTTATATTCTGATGGTAGACTTTTGGTTTCTCCACAAATAATTTTTTGATGATAAAATAATATTTGCTGGCATATTGTAATTTCACTCAAACATATCTAGTATGATATATACATACAACATATCTAGTATGATATATACATACAACATATCTAGTGTGATGTATAGGTACGTTCACTTCCCTAAAATTTTCACACTGATGAAGGCCATGCAAAAGATTGATCGTTTACAGTTTTCAAACATTTGACAAATTAGAGCAAAATAAAGCTGTTTCTACTTGATTGAATAATAACTGGTAATCAATTGATATTAAAGTATTTCTTATAAAAACCACACAACCAGGCATGAATGTGATAAATATTCAGGTATATAGCCCGCCAGTAGTTTGAATAAGTGCTTTGTACAAATTGTCACCATGAACATTACTATACTTGTCATTGTTATACACTACATGGTCTTGGCTACACTTTTTTGACTGAAAGACAAGTTTAAATCATGTCCTTGACAATCGGTAGATTATGATTATTGTATGCAATCACTGGAGTTAGTCGACCATAACACTTTCTCAATGTTAACTACAATTTTAGATGCTGAAATGAATTCAAGTGCGTTATGTTAGATTTGTGTAACATTCTAGTTTTATGAAGTAGACAGAGTCTACAAGACACAAACCAAAGTAAAAGTCTACCTTGTATGATGGTAACAACATACAATCCTGTGTTGGAGGAATAGCTGTCAATCACTATTAATTGACCACCTAACTACAGCCTAGTATTCGGGTGAAAGGAAGGAAACCTGAGCCCTGTGACAACCTTAAATGGTAGATGAGAGCTGCCTTCTTGTCTGATTTTATATGCATATAACATGAGGTAGAGATCCTCTCTAGTATGTCTCTAGTCAGAACCACTACACACAACAACAAACCTATCATGTTTGGAGAGAAGGCAACTCCAATAACTGTTAAAGTGGAAAAGAGACAAGTAGTTACACACCATTTGACCAGGTCATGTTATTCACTGAAATTCTTAGAAAATGGAGTTGCGTTTTTACTGTTGGCTTTAAAATAACCTTTATACTTCATGTACATATAGCGATCGCGCTAACGATATTGCTTAGCGATTGGGGAAGTCCCTCCCCTCCCCTAACTCGCTGTTACAGAGCAAAGCCTTCAATTTATTATAGGATCGTTGATAGATCGAAGCGCTGAATATGACAAGATATTATTGAAAACAAGGGTTAAGTTTTGTTTAGTTGTGATTGGCTGATCAAGGAATTGGCTAGCAATTTTTTGATCTCGATCAAAACCTGGCAATAACCTCAAATAAAATGCTAGCGATTGCTTAGCGATTTTATAGGAAACAGAATTTGCAAAATTACGCAGTCGCTAAGGAAATCGCTTAGTAACCGCTATATGTACATGCAGTATTACTTGTCACAATATAAAACAACTCAGCAAAAAGCGAGCAATACGCATTTACCTAAAATATGTAAGGTTGTCATTATCTAAGAGACTCTGAAGTTTAGATGAAATGCTTGAGATTTTACAAGTTACAAACAAAAATTAATCAGCAACCAAGTTGTTGTTGACTATTCCCTTAGATTAAGGTGGATATATCTTGAGTGAGACTACAGCAGGTACCAAAAGTAATGCCTTGGAGACATAAATAACTGTTAGTATCTCACAGGTATATATAATTATTGTATCTGATGTTTTGTATGGAGTTTAGTGTTATACATATCCTTTAACTATTGACACTATAATATATTGTAATTATAGTTATTTGTTTGTGATCTGTTAATCCTTGTGTTAATTTAACCTAATCTATCATTACGTAAAAGTGTGCTACTACAAAGATCTAACAGTTCATGGATTAGTGACAGCAATTGTTTGTAGATTATACCAATTCCAAATAAACTCTAACTTATCTCTTGTGGTATGTCAATGTGAAGTTATTTCTGATATAAAGTGGTATTTAATATCTAGAAAAGAAAACATAGTTTAACAGCTGACTTTGTTTGCATTTACAAAAATGTATAGATGTTTGCTGTTGAGACTTTTATGTAAAGCTTCAAAGTTGTATCAATGTGATAAGTTACACAGTTTATTCTGGCTCCCACAGTACACATTTAGTTAAGTTTTTATTTGTATTATATTCCAACAGAAATAAACATGAAATAGTAAAGTCAGTTGTTAAAGTCTCAAAGAAGAAATCAGTGATTTAGTATAATAAAACTTATCTATTAACTACAAATCCTAGCGAGAGAGGAACTGCTGTGACATCATCAAATAATAGTAGCGAATGGGTGGGTGTTGTGCATGTTCACAATAATGTTGTTTGAATGCATAAAAAACCATGTTACTGGTTTGTGTATTTATTTCATAGCAATTGAGAGAGAGGATTAGAGAGATATAATTGATGTCAGACTGAGACCAAAATGTACTCAATATCATCTCACCTGTCATCATCAAAGTATAGCTCCGCCCCCTCAAGTCCAATAAATACCGACATCAGACCAAAGTTTCCTCACATCACACCAAACACAAATACAGGTAACTTGTACTCAAACAACCATCTACAGAAGTTATTATGGCTGAATACAACGATCGTGAGATTGTCTCTGAGATGGAAAAGCAGCTGCTATTATATAGAGTAAGAAAAGTCTCTTCAACTGACTCCTTCGACGAAGAACCGATACCTGTTTGTGTCAGCTTTGCTTCACCGCTCTTTGGTTCACAATATATTATAGAGCCCTGTCCACAAACATACAACGAGATTGTTGATCAGCCCCACCGAGAGGTGAGTCCATGTCATTCTTCTTCTACAAAAGTTAGTTGTACTTGCATTAAGCATTAATGTCCATGACAAGTTACTAAGAAATGGATGTCTAGTAAACAATAACATAGTTTGTATATCTATAGTTGTGACTCAATATTTTAGAGCTCTGAGTTTATACCAAAACCAACTATCAAACGTCCCTCCTTTTCTCCATCCGAGTTGCCTTCATGGGACAACTACTACTATATATCTAACTTTACAATGGAGAAAGTAGCATTGCACCAGTTTCATTACGGACACTGCGCAGAGATTATGGATGTTGTGACTAGATACGTACCTGACTATATAAAACCAAGGTAAGTTAGTTTAGTAAATGAGAGTAAATACAACAATGTTATATAACAGCTGCTATGAGCTACAACACAACATGGTGTGGTTGTTACTACAGTACCAGTATATACTGTGTTTGTGTATAATGTTATATTATGTTTTGTTAGCCTGTGGAACAGACTTGAGGGAAGAATAGAGAAGTACTTAGAGAAAAGACTGAGAGTACCATTGTGTGGGTTTTGTAGAAACAATGGTGAGTCAGCATATGTCTACTTAAACCATACTATAAGAGACAAGGAAGGAAATGTATGCTGTCCGTATTTGTTTAAATATAAGTGTCCAAGATGTGGTGCAACAGGAAAAAATGCCCATACCATATCTTACTGTCCTCTTAAAAACTGTTATTGACAATCTGATGTACTTCAATCTCATCCATACAGTGTTTTATACTTTCTGTGACTTTGTGTGTTTTATGTAGAGTTTGGCTCATTCTTCTATCTATTTTGGGTCTAATAATGTGATGTATTTCTACAGCCAATGTGGTATTTTTTGCTCACTCAATGAAGAGTGTTATGTAACAATAAACTTATTTGTTTTCTAAGGTACTACCTTTTTTGTACATCAAATGTAAAACTGTCATATTTACTCACATTTGCTCCTTATCTGTCTTCGATATCTCATAGTTGCATCACCATAAAATATATAATGTGGTTTGCATTTGTCTTCATGTAGACTACAGCAAAAATACATAAAATATAAATCAGTGGCTACTTGTAAGTTGTCTTCTCCTCAGACCTCACTAATGGAGCAGACAGCTCTTTAATTTAGTCCTTCACAAATGGAAGCGAACATCTCATCATGATCAACAAATTGGTTTTTGAGTTTTAACCCTTTTACCTCCATTTTTTGCAGTAAGACTGAGTAGACAGAGTGAAAGAATTTTTTTGGTGGAAAGGCCACGACTGGTACTGCTACGTATAATAATGATATATTATGATACCTGTTAGATGAAATTAACAAGCTGAGACCTTTAGCGCTGTAAAGTCATACCATCAGTTTGACATCAATACTTTCAAGTAGGTTGTTTCAGTCTTGATGTAAATCCCAAACTCTCAGCGACAAACAATAACTTCAGCAAAAGCTTTTTCAAAAATAGTTTGCTATTTAGCCACTCCAAAATAAAACATATTGTCAGTCAATCAAAGGAAAGCTAGCTTTGGCTGCCAATAAAAATAATTTTTTAAACATTTAAAAATGATATCCTGTGTTACTTCACAATAGAGTCCAATCAAGACTACTCTCTTCTAGGCATGCGCTGTTTATGGGGCGTTCTAGAAAGGTGGAGACAACTCCAAATAAACAAACTTACCTTCTGCACACAAAGATATAGATCACAAGAAAAAAAGATGTCCGCTGTCTCAGTGTTATTGTTTTAAACAAAATCAGCTCAACTATGTTGGCCTTGAAGAACTTGTCAACCAGAAGCTTTTCCTGTGAAAAAGCTTTTTTGTTGTTACTGAGCTATTGGTTATACATATTACATGGTTCTTGCATATAAAAATACAGCAGAAACCATCATTTTGATAGATCACAAAACAAAGTAAGTAAAAGGTACATTAGCTGATGTAGAAAAATAGTTGAAGTTGTTAAAACTGTGAACTACTGATATCTGATAACAGGGAAAAGTAATCCGGTACACTCATTTTACATTGGTTGCTCACACAACCATACATGTCTGCACTTTCATGTAACACTTCTATTATACTACTAAGTATTTATTGATACCAACAGTTTATTGTTGTCTGATACACAAACGGATATTTAATAGTTCATCAACAATATTGCATTTAGTCTATATTAAGTGTGATGTACATGCAATAAAGGGTTGATTCTAATGTGCAGCAACAAATGACAGTCTTTATTTATTTGGTAAGTCATTCGTAAGTCCAGTTTTGCAGTAAAGTTTGTTGTTACAACGAGCACAGTTGGTGCATTTGTCAAATATCAAAAGCATTATAGCCAGATTTAGATTTGCTTCCACAGCATTATAAAAATCGCTACAATAATCTCTACTACTTGCAACAACAAAAAAGATATGTTTTAAGCAATTCCAAATACGACAAGTTGCTGCGTTTCTGCCATTCATAAATCACCAGCACTATCTGGCTTGTATATGTCAGGCCGATAATGATGTAGGAATAGCTAAAAAGCAGTACCAGCAGTATTGTTACGGTGGCAGATTGTCAACAGCTATAGCGCTGGCTGCTGTGGAATAGCAGTTTTACTCGACTGCAGAGACATTGAGAAATATATTTCATGCAGAATTTAAATCAGAAAACTTATTCAAATGTTCAAAGCTGCGAAGAGTGAAATTAAAAAAATAAATGAAAACACTTATAGCTCCAAGCATTCAAATTCAAATGTGAATGCCGATAATTTTAGTCGCATGCATTCGAATTGAAATGTTAATTCAAATACCTATAGTTGCTAACATTTAAAGTCAAATAAAGTTCAAAACTGATGTAATAAAGTTTACAGCTTGCAATATTATGTTTTTAATCGTTCTGAATTCAACAAACTGCTGTGTTTCGGTGATTCTGCCAACAAAATTCAAGTCGTGTATCATCAATACTGTCTGACTGCGGCTGCTTGTGAAAGAAAACATGACCCAGTCTATCGATTGGATGTGACAGTATCTATTAATGGATCGCAGCTAATTGTAATAGGTAGGTGGTACCAATGGAGTCCCAACAAAGTAGTTTCTCTTTAGCTATGCAACCAGAAGTAGTTTCTCTTTAGCTATGCAACCAGAAGTAGTTTCTCTTTAGCTATGCAACCAGAAGTAGTTTCACTTTAGCTATGCAACCAGAAGTAGTTTCTCTTTAGCTATGCAACCAGAAGTAGTTTCTCTTTAGCTATGCAATTAGAAGTAGTTTCACTTTAGCTATGCAACCAGAAGTAGTTTCTCTTTAGCTATGCAACCAGAAGTAGTTTCTCTTTAGCTATGCAACCGGAAGTAGTTTCACTTTAGCTATGCAACCAGAAGTAGTTTCTCTTTAGCTATGCAACCAGAAGTTGTCTAGTTGATCGTGTATACTTTAATCCTCATAGAGCAATTGGTGATATTTACAACTGGTATCCATCATGGGTCCGTCGACTCTTATTATATAGAGCAATGCAGATATCATAAATAGCTGTTAGTATGTCACCGGTATATATAATTATTGTATCTGATGTTTGGTATGGAGTTTAGTGTTATATATATCCTTTAAGTGTTGTCATGTTATTTTGAAAAAGTTGTTAATCCTTTAGCTGTTGTGTAAATCTGTTATAATCCCTCATTATGTGAAAGCCATATAAAGATGTAACTGTGTGTGGATTAATGACAGCTATTGTTTAGTAGATTATCTTAATCCAAAAATAAATTTTCTACTCAATTCCTAGCAAAGTTTCTCCAGGGATTAGTGTAGACACAAAATATTATGTAACATCTGAAAATACTCAATGGCCAACCTATCTGCTAAGAACCAAATCTGCTACAAAACAAATAAACCAGGCATTGAAAAGATTCCACGTTAGAAATAACTTTTTTGCTTCAGACTCTTATATTTATTTAGTATATCTAAACTAAATGCATTTTGTGTTATTTTGGCTGCACTTTTAATGAGATGCCTTTGCTGTTACAGTCAGCCAGGTATAAGTGTTTGTACAACTCCACAAACCCCACACATACATGAATGAGAGTTACACCCGATGCTGTACAATGACACTGTCTTATCCAGCGACGAGAAGCATCAGGTAATAAATGTGTGCGATGTGTGCGATGTGTCCAGCGGCTAGACTTGGTAAGTCAGATATGAGTGACTCCCCAGCAGATAGATGGATATAAGTGAGAGTTGTGTGTCCAGTTGGTACACCACAGGTATGATTTATCTTTGTTGATTTCTAGTTGGTGTAACTATTATGTACCTGACCACTAGGCTAAGTAACTTTGCCTTAAAGGGCAAAGCAAGTTTCAAAACCGTAGTTCGATGACATTCATATAAGTTTTTACCATACCACCAACAACTGATTTATGGAAAACTCTTCTGCAATGCCTTTATTGTATGTTTATGTGCCATATAAAATAAAAAAATATTGAGATTTTGATTAAGAAAGCTTTAAAAAATATGAACAAAAGTATGCTGTAAACGGGCAAAAACATCGACATTTTGCTGAGTTGTCACCTCCGTGCCTAGATTTCGGATTCCGTGGTGACCGGAAACAGTACCAAAGAGGACTGCTTGTATAGTATCATCTTTGTCACTATTTCCGCTTGTATTGCCGTTGTTGCTGAGCAATTTGGGGAATGACTGTGAGCGAGAAAGTAGCATCAACATTGCTGAGCTGAATGAATAACTGGTGAGTAGCATATTGCTGAATGGTAGACTAGTATTATTATTAATGCAGCTGATTATTATGACCTATTATTTTTCACTTGGTTTTTTTTCTGATATCACTTATTATTAATTATTATTATTTATAAATAATAATAATAATTAATTAAAAATAGTTAAATAAATGATCATGATGATAATAATTATTATAATAAATATTATTATTTCAACTATATATAATAATAAATAATAATAATGTTTTATTATCATAGATGATAATGACATTTAAATATTTTATCTTTCATTATAAATGATTTTTTTATTTATTATAATTATTATTACATAATAATAATTGTAATAAATATATGTAATGGATGTATAATTAATATATATATTATTTCATCAACAACAACAGTGACTCAATGAATACCCTTACATATATGTAGTATATACTGCTAATACTAATATTATACTAGGGTTAGTAGTAGCATTATTATTATGTGGTGTAGTATGTATGTAATAATATACTATGAAGCATTATTATTAATTATTATTATTATTATATAATAATTTATTATTATTATACAACAATAATAATAGTAACTCATTATAAGTATTATTATTCAATTTCTATTGTTGTAAATAATAAGTAGACTTACTACTAACCGTGACCAAGGATGATTTTTTGTAGTAATTTTGATCAGTAATCCAAGAATACCGTAATGCAACAGTGATGATAAATTAAAAAGAAAAGAATCAAATGAAATGATTGATGACCAAAAAATTTATTGATAATAAATATCATTATAATGATAATAATATTGAATATTGTAACGGACGGCGCTATGTTAGTATACTCACATTCATTCACTCTATGTTTATACTCACATTTACTCATTCTATGTTCGGACTCTCTTATTTACTCGTTCTATGTTTGTACTCTAACCCTAATTGTTCTATGCATATTTTTCATACCCGTCTACTTGTACACAATTTTATACGAACGCCATGTGAGTGCACCCAGCCATATCTACTTAGCCAGCCTACTATTTTTCTATTTGTCTAGTCTCTAATTATCAGGCGTGGCTTATACCATTCTTTTGTCTTGTCATGTTTACCAATTTATTATTATGTAACTGTCCATATAAATACCAGTGTCTTTGTGAAATAAAGTCAGAGTCAGTTTGCACACTCTCAGAAGTTTCTTTGTTCTCTAACAATAATAACTTCACTGCGCTTAGTACATGCTCGTACAACGAATGCTCTATTACTCGAGTAGTAATATACAAGCAGATCAGCCTGAACCTCTGCTGGCCGAACCTAGCTCTGACTAGTTGGCCTTCAAAGTTCGGTTACTGACTTGCACTCAGCAGAACAGTTCGAACCTCTGCTGGCCGAACCTAGCTTGCCTAGTTCGCCTTCAAAGTTCGACCTCTGCCTTGCACACTGAAACAAGCTAACGCAACTGACAGTTAGACTAGTAAAATAGGAATGGTTACACACCATTCCCAAGGATACTAGCCGACCTGTGGGCGGGTTGTATTGCTCAGCGATAGACATAGTTGCCAACTCAGTTCGGGAAGTTGTGCAGGTAGGCCGAGCTACCAACTCACACAGTGAAATCCTGCACAATATAATATTGGGACTGTTAATAATATTTACACTACATACACTATTGCTATAGCATTATTATAATAATTATCATATGTCTAAAAAGATATTAATCATATAATGTTGACATGTGATGTAGTAAGTTTGTATTTATTGAAATAATTATGCTTACTATATTGAAATAATGTTGTTACAACTAGTATATGTTTCACTGTAGTAAGTTCCCGGTGACTTGTCATAATTATATTGTTAGAAGAATGTCAACAAAATTTTTAGAAGGGAAAAGTTTGTTTGTTTAAGTACTGTGAAAGAAATGAGGTATAGTGAAGGTCGGTGCTCAAGTACAGGGCAGTAAGTTAGATATAGTCAGGATGTTTGTGTACTGATTAGAATGGATACCATAGAAGTAGGAGTTAAACTGGTACACATTGGATACTCTTAATTATGGTGGCTCACAACGCTAGACGGTTTCGTTTTCAAAGCCTATGAACGGATTTGAAATAGTCCAGACGGTTTGCAAAGCGTCTTTTACATTGAAAAGAATTGGGTAATTGTAGTAAAATAGCCCAAGAAACTACATTTAAAAACGGGCTTTTTGGTTGTAATAAATTAATTGTTGGCCTCAGCAGCTGCGGGATTAATGCTATGAAACTGTATTTCCTGTCCAACAATTGTAAAATCTGCAAACCGTATAGTTGTCTTGCAAATAATTCAGACGGTTTAGAAATGATAGAGATGATTTAGAAAATTACAAACCGTATGGACGCTTTAGAAAGAGTATGAACTATTTACAAACCGTATGAATTATATTGAAATGGTCTGAACTGTTTTAAAATAGTCTGAACTATTTTGAATTTGTTGGAAAAGTTTGCAACAAGGCACATGGCTTTCGAACCAAAAGTGATCGTCACCATTTTATTTATAGCAACTATATAACTTTATCAACATAGACGTCGATCCAAAGACATAGAGCAAGTTAATTAACTGCATAAAAATGTTGTTGAATATAATCTCTAAAATTAATTTTTAAATTTATAATTGGGTTGTATTTATTATTTAAAACAATTTAAAACAAATAAGATTTAATAAGTAAAACCATTTTTATCTGTTTAAAGAAAATTCAACTGTTCAGTAAAAACATTTATCAATCATAAATGGACTGTAGATCTTGATCAATAGAGCGAACCAGCAAATCGGCTCGGATTTTCAAAGCCTACGAACGATTTCACAAAGCGTTCAGAAGTTTTGCAAAAGTTCAGACTATTTCAAATTCGTTCAAACGGTTTGGAAAGCGTTCAGACGTTTTAAAATGCAAAACACAAAACGTTCTGAGCCACCATACTCAATAGTGTTTATATTCTCATTCTAGTCAAATGATTTTCAAAGCCTCATTTTTCTTTCGGGGTCTAGAGGCTTTACTTACATAACTATACGACAACCGACAAATATTCTTGTAGATGTGTGATAGTAAATTTATGGTATGTTGATTAATGAATACTCTTATGAAATTCAGAGAAGTTTGTTTTTAATCTTTTGGCACTAATTTGCTTTCAGAAGCAAAATATTTTATTCATTTTGGTATCGAATTGGGTGAGCTTTCCAATGGCATGCATATTGTCACATTGATAGTTTACACACATTAGACAGCTGAATGTGCTAATGATTGGACGTGAAAAAATTATTCAATTCTTAACTTGCAACACCTTATGCTAAAGTCCTATGATTTGGCTTACATACCCGAAATGGCTTTGCTAATAACTAAATATTTTAGTTTTACATATGCATTAACGCAGTTGCTGTTCCAACCTGCTTCTGTGGGGAGGAAGAGTTATCAATGATAAGACGGCTACGAATAATATTTCAAGACAAATTGTACTAGAAGGTATAAGTTCAAGTTTATTTGATAAAACACAAAATGATTTATTTAGTATCTCTAAAATAGTTTGGTATGAAAACAGTTGTCAGAATGTATGTAATGTATGATGATAAAATGACGTAAAATTATGATCTTTGCAATTAGATAATAATGACCACCTAATCAACAAGCTTAAGATTTTTCCCAAAACTATAATTTTTTCTTTGTTCAAAACTATTCATATATCACAATTAGTGATTGAACTGAGGAAATGTACGTTTCTATCAAATCTCATTAGTACACGATCTCAAGCATCACTGTCTCCACGAGCTGATTTTCAGTCTAGACATTGTCAACCGTAATTCGCTTTGTATGAATAGAAATTTTTGCCTAGACACAAAGTTCTGTTGACGGTGAGAATGGGATTTTATTTTTCTCAGTTTCTTTGGCTCTGTTTGCTTTTATATAAATCACCTATATGTATTTACAGTGCTTTTGAGTGCTTGGCAACAAATTTATTAAATCCAATACTTTCCATTTTAATAATCCTGTTGGTTTACAGTCAATATGAATGATGAAGAGCCAATGCCTTATGCCTTGGCACCGACTCGAAGTGGTCAAAGCCCCATGGTGTTGATCAAGCAGCCAGGAGTATGGATATCCATGTGGAAAGGCGTAGCACTAGTGACAGTTTGACACCGGTCATACCTTCAAGAGGTATTGTAATTAGGTATTTTTTATGCAATCAGACAATAGTTTGCCCTATCTCAATTCGCATAGCACAGCACTTTCTTTTCTGTCATAGCATTTATCATCAAAAAACAAATCTGCAAAACTTGAGAAAAAAATTTACTGTGCTTTATCTGTACACTAAAGGTTTGCCTTCGGAGAAATAGGAAACTTGTCAAATATGAACTGGTTATAGTCGTGCTCTTATATGTCAATCTGTTACTCACCAGGTTTGAGACCGTATACCATCCCATCCAGCGATAAAGATAGTGATTTTCATCCAATGGTGTCAGGCTCAGGAAACCTATTTTAATGACGTAAAACTGCTTGTCGGCCCGAACCACGACCATAGCCAGTAAGTTAACAATGCAATGTGGCGTGAGGCTTTTACCATTTATACTTGTCATTCGTTTACTATGTGCATTTTATTTTACTGCAGATGTGAAGCGATGCCTCATTCTTGGGAAGACAGATGTTGCCCACGTGAACGTTTAGACACCATGCATATAGGAATTACAGTGACTTAATTTATGGAAAGTTAGGCAGGCACAATTGAAAAGTAGCTCCTGCGTGTATAGTGCTGAAGATAAGACAGACCTGGCCTGATCCTCATGACAATTACATCGGATTTGTGGATTTGAATCTATTCGGCTTGATCATAGATGAAGCCGATGAACTGTAGCCAGCATTGATATCTTGGAAATTTGTTTGTTCGTACTATACTTGAATTTTTAAAACCATTCTTGTTTGTCTCGTCAATCTTGTATTTGCAAATGTTACTAGTTTGAATAAAAAATGTCTCAAGTTTTTATAACATCTTACACATTTTTATTAGATCGGTATGATATATATTAGACCGATAAATTCAGTGGAAGGAACATGCATAGGACTGCTAGTTATACATTACATTGCTATTATGTCTATTACCAAGCACTGAATACAAAACTGCAAGTAAATACTGAAAGCAGTGGTTTTGAATGGTTTGCACCCTATAATCTTGGTAGGTGGGCAGCTTTTGCTTCCTCCATCGTCAGTTTCGGTGCACCTCTTGATACTTTGGCTCCTGAATACGGAAATAAAATGGTTTTAAATCTAAAAATCCAGAACAGGCACATAAATCAATACAAACACTTGCTTGTAACAACTGGTGTCAGGATAGTGACGAGATAAGATAAACATAAATACAATTTTAAAAATACCTCGGAAAATTTTTTCTACTTGCTTTTAGTGAATAAAATTATGAAATACATAGCCTTACATGCTACCGGCTTCGTGGTTTTAAAGAATGGATACCCCCATTGCTAGATGAGAAGTTTTATAAACTTAACTATTTCCTCAATATCAACCTTAAACTTTTGAAAACTTGTAGTGGTTTTTTCAAATAACGCAGACAATTTGGAACAACACAAATCCTATACACATTTTCAAAATAAAGCGAACAACCATCCACGTTTTACAAACAGTTCGAACTTCGGTGAAGTTGAAATCAATATACCGGTTCATTCGATTCAATTGATAATATATCACTTTCTGTTTTTGTTTATTGTAAGCCTTTTTGAAATGGAATGAAAAACATTTTTCATGCTCAATTATTGGTTTTAAATTCCTGGAACAGGAAACCATGTACTATAAAAGGCTGGTTTGGAAATATTAGAGCCTTTTGCTGGATTTGCACCAACACATGGTGATCTTGTTTACAGGATGAAGATAAAAAGCTTTGTGGTAAATTAACAGAAAATGGCTTTGCGTCAAAAATATGGCAATACAGTTTGTAATCATGTGACTACAAATTTTAGCCAAGGTTCACTAACATGACATTTATCACAGGGCCAATAAGCAATTGCAATTCAAGTTCAGTTTTTTGACGAAACGTGTAAACCTTTCAGAAACCCTGGTTATATTTATTTTTTGATGGCTTCTATTTCTATTATCTGCTTAATTTGTTCCCCATACTAAATAAGCTATCACAATAATTAGCTACTGCACTTGTATTAGTATAAACATAATTGCAATAGATATTATATTATTGACGACAATAATGTAATCATCAATCAACGTCACAATAATAAAAATAAATTACAGCACTAATTATGATATTGAATAACACTTTCACGTGAATAATACTTCAAATCAAATAGAAATAAAATGTAAAGGAGCCAACCATTATTATCATCACAGTTTTTATCAACTCAATAATAATAAATGTCTGCAAGAAAAATGATAGTAGTGACATCAAAAAGCTCGCTATTATTATTACAGTTATCAACTAATAATAATAATATGAATAACTCTTCTCAGCAGGTATCAAATGATCATGGTGATGATGACAGCATCCATGTGGTAATAATTATAAATGAAGCAATAAATAACGAAATATTAATAACAGATCTTCTTACTGTTTTTGACTATTTTCTTATTGTCATTATTTAAAACCTTCGATCATTATTATTATTGATCTGCATATTTATTATTTAATTAAATGACATGATGAAAGTCACAAGATAATGATATGAAAAACATTGTCATTAAATTACTAAATTGTTCAAAAACCCTAGTAGTAGTAGTAGTTAGCAACTGCATGCCAATGAGAATAACTATTATTATGACATAAAATACATCCACTCCAGTGAGTGAGTATTATATGTTATGCTGTTGTAAGTAATAACTTATTACTTACAACAGCAACCAATGAATGATGAAATGAATAAATGGATGATGAAGTGATAATAAATAATAATAATTATTATTAACTCTAACTACTACTACTCATCGCATTAGTATTTATTTATTATTATTATTATTAAGGGAGATCCGTCTCTGTAAGGAATTGCTGTTTCTTTTAGCCTCCCTCGTTTCCTTGATATGGGACACGACGATGGGTGATTGATTATTAGTGAGCCATCATCATAATGAGCAACACAAATCATCCAAAACAACTTTCTGGAAGAATAATAATAATTTATTATTATTCTTACAGAAATTTTTGGATGATTATTTATTATTATAATAATATTTTTATTAATCAATAAAATCCGTTGTTTTGGAACCAATAAATAATAATTATAATAAATATATTTTATTATTATTATAATTATTATGATTTATCAATAATAATGATAATCATAATAATATTAATAATAATGCCAATGAATACTATTAATTATTATCATCTCTTCTAGCTATATCGTAGCATAAACTAGCAATTGACTGAGGTATTCTGGAGTACAATCTATCAGGTGCTGTTTTAGTTATGCTGTTTTCACAGCTACTACTAACAAAGCGAATTATTACCGTGATGATGAAGATTGATTACCACTACTAGTAGTAAGGAAACGATAACTATATAGTTCGAGCTACTCTTATGCTATTGTGCCAACATTGAGGGTAGTTCTGTGACGTACCGCATATGCAAAGATCGCTGGTTATTGGCAACCACAATGCAACGCTACATCTGGTCACCAGGGCGGCTTACATGCGAGCTCAAGGCCACTATTAGGTCACGCTATTAAGCACCTTTCTTAACAGATGATGATAATTAGATTATGTAATATGTGCTCAATAGAGCATAAACATTTAGATTAGCTGAAGTCAAAATGAAACTTGCTTTGCCCTTTAAAGCTACAAGTTCCATCTTGAGCCAAGTAAGTGCTTTATTCTATGTATCAGTGAGTGCATTCATACTCAGCTGTCTATTTTTGCTTGACTAGCAACAAAAAGTTATAGAAACATTTTCCCTCTTTAATTTTATTCCACGAAAAAACAAGCAGCAGGTGGTTGGTGAGCGACTCCAACCAATTTATTACATCAATTCATGTATTTGTTATTTTGTTTTATTAATTATTTAACTTCAGTATCTTCCGACCAGAATATATCATTTGGACTCTAATATCTTTAACCATCAATAGAAGAAATAAAATAGATGAGATAACTCCAAACAATGCTGTACAAAAATCTAAATATACATTTTAACTTACTTTTGCAAACACACCTAAAGTACACACCTAGCCTTATCGGGTGCTTACAGTTATTGTGTTTCTCAGACTGTAAGTATAAACAATTATTTGTGTGAGTTTGACACAGCTAAATTTTAACAGGAAAATGTTAAACGTATTTGTCAAGCTGTTAATCTCCATGTTAATTTAATGTAACTCATAATTATAGGAAAATGTGACATCACAGCTGTGACTGGATTAGTAACAGCTAATGTGTACATTTGTGTTATTTAAACCCACAAGCAAACCTTCACCCCTGGAGGTATGAGACTTGGTTTGTACACTACACTATTATATGAGACTTTTACTTGCAGATAAAAATAACTGAGTTCTTACACCAACACAACAAAATACATTGAGAGTTGTATCATCTGAACTAACTGAGTTCTTACACCAACACAACAAAATACATTGAGAGTTGTATCATCTGAACTAACTGAGTTCTTACACCAACACAACAAAATACATTGAGAGTTGTATCATCTGAACTAACTGAGTTCTTACACCAACACAACAAACTACATTGAGAGTTGTATCATTTGAACTAACTGAGTTCTTACACCAACACAACAAAATACATTGAGAGTTGTATCATCTGAACTAACTGAGTTCTTACACCAGCACAACAAAATACATTGAGAGTTGTATCATCTGAACTAACTGAGTTCTTACACCAACACAACAAAATACATTGAGAGTTGTACCATCTGAACTAACTGAGTTCTTACATCAACACAACAAAATACATTGAGAGTTGTATCATCTGAACTAACTGAGTTCTTACACCAACACAACAAAATACATTGAGAGTTGTATCATCTGAACTAACTGAGTTCTTACACCAACACAACAAAATACATTGAGAGTTGTATCATCTGAACTAACTGAGTTCTTACACCAACACAACAAAATACATTGAGAGTTGTATCATCTGAACTAACTGAGTTCTTACACCAACACAACAAAATACATTGAGAGTTGTATCATCTGAACTAACTGAGTTCTTACACCAACACAACAAAATACATTGAGAGTTGTATCATCTGTACTAACTGATCACTTAAAGTTATTAAAAACTAGTTTGTTGGTGAGACTATGAAAAAATTTTTATCTTATTTTCAAAAAACTGTTTTTATATTTCAAACTGAATTCAATCAATTTTTTCCACAGCAAACTTTATTGTTCTATTTTTAAAAACAAAATTACAAAAATTATTGAAAAGAGTAAATACAGCAGAGACCTTGAAAATCTTCACTGATATAAAACTTTCTATTACTGTTCTAGTTAACTCTTGCAGAAAATAGATTTTGTGAAAGAATGAGAGCCTTGCCTTTAGTAGACAGGTAAGTTACCTGCTATACGTAAATCATAAAAAGTTGTTATTGTTGGTTATAGGTGTCTTTAGACATGTTCAAGCGCATCAAACACAATATTCTTAACCACACAAAATTATCTCATCTTTGGTAATGTTGAATATAAAGTGTTTTGACTTTCTTGGAACATATACCAGAATGGAATGATGGTGTGTGTGTCAAGTACAAATACTTGTAGTATAAACTGAGAATGCCCGTGTAAAGTATATATTGTATTGTCTTGTGATACAAAGTTATAGTAGTAAATGTATAGAACTGAGAAAGAGGATTAGAGAGATATAATTGATGTCGGACTGAGACTAAAATGTACTCAATGTCATCTCACCTGTCATCACCAAGAATAGCTCTAATTCCTTAAATCCAGTAAATACCAACACCATCACCAAAGTATAGCTCCGCCCCTGACTCTTTAGAGTATATATTCTGGTGCCTCACCACAGCTCTACCATATCTCTGTTCAAACCTGCAAGTAAATGGTTCTTGGATGAATACAGTTATGGCTTATCACTACTTTAGCTACAACTGGGATGCTGTTGTTGATTTATTTGATAAAAGTAAATGTCTATTCACAGATGATACCAGTACTTCTACATCGACCGCTGACTTTTCTTCCAGCTCAGGTTCTGGTACAGCTTCTCCAACACCAACATTTGCTGAGCTATTCGAAGGACAAAATGTAAGTACCAATAATGTATAACTCTATCAACGAAACATTCATAACTTAACATGGTTAGGTAGAGGTTTGTAATATATTTGTTACTGTTAGTAGGATATACAGTTCTCTGAAGTTAAACCCAACAGTAAAACTTTGGTCTCTCACAAAGCCTCAGCAACCAGAAAGGTCTCCACTTTATCAACTCAGCTGTCTAGAAAAAGACACATGTCCGGGGAGCCATTCTGTGGTTTTTGTAAAAAGAATGGGAAGTTACCTCATGTCTACCAAAGTCATACTATAAAAGACAAGAAAGGAAATGTATGCTGTCCATTTCTGTTTGGATATCGCTGTCCACGATGTGGTGCAACAGGCAAGAAGGCTCATACCAAATCTTACTGTCCTCTCTATTGTTACTGATTGGCTGATATAATCAATAGCCAACATAATACACAATCTATAAGTGATACATCTACTTGTATTTTATGTCTTTTCTCTATCCTATACTGTCTATACATTACTGTACTGTACAGTTGTTTTCTCTCTAATAAATATTCTCTCTTGTAATAATATATACTGTATACTCTGATGGTAGACTTTTGGTTCCTACACAAATAAATGTTTCATGATAAAATAATATTTGCTGGCATATTGTAGTTTCACTCAAACATACCTAGTGTGATGTATACATACAACATATCTAGTATGATGTATACATACAACATATCTAGTGTGATGTATACATACAACATATCTAGTGTGATGTATACATATAACATATCTAGTGTGATATATACATACAACATATCTAATGTGATGTATACATACAACATCTCTAGTGTGATGTATACATACAACAGATCTAATGTGATGTATACATACAACATATCTAGTGTGATGTATACATACAACATATCTAGTGTGATGTATACATACAACATATCTAGTGTGATATATACATACAACATATCTAGTGTGATGTATACATACAACATATCTAGTGTGATGTATACATACAACATATCTAGTGTGATGTATACATACAACATATCTAGTGTGATATATACATACAACATATCTAGTATGATGTATACATACAACATATCTAGTGTGATGTATACGTATAACATATCTAGTGTGATATATACATACAACATATCTAATGTGATATATACATACAACATATCTAGTGTGATATATACATACAACATATCTAGTATGATGTATACATACAACATATCTAGTATGATGTATACATACAACATATCTAGTGTGATGTATACATACAACATATCTAGTGTGATATATACATACAACATATCTAGTGTGATGTATACATACAACATATCTAGTGTGATATATACATACAACATATCTAATGTGATATATACATACAACATATCTAGTGTGATGTATACATACAACATATCTAGTGTGATGTATACATACAACATATCTAGTGTGATATATACATACAACATATCTAGTGTGATATATACATACAACATATCTAGTGTGATGTATACGTACATTTACTTCCCTAAAATGTTCACACTGGTGATGATGACGCAAAAGACTTGATGCTTCTACAGTTTTCAAACATTTGACAAATTAGAGCAATATAAAGCTGTTTCTACTCGATTGAATAATAACTGGAAATCAAGTGATATTAAAGTATTTCTTATAAAAACCAAACAACCAGGCATGAATGTGATAAATATTCAGGTAGATAGCCAGCCAGTAGTTTGAATAAGTGTTTTGTACAAATTGTCACCATGAACATTACTATAGTTGTCATTGTTATACACTACATGGTCTGGGCTACATTTTTTGACTAAAAGAGTGTTTTAAATCATGTCCTTGACAATCATTAGATTGTGATTATTGTATGTTATCCCTGGAGTTAGTAGACCATAACACTTTTTCCAATGTTAACTACAATTTTAGATTCTGAAATAAATTCAAATGCGTTGTGTTAAATTTGTGTAACATGCTAGTTTTATGAAGTAGACAGAGTCCACAAGACACAAACCAAAGTAAAAGTCTACCTTGTATGATAGTAACAACATACAATCCTGTGTTGGAGGAATAGCTGTCAACCACTATTAATTGACCATCTAACTACAACCTAGTATTCGGGTGAAAGGAAGGAAACCTGAGCCCTGCGACAACCTTAAATGGTAGATGAGAGCTGCCTTCTTGTCTGAGTTTTCTATGCATGTAACATGAGGTAGAGACCCTCTGTAGTAGGTCTCTAGTCAGAGCCACTACACACAACAACAAACCTATCATGTTTGGAGAGAAGGCAACTCCAATAACTGTTAAAGTGGAAAAAGGACATTCGCATGTACACAATGTGAGATAGACTTGTACTGTATACCACCTTTGAAGAAAAAAACGTTGCATTTTATCGTTGGCTTTGATATATGTCTTCTCCATCACAAAGAATATCAGCAAAAGGCAACCAATATACGTCTACTTAAAATATAAAAAAAATATTATAATATCAAATTAATTGAATTTTAAATAAAATGCTTAGGTCGTTTACCAGAAATAAACAAAATATAATTAGCAACCAAGTTGTTGTTGACTATTTCCTTAGGTTGAGGTGGATAGATCTTGAGTGAAACTATTACAGGTACCAAATGTGATACTTTGGAGACATAAATAACTGTTAGTATGTCACAGGTATATGTAATTATTGTATGTGATGTTTTGTATGGAGTTTAATGTTATATATATCTTTTAACTATTGACACTGTAATATATTGTAATTATAGTTATTTGTTTGTGATCTGTTAATCCTTGTGTTAATCTAGCCTAATCCATTGGTTTATGAAAGTGTGCTACTACAAAGATATAACTGTACATGGATTAGTGACAGCTATTGTTTGTAGATTATACTAGATCCAAATAAACTTCTAACTTATCTCTTGTGGTATGTGGATGTGAAGTTATTTCTGATATAAAGTGGTATTTAATATCTAGAAAAGAAAGCATAATTTAACAGCTGACGTTGTTTGCATTTACAAAAATGTATAGATAGTAGTAATATATGAGCAGATCTCCCTACCAAGTGTTTTTTTGTGGGGTCATTATCTGGGGTTATGCAATGGGTTACGGCGTTGGATGAATTCGCCGAGTTTATATTGTGTTTTATTTGAGGGGTACTTGAGTGGCATTTGAGTGGCATTTAAGTGGCATTCGAGTTTTGATTATTTTTTTACTTAATTTGAACTTATATGGTATATAGATTTTGAATGTATGGCATCTAAGTTATGATAAGTTTTTACATAATTGTATACATAATTCTAACTCATAGGGTATATAGATTTTGAATGTATGACATTTAGGTTTTGATAAATTTTTTAATTCCTACTTATATGATATCTTGAGAGAGAGGAGAAAGGGAAGCATTAGTTATCTTTAGAGAGAGGAGAGAGAGAGAGAGGAGAGAGAGAGGAGAGAGGGGCTACATCTACACTGAATAAATCCGATGATTAAAAATAAAACAATATGTGAATATATACATTTATTGTATAATAAGTAGGGATACATAAAGAGAACATATTAAATATTGTGAGCTTGAAATAGTTCCAATATCATTTCAAATGAAATAGCGGATGATGAGAGATTTTCATCCATTTGTATGTATCTATTGTTGTACTGATGTTATAACTTAGGAAGGAAGACTTCTGCTCTATGTACTTTCGATTCCATAATGAACTAAAATAAAAAGTTATGTATTAGTATAGGATGATTAAAAAAAAATGTAAAATAATTACATGAATTTGAATTATAGTTCTTTTCACATTGGTTAGTTAACATTATATAGTAAAGGGAAGTAACTCACCAAGTTATATTGTTCGGCTTGTTTTTTCTTGAGCATAATTTTCATCAAGTGTTTTTGATTCTCTCTCTTCTATCTAAAGCAAAACAAAAAAAACAATTACTTTATAAATAAATTCTATCTAATTGGAAGTATTACTTATATCAGTTAGTTTACATTAAATAAAAAACACTCACTAGGTTGTGTTGTCTGACTTGCTTTTCTTGAATATAGTTTTCACCAGGGGGTGTTGGTTCTCTCAAAGATGTAGAAGATGTGTTTCCCGCTCCCATTGAAAGTACTAAGACCTTGTTCTCAAGAACCTCATCTGTAGTAAAGTACTTCATCTGGTTGGAATCATCAAGTTTGTTGGATAGGTTTTGAGCCGTTTCTATCGCTTGTAATGCTGTGAATGTGATTATATCATGTCGATGATAACCAAATCTACTAACTTCACGATTTCTTACAAGTATGACTCCTGTTCCAATTCGTTTGACATCGCTAGCATGTTTTTCAGGTATATATAGAACTCCCATCATCAAACCGTCGTATTGCAAACATCTGTAGTTTACCAGTAGCGCATCCATCACCACTTCTCCGTTAGGTAATGTTAACTGAGTTGATATTTGAGGAGATTCAAAACTGATTACACTTCCAACAGCAAATTGAGAGAGCGTTGCGATACGAACCATACTGATCAACTGACTAGGCGTTTTTTTTTTTATTAATCTACTTAGCTGTTTAGCTTCCTCAAGGGAAATATTGGATGGAAAGTTGATAGGGTGAAAGATTGGATGTTTGTCTGAATCGAATCCCATAAAAACCACCAGTTTTGGAACATCCGGTTGTGTTGGAGCTAATTTGTTATAATCCTCATTTCTCACCATGGATCTCACTTGTCGCCTGTTGCCAAATGTTTCGACATTGTAGCGGATAATGCATAAGTTTTTATATACATCCTCAGCTGGTCTTTCGATGGAAATTATCTCGAGAAGTGATGGTGTTTGATTTAAGTGAAGTGGTTGAAACCTTCCAATCATTACTCTGTCATTGGTATCGCAAGAATTGAGCAAACTAGCAGCATTTTTTGACAAGCAGGAAAGATGAGAAAGAGATGGTGCTTTCAAAGTCCAAGCATAGTCAATCATTTTATTTCTATTCGAATCCCATGGCTTTGGTCGAACTGTTTTCAGTTTCCTTTTTATTATATGTGAATCGGGAGGGATATTTTCTTTATCATCGGAGTATGGTTCGAATGTTGAGAGAAATGAGGTATTAGGGTCTTCATTCATATTCAGAGCGTTCAGTGAAAAGTTGGAACTGAAAAGAGAGTAAAAAAATATGTAACAGATGGTTGGAATTTTGAAAAATATTTGAAAAGAATAAACTACCTAGATATTTATAAAATAAACACATAATCAAAACCAAAAATAATTTTTCTGATGTGTTATGGTGAAACTATTTGATCTTTTATTAATAAGAACAAAATATTAAAACATAAAATTAACTTTTTGAAGTATTATAGCAAATCTAGTTGAAGTTTTCTATCAATATATGTTAAAGAATTATTTAGTGATTCTCACCTTATTGACTGAAAGTCTTTCTATAGTTTCAAGTAAATGTAGTAGTTGGTGTGTAGATGTTGCCTCCTTGCTAGCTATTGTAGAACTGGATGCTTTCTGTGTGAAAACACTGGTTCTTAAATAGCTAAAGCTGTACTAATTAACCCTATGAAACCTTCTATATAATATATATACGACTCAGCAGTTTTTTCACGCGATATTCCCGCGAAAGCTTTGGTTTTTTTATTCGCGTGAAAATTATTTTTTTTACTCCCGCGAAAGCAACGGTTTCATCCCTATTGAAATAATTGTTTTATTCCCGCGAAAGCATTGGTTTCTATCCGCGTGAAAATGAAATGTTTATTCCCGCGAAAGCAACTGTTTCCATTCGCGTGAAAATAAATTAGTTATTCCCGCGAAAGCAACAGTTTCTACTCGCGTGAAAATAAAATATTTATTCCCGCGAAAGCAACGGTTTCCATTCGCGTGAAAATAAAGTATTGATTCCCGCGAAAGCTTTGGTTTGTATTCGCGGGAAAATAAAATATTTATTCCCGCGAAAGCAACGGTTTCCATTCGCGTGAAAATGAAGTATTGATTCCCGCGAAAGTTTTGGTTTGTATTCGCGGGAAAATAAAATTTCTATTCCCGCGAAAGCAACGGTTTTCATCCGTGTGAAAATAAATTATTTATTCCCGCGAAAACATTGGCTTGTATTCGCGTGAAAATAAAATATTTATTCCCGCGAAAGCAACGGTTTCCATTCGCGTGAAAATGAAGTATTGATTCCCGCAAAAGTTTTGGTTTGTATTCGCGGGAAAATAAAATTTCTATTCCCGCGAAAGCAACGGTTTTCATCCGTGTGAAAATAAATTATTTATTCCCGCGAAAACATTGGCTTGTATTCGCGTGAAAATAAAATATTTATTCCCGCGAAAGCAACGGTTTCCATTCGCGTGAAAATAAAGTATTGATTCCCGCGAAAGCTTTGGTTTGTATTCGCGGGAAAATAAAATATTTATTCCCGCAAAAGCAACGGTTTCCATTCGCGTGAAAATGAAGTATTGATTCCCGGCGAAAGTTTTGGTTTGTATTTGCGGGAAAATAAAATTTCTATTCCCGCGAAAGCAACGGTTTCCATCCGTGTGAAAATAAATTATTTATTCCCGCGAAAACATTGGCTTGTATTCGCGTGAAAATAAAATATTTATTCCCGCGAAAGCAACGGTTTCCATTCGCGTGAAAATAAAGTATTGATTCCCGCGAAAGCTTTGGTTTGTATTCGCGGGAAAATAAAATATTTATTCCCGCGAAAGCAACGGTTTCCATTCGCGTGAAAATGAAGTATTGATTCCCGCGAAAGTTTTGGTTTGTATTCGCGAGAAAATAAAATTTCTATTCCCGCGAAAGCAACGGTTTCCATCCGTGTGAAAATAAAATATTTATTCCCGCGAAAACATTGGTTTGTATTCGTGTGAAAATAAAATATTTATTCCCGCGAAAGCAACGGTTTCCATTCGCGTGAAAAAAAAGTATTGATTCCCGCGAAAGCTTTGGTTTGTATTCGCGGGAAAATAAAATTTTTATTCCCGCGAAAGCAACGGTTTCCACCCGTGTGAAAATAAATTATTTACTCCCGCGAAAACATTGGTTTGTACTCGCGTGAAAATAAAATATTTATTCCCGCGAAAGCAACGGTTTCCATTCGCGTGAAAATAAATTATTTATTCCCGCGAAAACATTGGTTTGTATTCGCGTGAAAATAAAATATTTATTCCCGTGAAAGCAACGGTTTCCATTCGCGTGAAAATAAAACATTGATTCCCGCGAAAGCATTGGTTTGTATTCGCGGGAAAATAAACTTTCTATTCCCGCGAAAGCAACGGTTTCCATTCATGTGAAAATAATGCTGATTCATAGCAGTGCAACTTAAGCTATATAAGAAGCACTGTTTTCATACAGAAAGCATTCACTTCATCGTTAGTAACTGAAGGAAGAAGATCTACTACATCATCATCTACTACAACCCTCCTTCTTCATCATTTGAGTTACATAGGAAACAGCTGAAGTTCAAACAACTATGTATATAATTCATCTAATTCAAAGAAAAACAAGTCTTCATTTGTGATGTAAGTATTT
The DNA here is from genome assembly GCA_945261195.1 of Cryptosula pallasiana. Classification (NCBI taxonomy): domain Eukaryota; kingdom Metazoa; phylum Bryozoa; class Gymnolaemata; order Cheilostomatida; family Cryptosulidae; genus Cryptosula; species Cryptosula pallasiana. Next base: position 17,718,237 of record OX183139.1, read on the forward strand.
ATAATTGGTTTTAATTGTAATCAATTTAGACATTTTCTGAACAACAAACAAGATTATTCACTATTTAAGATATCAAAAAATGCTGTATGTAAGTTTTAATTATGTTTATTCTTATTATTTCAGGGCTTCAAAATGAAAAAAGTACTCCTTTTTCATCCGAATTTTATAGAAAGCAGCTCTCAAGTTCAAACTGCTAGGAATATCATTCATTTTAATTCAAAAGAAAGACAAGTCTTCATTTCTGATGTAAGTATTTACATTCTATTACAATAGTAATCAATTCAAGTATATTGAAAAAAAATTGAAACCTTAGTCTTTTTTTATTTTTTTGCTATAAAGCATTATCATTTTTTTTTTAGAATAACAACGAACTAGATCAAAAGGAAAGAACTTTCCAACAAAACTTCAACTTGAGTAATAACTGAAGCTACTACTTGTATTATATATAAATAATGTGTCGAGTAACAAACAACAGATATGTAGCAAACACTATTCATAATGAAAAAAAAGAAATGCGAAAAACTCGGAATTGCTTTGAAAATACTAAAGACTGCACCAAATGGATAGATTATAGTTTACTCGTTACTTCGTCGTTGTTTTTACAACGAAATTTTCCTGATACCACTGCAATCACTTATGTCGTCGCAACTTATCCGGATAATCACTGTAGTCTTTTGTCATTAAAATTACAAAAAACTATTGCGCAACTTTCCCCAGCGGACTTTTTCAAGTTCATTTACAATGAACTCTCTTTTTATGAAAGAGAGGCTTTAATGCTTGATGAAAGTTATCGAAGAAAATCATTTCTTACAAATTGGAGACGAGTAGGTAAACATTGTGGTGAAAACATGGCTGCAGCTGGTTTCTATAACCTTGAAAAAGACAACGCTGTTCGATGTGTTTTTTGCCAAGGGGTATTACTAAACTGGAAGGATGAAGATGAACATCCGATGAAAGAACATGCTAAAAGTTTTCCGTTTTGTCGATTTGTTAGAGGATTTAACACTCACAATCGTCTGTATAGACCTAGGAAACTACTTGCAGATGAAATGAAAAACATCTCAATTGTCAAAAGTTATACGATGGAAGAACAAAAGACCAGAAGAGGAGATTTAACTGCAGAAGTATTACCTCTAGGTATATCAATTGATCGTGCTGATACACCACGTTTTGCTACTGAAACATCTAGAGAAGACAGTTTCAAACAATGGAAGGGTAAAGTCTCCATGAAACTCCTTTCCAATGCAGGTTTCTACTATACTAAGTTCGGAGATAGTGTAAAATGCTTCTTTTGCTCAGGTGAACTTAAAGAATGGGAAGAGAGTGATCTACCGTGGGAGGAACACTGTCGATGGTTCCCAGACTGTTATTTTTTACTCGGGAGTAAAGGTGAAGAGTATGTTGAGGATGTTTACATGCGAACGGAAAAAGGCAAAAGGTGTAAGCGACGGGTTGAAAAATATCGAGAAAAGGTAAAACAAATAACACTCAACAATGACACCGAAGAAATGAAACTTATTTGCAAAAAACTAGGATACAGTCAAAATGATATCGAACAAGTTTTAGCGTTAAATGGAAAACCTTTTGAGCGAATAGGTTTTATGATTGACGCCTTACATATTTTTGAAAATGATTTTACAACTGTTGAGAATTCGTCAACACTGTTAAAAAATGATGCTTAATCAATTGATTCGTTAAAAAAAGATAAAGATCAGACTAAGCAAAGCAAACTCGCTCAATGTGTGTCTGAGACGCATGAAAAAAAAGTAATTGCAAATCATCTCTCTCTTCCATGTGGTCATCTCATTTACTGTAGTGAGTGTAAGGAAAAAGCACTTACTGAATGCTCATCAGAAGTAAAACCTTGCCCAATCGATGGTTGTCAGATTGAAATTAAAGCATTTATGAAGATCTACGTGAGCTAGCATAACAATTAACCTCAAAAAAAAGAAAAAGTAATGAATGATTAAATAGGTGTTTCAATTTGAAAACGTATCATTTGCGTTTTGTAATTTAACGGAATAACAACAAATATGTTACGTGTTGAAGGCTTTGCTCACCAAGAAGCTTCCGATGCTATAGGACCTAGGACTTTTTTGGCTGAGGTTTCTGATGAAATGCTGAGGATTTATTTTACGGAGGAATGTGTATACTGTGTACTAGGAGGAAGTTTTTACAAGCAAGCAACCAATCTATCGCTACTAAACTGTTACTGTTCACACGTTGATGACAAATGTATCACTTGTAAAAGATATGCTGAAATGGTTGAAGGTGCTACACCTACCAAAAAAGAATTGGGTGATGCTATCGACTGGATTGATAGAAGACAAGTTTTGAAAAATGCTAAAATGGGTTTTTTGGTGCATGATGAATGGATTAATGCTTTTTTGGATCTTTCCACTGATGATTTGAAGTCTCCCTTTTTGTTAACAAATTTGAGAGCACGATTAAATCCCTACCTATTACCTACTAGCCAGAGCAAACTGGCTTATCAACGACTAAAGGATAAATTACTTGCAATAGCAGAAGGATATCCATACGCTCACACTCTTGATGAAAAAGAAGACTCAGTCAACCCGATAATAACTATTGATTCGGCAAATATATCTGAAGACTCATAAAAGAACTGCTACAAAAAAAGTTGCTTCATTTATCTCTGAACTACAGCAGAAACATGAGTGGAAAAACTCAAGGATTCAAGTCAATTGGTACATTGGCTGATTTTGTTCCTAAGTTCATAAGGGCTCATTTTGAACACATTCCTTTAGAGCGTTCGAATCCTCTTTTTGTTCAACTCATCACCGAAGAAGTATTTTATTTTGTGTTAGGATTCAATCTAGTTCGTAAATCAATACAAAGCATGCTTTTGAGCTGTAATTGTATTTCAAGAGCAAATCCTCTCGAATGCTTAAACTGTTCTAGGAGCTTTGATCCAAAAGTATGCTGTCCGCAAGCCAAGTTGATAGATTTTGAAGATCTCAAAAGAGCGATCGAACTGATTGATATAAAGCAATGTTTGAAAGATGCTGAACTGGGTGATTTGATAGATATTTCGATTTTAAGAGGTTTGACTTCATTTCGCTGGACAGAAACACATATTCTTTTGTCTCAATCTCGATTGGAACCATACTTACATTTTGGTAACCACTTTGATGAGATTGTTTCACATCTTCAAAATCGGTTGAGAGAGCTGAACAAGCCGCTAGCCGCTTACATATAAATAGAAAAAAACCTCAAGAAAGAAAGTATTCAACTTTCAACACTGAAAGCGAAAACATTTTAAAAAATGAGCTGCGTATTTATCTTGCTACTGGCACTAACATTTCCCAATGTTAGTGGAGTATTCTATACCAACGAAATTGATGAATGTATAGCTGGAGCTATGGATAAAAATGATGTCTTGGTTTTTTCACCTTTCGAAAGGACTATACGATATAAAGATGAAAATGGAAAAAACTGTGTGCGACTCTACCCTCCCGACTTATTATATTGCGGTTTTTTCATCCCTCAAAGCGCTTCTTGGATCTGCAAGGACACAACTTCTACAGATTCTGTGCCTTGTGATACTACAATAAAATACGTTTTGAATCAAGTGGAATGTGAAATGGGTATTACAAATAATACGGAAGGACTTACTCAAAATACAAAAGTATATCGAAATGGGGGTTTATGTGCATTTCAATACAACAGCAGACGTGTGATCTGTCCAATAAGAAGACAGTTTGAGACGTTCAAATTTGCATGCATGCAATGCGCTCATTCCAATCATTCGATCAACAAGGAGCCTACAGATACCCTGACCTGCAATACACCAACAAAATACACTCTGAATCAGGAGGAATGCGCAATAGGGGTTAAAAATAATACGGAAGGTCTTACTCAAAATACAAAACTATTTTGGAATGATGAATTATGTGTATTTGAATACAACACCTCATGTTTGATTTGTCCACCAACAGAAGAGTTTGAGACAACCAACTTTGCATGTGTGGAATGCAATCGTTTGACCAACGAGGAGCCAAAAATAGCTACTATCATCACTAACATCAATGGTATTGAAGGTGTAAATTTGTCATTTTCGAGTTTTGAAAGTTTGAAATCTGTTCAAAACAAGATTATCATCAGTATCACATGTCAAGGAGATACCGAAGACAAATGCAATCCCAAGGTTATATATATAGAGCTTTAGTTGAAGCATATTAACCAAAGACCACCGAAATGCAAGACAGTTAACTCTAGATGATGAAAGCATAAACTAGGTTAAAAGTCTCTCTCTCTGAATAAAAAAATGAGATATTGCATCTATCTCCTATTATTCCCAATCCTAAGCGGTTATTGTCTTGTAACAGAGATTGAACCATTCACTTTATCTCATAGAGCGTCTGGATGTTTTCAGGGAATTCTTAATATGGAAGCGGTTGGTTCAGTAACTCGTATTTTAAGAAAAAACTTAAAATATCATATGTTTAGACTCACATGTTTCATGGAACCTACTCACCTACGTAGAAGCTGTGACACTTATGATATGTGGCCTCAACACTACTTTGTTTGCAAAACCGCTGAAGCTTTAAATTACATCCGTTTATACGATGAGGGATTACTAACTACAACTCGAAGAACAACTTCAACAACAACCACTGCAACTCCACATACAACGACAAAAATCACCACAACTCCGCAGACAACGACGATGACAACCACTACAACTTCAACATCGACACAAACTACAAACAAGCCAGTTGTTCCAGCTTTATCACCATCAATTCCATCTCTTCCACAAGCTCTGGGTTTAGTCGATTTAATTTTGGAACAGCCAAGTCCTACAAACTCTACTATATACAATTCTGAAGAAATCGAAACTACTACTGATTGTGTGTGTGATAGATACATCATATGCGAAAACAATTCAGTATCAATTACAAATTCAACACCGTCGATTTATAGAGTTTTTATTTATAATGATTTGGAGGGTTTTTCAAAACTTTCTCTGTCTATATCGGAAAATAGTAAACTTAAGCTTGAAGAAAATCTTCTCATCATCATTGAACCTGAATGTGATGATATTTCTTGTAAAGTCATCAAATACTTTACAAATTAAAAAGTTTTTATAGACTTTAACTCCATATATTCAACTTATTACACTCTATTATGATATCTATTTTATTACATTCTCCTTTTTTTGTAAATTTGTACAATTAGATGAAATTTAACCATTTAGAGAATGATTTCTTTTTGCATATTTTAGTTCATTACGAATTCAAAAGCACATAAAACAGAAGTCTCCCTTCTTCAGATATAACATCACTACATCAAAGACATCATTGTAAAAAAAGACTATGTATTAATTGTTATTACTTAGTATTTACTGACTCTAGCTATATTATATAGAGAGATTTTCCCTACTTATTACACAATAAATGAATATATTCACATATTGTTTCATTTTTAATCACTGTATTTATTCAATGTAGATATATCTCCTCTCTCTCCTCTCTCTCAAGATATCATATGACTTGGAATTACAGAAAATTATCAAACCTTAAATGTCTTACATTCAAAATCTAGATACCCTATGAGTTATAATTATGTATATAGTTATGTAAAAAATTATCATAATTTAGACGCCATACATTTAAAATCTATATACCACATAAGTTCAAATTAAGTAAAAAATAATCAAAACTCAAATGCCACTTAAATACCACTCAAATGCCACTCAAATAGCCCTCAAATAAAATACAATATAAACTCGGCGAAGTCATCCAACGCCATAACCCATTGTATCACCCCAAGATCTAATCCACAAAAAAACACTTGGTAGGGAGATCTGCTCATATATTACTACTATAGATGTTGGCTGTTGAGACTTTTATGTAAAGTTTCAAAGTTTTATCAATTTGATAAGTTACACAGTTTATTCTGGCTCTCATAATACACATTTAGTTAAGTTTTTATTTGTATTATATTCCAACAGAAATAAACATGAAATAGTAAAGTTAGTTGTTAAAGTCTCAAAGAAGAATCAGTGATTTAGTATAATAAAACTTATCTATTAACTACAAATCCTAGAGAGAGAGGAACTGCTGTGACATCATCAAATAATAGTAGTGAATGGGTGGGTGTTGTGCATGTTCACAATAATATTGTTTGAATGCATAAAAAACTATGTTACTGGTTTGTGTATTTATTTCATAGCAACTGAGTAAATGTATAGAACTGAGAGAGAGGATTAGAGAGATATAATTGATGTCGGACTGAGACCAAAATGTACTCAATATCATCTCACCCGTCATCACCAAAGTATAGCTCCGCCTCCTCAAGTCCAATAAATACCGACATCAGACCAAAGTTTCCTCACATCACATCAGACACAAATCCAGGTAACTTGCACTCAAACAACCCTCTACAGAAGTTATTATGGCTGAATACAACGATGTGGTTTGTATTTGTCTTCATGTAGACTAAATTATAAATACACAAAATATAGATCAATGGCTGCTGCTACTTGTAAGTTGTCTTCTCCTCAGACCATACTAATGGAGGAGACAACTCTCTAATTCAGTCCTCCACAAACAAACAAACATCTCACCAAGACCAACAACTTGATTTCATCGTTATGAGTTTTAACCCTTTTACTTCCATTTGTGCAGTAAGACTGAGTAGACAGAGTGAAAGATATTGTTTTGTGGAAAGGACACTGACTGCTACTGCTACATACAACATCAATATGTTATGCCTTCTGTTAGATCAAATTAAAAAGCTGGAACTTTTAGCGTTGCAAAGACATACCACCAGTTTGACATCAATGCTTTCAAGTAGGTTGTTTCAGTCTTGAGCTGATGTTATACAGACACCCAATCTGAGTTTCCATATCACGCATTTCTATCTCAAACTCTCCATGGTAACTTCCAACCTCTAAACTCTCAACAACAAACAAAAACTTCTGCAAAAGCCTGTCGAAATTGTTTGCTATTCAGCCAATCAGAAATCAAACATATTGTCAGTCAATCGAAATAAAGCTAGCTTGGGCTGCTAACAGAAATACTTTTTTAAGCATTTGAAAATGATACAGTGTGTTTATTCACAATGGAGTCCAATCAAGACTTCTCTTTTCTAGGCATGAGCACTTTATGGGTTTTCTAGAAAGGTGGAGACAACTCCCATTAAACAAACTTACTTTCTGCACACAAAGTTATAGATCACAAGACTCTACTATTTCTGTACATAAACTAAAGAACATACAGGTAGTTAATGGTGCAGACTAAGTAAACAGCTCTCTTAGCTTTCTATAGCTGATGTGGGAGAGAAAACTTTACTGATTGGTTCTCTGAGACCACACAAGTATCTACAGTTTATAGATACACATAATAATGTGGTTGGATAGATGCCAAGTATTGTGGCCTGTTGAAACTTCCACAAATTGATGCTAAATGCATAATTTTTCGAGGGTAAAAAGCTGTTCAGTGCTTCATTGTTAATGTTTTAAATAAAATCAGCTCAACTATTTAGGCCTTGAAAATCTTGTCACCCAGAGGTTTTTGCTATGAAAAAGTTTTTTGTTGTTACTGAGCTATTGGTTATACATATTACATGGTTTTTGCGAATAAAATCAAGTTTTCAACTTGCTATCTAAAAGTACAAGAATTGTGGTTTTACCTTACTTGGTAGTACATCAAAATAAAACAGAGAGCATCAGTGTCAATAACTAAATAAACCACTCAACAAAGTAAGTAAAAGGTACATTAGCTGATGTGATGTAGAAAAATAGTCGAGTTTCTTAAGATTGTGAACTACTGATATCTGATAACGGGGGAAGTAATTACATAGAAGGAGTCAAGAAAAGGTTTTATTGGAGTCACTTTTGCCAGGAAAACTTACTGGTGAACTTTCGTCGCGTTTTACTGAAGAAGTATGGGACCCATTTAGTTCTATCCCTGATGATTTGTATGTTTATATGGAAAGCCTTTGATAAACTGATGATCATTTTGTTTGTTTTGGAGTTGTCACACATTACACTATCAGAGCTAATAATAGCGCAAGTTGTGACAACTCCTGAGGAGACAAAATGATCAGGGGACTTCTCTACATAGCTGTGGTGACAGCTTTTATTGTAAACTTGTTAACATATTTCAGCACTGCAATAGTGCAAACGGTTGAAGGTCTTTTTTGACACATTATAAAATACAGATTAATACAAGTAGTTCAACAGGAGGGGACAACAACCCATCAATTAACTGGATACTAAATACACAGTAATAATACAAGTACTGAACAGGTCTGGTGAATCTATCTGGTACACACATTTCACATTGGTTGTTCACACAACCATACATGTCTGCACTTTCATGTAACACTTCTATTATACTACTAAATATCTATTGATACCAACAGTTTATTGTTGTCTGATACACAAACAGATATTTATTATCTCATCAACAACATTGCATTTAGTCTTTATTAAGTGTGATGTACATGCAATAAAGGGTGATTCTAATGTGCAGCAACAAATGAGCAGTCTTTATTTATTTGTAATAGGTAGTTGGTACCAATGGGGTCCCAACAAAGTAGTTTCTCTTTAGCTATGCAACCAGAAGTAGTTTCACTTTAGCTATGCAACCAGAAGTAGTTTCTCTTTAGCTATGCAACCAGAAGTAGTTTCTCTTTAGCTATGCAACCAGAAGTAGTTTCACTTTAGTTATGCAACCAGAAGTAGTTTCACTTTAGCTATGCAACCAGAAGTAGTTTCACTTTAGCTATGCAACCAGAAGTAGTTTCACTTTAGCTATGCAACCAGAAGTAGTTTCACTTTAGCTATGCAGCCAGAAGTAGTTTCACTTTAGCTATGCCACCAGCAGTAGTTTCACTTTAGCTATGCAACCAGAAGTAGTTTCACTTTAGCTATGCAACCAGAAGTAGTTTCACTTTAGCTATGCAACCAGAAGTAGTTTCACTTTAGCTATGCCACCAGCAGTAGTTTCACTTTAGCTATGCAACCAGAAGTAGTTTCACTTTAGCTATGCAACCAGAAGTAGTTTAGTTGATCGTGTATACTTTAATCCTCATGGAGTGATAGGTGATATTTATAACTGGTATCCATCATGTGTAGGTGGACACTTATTATTTTGAAAAATTTGTTACTCTGTTATCTGTTGTGTAAATCTGTTATAATTCCTCATTATGTGAAAGCCCTATAAAGATGTACCTGTGTGTGGATTAATGACAGCTTTTGTTTAGTAGATTGTCTTAATCCAAAAATTAACGTCCTGCTCAGTTCCTGGCAAAATGTCACCGTGGATTAGTGTAGACACAAAATATTATGTCACATCTGAAAATACTTAATGACCAAACTATCTGCTATAAACCAAATCTGCTACAAAACAAATAAAACAGACATTGAAAAAATTCCACGTTTGGAATAACTTTTTTACTTCAGACTCTTATAAGTATTTAGTATATCTAAATACATCTTGTGTTATTTTGGCTGCACTTTTAATGAGATGCCTGTGCTGCCACAGTCGCCCAGGTATAAGTGTTTGTACAACTCCACAAAACCCACACATACATGAATGAGATTTGCACCCGATGCTGTACAATGACACTGTCTTATCCAGCGACGAGAAGCATCAGGTAATAAATGAGTGTTTTGAGTGCGATGTGTCCAGTGGCTAGACTTGGTAAGTCAGATATGAGTGACTCCCCAGCAGATAGATGGATATAAGTGGGAGTTGTCTGTCCAGTTGGTACACCACACTGGTATGATCTATCTTTGTTGATTTCTAGTTGGTGTAACTATTATGTACCTGACCACTAGGCTAAGTAACTTTGCCTTAAAGCTACAAGTTCCATCTTCAGCCAAGTATGTGCTGTATTCTATGTATCAGTGAGTGCATTCATACTCAGCTGTCTATTTTTGTTTGCCTAGCAACGAAAAGTTATAGAAACATTTTCCCTCTTTAATTTTATTCCACGAAAAAACAAGCAACAAGTGGTAGGTGAGTGACTCAAACCAATTTATTACATCAATTCATGTATTTGTTATTTTGTTTTATTAATAATTTAACTTCAGTATCTTCCAACCAGAATATAGCATTTGTGCTCTAATATCTTTAACCATCAATAGAAGAATTAGAATAGATGGGATAACTCCAAACAATGCAGCACAAAAATCTAAATATACATTTAACTGACTTTTACAAACACATCTACAGTACACACCTAGCCTTATGGGGTGCTTAGAGTTATTGTGTGTCTCAGACTGTAAGTATATACAATTATTTGTGTAAGTTGGTCACAAGCAATTGTCAACAGGAAAATGTAAAATGTATTTGTTTGTTAATCTGTTAATCCCCATGTTAATCTAATGTAATTCACAATTATAGAAAAATGTGGCATCACAGCTATGACTAGATTAGTAGCAGCTATTTTGTGTATTTCATGACATTTAAACCCGTAAGCAAATCTTCACCTCGGGTGGTATGTATAAGACTTGGTTCGTAAACTACACTTTTACTTGCAGATTAAACTAACTGAGTTCTTACACTAGCACAACAAAATACATTGAGAGTTTTATCATCTGAACTAACTGAGTTCTTACACCAACACAACAAAATACATTGAGAGTTGTATCATCTGAACTAACTGAGTTCTTACACCAACACAACAACATACATTGAGAGTTGTATCATCTGAACTAACTGAGTTCTTACACCAACACAACAAAATACATTGAGAGTTGTATCATCTGAACGAACTGAGTTCTTACACCAACACAACAAAATACGTTGAGAGTTGTATCATCTGAACTAACTGAGTTCTTACACCAACACAACAAAATACATTGAGAGTTGTATCATCTGAACGAACTGAGTTCTTACACCAACACAACAAAATACATTGAGAGTTGTATCATCTGAACGAACTGAGTTCTTACACCAACACAACAAAATACATTGAGAGTTGTATCATCTGAACTAACTAAAAACTAGATTGTTGGTAATGCTATAAAAAACTTTTGATTTATTTTCCAAAATCTGTTTTTTATTTCAAACTGAAGTCAATCAATTTTTTCAACAGCAGACTTTATTGTTCTGTTTCCAAAAACAAAATTACAAATATTATTCAAATGAGTACATACAACAGAGATGGTGACATTCTTCACTGATATAAACCTTTCTATTACTATTCTAGTCAACTCTAGCAGAAAGTAGACTTTGTGAAAGAATCAGAGTCTTGCTTTTTGTAGACAGGTAAGTTATCTGCTATACCTAATTCATAAAAAGTTCTTTTTGTCAGTTATAGATGTCTTTAGACATGTTCTAGCGCACCAAACGCAATATTCTTAACCACACAAAATTATCTCATCTTTGGTAATGTCGAATATAAAGTGTTTTGACTTTCTTGGAACATTTACAGAATGGAATGATGGTGTGTGTATCAAGTACAAATACATGTTGTATAAACTGAGAATGCCCATGTAGAGTATATACTATATTGTATTGTCTTGTGATACAAAGTTATAGTAGTAAATGTATAGAACTGAGAGAGAGGATTAGAGAGATATAATTGATGTCACACTGAGACTAAAATGTACTCAATATCATCTCACCTGTCATCACCAAAGTATAGCTCTGCCCCCTCAAGTCCAATAAATACCAACACCATCACCAAAGTATAGCTCCGCCCCTGACTCGTTGGAGTATATATTCTGGTGCCTCACCACAGCTCTACCATATCTCTGTTCAGACATGCAAGTAAATGGTTCTTGGATGAATACAGTTATGGCTTATCACTACTTTAGCTACAACTGGGATGCTGTTGTTGATTTATTTGATACAAGTAAATGTCTATTCACAGATGATACCAGTACTTCTACATCGACCGCTGACTTTTCTTCCAGCTCAGGTTCTTGTACATCTTCTCCAACACCAACGTTTGCTGAGCTATTCGAAGGACAAAATGTAAGTACCCATAATGTATAAATCTATCAAAGAAACATTCACAAATTAACATGGTTAGGTAGAGGTTTGTAATATATCTGTTACTGTTTTTAGGATATACAGTTTTCTGAAGTTAAACCCAACAGTAAAACTTTGAGTTCTCACAAAGCCTCAGCGACCAGAAAGGTCTCCACTTTATCAACTCAGCTGTCTAGAAAAAGAAACATATCCAGGGAGCCATTCTGTGGTTTTTGTAAAAATAATGGGAAGTTACCTCATGTCTACCAAAGTCATACTATAAAAGACAAGAAAGGAAATGTTTGCTGTCCATTTCTGTTTGGATATCGCTGTCCACGATGTGGTGCAACAGGCAAGAAGGCTCATACCAAATCTTACTGTCCTCTCTATTGTTACTGATTGGCTGATATAATCAATAGCCAACATAATGCACAATCTATAAGTAATACATCTACTTGTATTTTATATCTTTTCTCTATCCTATACTGTCTATACATTACTGTACTGTACAGTTGTTTGATCTCTAATAAATATTCTCTCTTGTAATAATATATACTTTATACTCTGATGGTAGACTTTTGGTTTCTCCACAAATAAACGTTTGACGATAAAATAATATTTGCTGGTATATTGTAATTTGACTCAAACATATCTAGTATGATGTATACGTACATTTAGCCACTACAATTCTCACAACAGTGATCATCATACAAAAAGAACTTGATACTTTTACAGTTTTCAAACATTTGACAAATTAGAGCAATGTAAAGCTGTTTCTACTTGATTGAATAATAACTGGAAATCAAGTATTTCTTATAAAAACCAAACAACCAGGCAAGAATGGGATAAATATTCAGGTAGATAGCCAGCCAGTAGTTTGAATAAGTGCTTTGTACAAATTGTCACCATGAACATTACTATAGTTGTCATTGTTATACACTACATGGTCTGGGCTACATTTTTTGACCAAAAGACAATTTTAAATCATGTCCTTGACAATCAGTAGATTGTGATTATTGTATGTTATCCCTGGAGTTGGTAGACAATAACACTTTTTCAATGTTAACTACAATTTTAGATGCTGAAATGAATTCAAGTGCATTGTGTTAAATTTGTGTAACATGCTAGTTTTATGAAGTAGACAGAGTGTACAAGACACAAACCAAAGTAAAAGTCTACCTTGTATGATGGTAACAACATACGATCCTGTGTTGGAGGAATAGCTGTCAACCACTATTAATTGACCACCTAACTACAACCTAGTATTCGGGTGAAAGGAAGGAAACCTGAGCCCTGTGACAACCTTAAATGGTAGATGAGAACTGCTTTCTTGTCTGATTTTATATGCATGTAACATGAGGTAGAGACCCTCTGTAGTGTCTCTAGTCAGAGCCACTACACACAACAACAAACCTATCATGTTTGGAGAGAAGGCAACTCCAATAACTGTTAAAGTGGAAAAGAGACAAGTAGTTACACACCTTCTAACAAAGTCATGTTATTCACTGAAACTGTTAGAAAAAGGAGTTGCGCAACATAAAACAACCCAGCAAAAAGCGAGCAATACACATTTACCTAAAATATGAAAGGTTGTCATTATCTAAGAGACTCTGAAGTTTAGATGAAATGCTTGAGATTTTACAAGTTACAAACAAAAATTAATCAACAACCAAGTTGTTGTAGACTATTCCCTTAGGTTGAGATGGATATATCTTGAGTGAGACTACTGCAGGTACCAAAAGTAATGCATTGGAGACATAAATAACTGTTAGTATCTCACAGGTATATATAATTATTGTATGTGATGTTTTGTATGGAGTTTAATGTTATATATATCCTTTAACTATTGACACTATAATATATTGTAATTATAGTTATTTGTTTGTTGATCGGTTAATCCTTGTGTTAATCCAACCAAATCCATTGTTATATGAAAGTGTGCTACTACAAAGATCTAACAGTACATGGATTAGTGACAGCTATTGTTTGTAGATTATACTAATCCAAATAAACTTCTAACTTATCTCTTGTGGTATGTCAATGTGAAGTTATTTCTGATGTAAAGTGGTATTTAATATCTAGAAAAGAAAACATATTTTAACAGCTGACTTTGTTTGCATTTACAAAAACGTATAGATGTTGGCTGTTGAGACTTTTATGCAAAGCTTCAAAGTTGTATCAATTTGATAAGTTACACAGTTTATTCTGGCTCCCATAATACACATTTAGTTAAATTTTTATTTGTATTAAATTCCAACAGAAATAAACATGAAATAGTAAAGTTAGCTGTTAAAGTCTCAAAGAAGAATCAGTGATTTAGTATAATAAAACTTATCTATTAACTACAAATCCTAGCGAGAGAGGAACTACTGTGACATCATCAAATAATAGTAGTGAATGGGTGAGTGTAGTGAATGTTCACAATAATATTGCTTGAATGCATAAAAAACCATGTTACTGGTTTGTGTTTTTATTTCATAGCAACTGAGTAAATGTATAGAACTGAGAGAGAGGATTAGAGAGATATAATTGATGTCACACTGAGACCAAAATGTACTCAATATCATCTCACCCGTCATCACCAAAGTATAGCTCCGCCCCTTCAAGTCCAATAAATACCGACATCAGACCAAAGTTTCCTCACATCACATCAGACACAAATCCAGGTAACTTGTACTCAAACAACCATCTACAAAAGTTATTATGGCTGAATACAACGATCGTGAGATTGTCTCTGAGATGGAAAAGCAGCTGCTATTATATAGAGTAAGAAAAGTCTCTTCAACTGACTCCTTCGACGAAGAACCGATACCTGCTTGTGTCAGCTTTGCTTCACCACTCTTTGGTACACAATATATTATAGAGCCCTGTCCACAAACATACAACGAGATCGTTGATGAGCCACGACAAGAAGTGAGTCCATGTCATTCTTCTTCTACAAAAGTTAGTGATACTTGCATTGAGCATGGCAAGTTACTAAGAAATGAATGTCTAGTAAACAATAACATAATTTGTATATCTATAGTTGTGACTCAATATTGTAATGGAATTTGGCATAGGTGGCCTCTCTCTCATTGATGCTAAGCTAGCCAGCAGGCAGTGCGTAAACATTCCTTAGCATACTAGACTCAGCTCCGCCTGACTGCCCTCAGTACAGAGATGTATGCGTTGCCTACCGCAAAGATGGATGAGTCAAGAATTCAGCAGGGGATTTCCCGCCTTACTGAGAAGCTGGACTGGCGCTTTATTGTTGTTACCTATTGCTAAGTATATGTTTTCATTGCGCCTGCTTGTTCTTGTTATTGTGTTGACCTATATTATTGTTATGCACCAATCACCTTATGTTATTTTTCAACTGCTTGATTAGCATATCTACTGCATAACTTTGTTGACATGTGGCCCAGTGGGCAGATTGGATTGTGCGCTTACAAAGAGAGGTACTCTGAGTAAGCTTTTGTCTCTTGAAGCAATAAAGTGTTAGCTATTGTAACCCGGTGTGTTCAGTTGGCAGTTGGCCAAATAGTATTAGGATACTAGCACACGGCACAGCAACACGGTGTGTTCAGTTGGCAGATAGCCAAATAGTATTAGTATACTTGCACACGGCACAACACGGAGCTTATTGACTCATAGCTCATCTACAAATAGAGCCACTACTAGCAAACTAGTAGCTCTCATTAGCAATTGCTGTTACATTGCTAAACCAGTACACTTCTCTAGTAGCTGTTTGGTAAAGGTGCGACAAAATCCTTTACATTGGTGGCAGCAGTGGGATACTAGTGAACGTTAGACACTACTAGAGAAGCTGTACACAGCCAAACACCACCCCTACTCATTGCCCGAGTATTGGTGTTTCCTATACTGTAATAGTTGCCTGGTAGCAGCCAAACTACCACCCAGGGACACTGTTACACCCCTTGCTCTGACCCGGTGGTACCCCCCACCCGGCAGAACACCCCCCTCCCCTTGTTGTGTTTGATAAGAGAACTACAGTCACCCTGCTCGGTGAACTCGGTAGTCGCTGTACTGCTCACGCGAGATCGTACAGGCATCTCTTTCGAACCCTGGGTACCCCTCTCAGCTCTGCAGGGTACCCCTCTCAGCTATGCAGTGTACCCTGCGTACGCTGTACCGAGTGATATAGAAACTGTCCTGCCTATATTAGGCCAGAGTTTCTCACCCAGTGTTGACACGGCATTGACGCGGTGTGCTGTCAGTCTTCCACTGTTCATCTGGTACACGGAGTTGTCTCCTCCCGTGATGACAGACCCTGCTGATTGTGAAGACTATACTCCACGTTGATGACCACACAGAGAGCCAGGAGCACTGGGCGGTCGCCAGTGGGCACAGCTGAAGCTGAGGCTTTAGACAGACTCACACAGACCCTGCGAGGAGTGTTGCAACACCCTGCACCACCCCCTGCTCCTACACGGAACTTCAAACCTCCCAAGTTCAATGGACAAGGTGATGTAGAGTACTTCATCACACGGTTTCTAGAAGTCGCTGAAGCAAATGAGTGGACTGCTCGCCAAACCCTGCTCCATGTGAGAGAGGCACTTCGTGATGAAGCACTGGATTGTGGTAGACCCAACACCCTGCAAGCAGTGTTCACAGCACTCCGTGCTCGCTTTGGCCTTACGCGCAGAGAGGCGCTACAGAGTGTAGCACACTTGAAGAAGGCATCGAAGACTTCCCTCCAAGAACATGCTAGCGAGGTGGAAAGACTAGTTCGAATAGCCTATGGAGATTTGCCAGACAGACACGTGGAACGCATGATACTAGAGACGTTTTCCTCCACCTTGGGTAACCCATTTCTGCAACGCCATTTGTTAGCAGTGGACCCACAGAGCCTGGAAGACGCAGTTCGTGCTGGAAGCGAGTTCCTCCACATCAAGGCCGTTCCTGACTCGAAACCATACAGGATACGAGCTGTAGAAAGTGATGAAGAAGAAGAAGAACCCAGTAAGCCTTCCATGAAACCATTCCATCATTATCAGACTTCTGCCATGGTGTCGCAAGCTCCGGGAGGGATGGCTCACCCATGTCGGGTTACTAACAACCACCCCACAGTGAGCTACTCCCCTCCACCCCAGCAGCCAGCGCCCGTGTCGGAAGGTGTGATGACTCATCTACTCCAGACAGTGCAGAACATGGCTATAGAGTTGCAACAAATGAGGCAGTGGCCACAGCCGGGTATGCATACACCCCCTGTTGGCGTGTACCCTGCTCCTGCAGCGATGCAACCTCCTGCCCGTGTTCTCCACTACACTCCTAGTGTGGTGCCAACCCTTTCACCGGCTACACCTGCCATCCCTGTCATGGAACAGATCTCTCCACACACGGTGTCACAGCCTGCTACGGCGCAGTTGGTTCCCCCTCAGTGTTGGGGCTGTGGACAGACAGGCCACTACAGTAGAGGCTGTCCGTCTAAACCTAAGACAACCACCGTAAGCAGAGCAAAACCCGTGTCGAGGAACAACCAGCCTGCCCCCGCTCAGAGACACCAACCAGTAGTTGCACCAGTCAGCCCGTCAGTGGAGTGCCCTTCACGCCCTAGAAATAGAGCGTCGCCTCCCCCCTCCCGAGCTGCAAAGGTTCAACCTAACTGCTTGTCTAACACTGAGATAGAACGGCCATACCGGGCAAGCTACTTCCTCCCAGGAAAGCTTGAAGGCAAGTCAGTTACCCTTCTAGTCGATACCGGCTGCACCACAAACCTCCTATCCAAGCACGTCTTTAACCAGTTACCTGAGTCAGTAAGACAGTCAGTACAGGAGAGTGAGCCACACGGTATCCTAGCCGACGGTACCCAGATCCCCTTCTATGGCACGGTGAGAGCTACCCTCCGTCTGCGTGGTGTGAAAACTGAAGCCACATTTGTTGTCAGTCACATAAACGAAGACGCTATCTTGGGGATGCCCTTCCTCACCGACCATGATTGCCGAATGAGGTTCAATGAGTGTGCTATTGTCGTAGCAGGAAAAGAGATGCACTGTACTGACAAGGACGGTACACTGTTGATGAACAATGTCCAGGTCCTACGTACCACGCAGCTCCCACGCGGCGGCCCTCCAATTGCTGCTAGTCTGAACGAACCAGATAGCAAAGGACCTGTAGTGGTGAGGTGTATGAACCCGACTGCTCAGCCAGTAGAACTGAAGGCGGGAAGCACAAGAGACCACTACAGAGGAGCGAACCCTGGAGAGGTTGAGCCGACCGAGGCGGTTGCCATGCCCCTTCCACCAGAAAGGAGAGTGTCAAATTTGGAGCGGCCAGTTGCAAGAAGGCCTGCCACTCCCCCAGTTGTTGACAGCAAATCTGGTGAAGATCGGACAAGCGGTTCAGCTAGAAATGGCCAAGACGTGCAGGAGTTGTCTCCCCCAATAGCTGAGACACCCTCACCCCCTGCAGAGACTGAGAACCAACCACCACTTGGGTCATCACAACGGCCAAGAAGGAACGTCGGCCCACCCAGGCACTATGGACAGCCACTATGCCATCTGATTGCAACTGCAAAAGAAGTGGATAGAATGTCTGAAAATGCCAAGATGCCTGAGATTCAGACGACTCTCCTGGGTGGAGTTCTCACGGAAACCCCCACAAACTGGGTATCTGCAGAAAGGCCAGGTTCTAGCGCTGCTGCCTGCCAAGATTTAGATTGCTGGCAGCAAAATCCATCAAGCGCTGAGGACCCAAAGTTGACCCGTTTTCCACCTAGGGGTAATGATTTCCAAAAACGGTCAGTGCCGCCCGGAAAGAAGAATAGCTCCGGACGGGATGTAGCCACACCCCCATACTGGGTGTCGTTGGAAAGAGGACACTCTAGCGAAGGTGCCAGAAAAAATCCAGGAGAATATTCCTCTCCATCAGAGAACTACGGCCGGTCAAAATCTGAGTTGAACCACCAGTCAGTCTTTGCGGATCCACCCCTGCCTGTTGTTTGCACTGCTTCTAGTCAAGATCAAACAGGCCTGCCGCGCGCGGGAACAGGCATTTGTGAACAAGTACCCAAAGTGACTGGACGTGCCAACCACTACATGGATTTCTCTGCCAGTGTTTTGCCTCAGGAAGGAGATGAATGCCTTCAACTGCAAGTCGAAGAAGAGTTCGAGGACGAGATTACCTCTGTTGCTGCACAGCTGCCTCCCTCCCCTTCTTCACGGGACTGTCCCACTTCTCAGTCCACCCCTTCTGCACAGAAGATTGCTGTTACCCACCGGGTACCCTGCGCAGAGGGAATGAAGAAAGAGATAGAGAGAGAGAACGAGCTCTTAGGAGTCACTAGTCAGAGTGAGCTGATGGACAATTGGATTCGCCGCCATAGCTCCTCCCGTGACCCCTTGGCACTCAAGCAGATACCTCCTCCTCAGTGGCAGTCCACGGAGTCTCCACCACTCCCAGCTGCCCCTACACTCCCCAGTGTGCCCACGGTGCCGGCAGCGAACACTCTCCCCTGTAGCCAGAGTGTTGCGAAACTTTCTGCCAGTTCTTCTGCCTCCCGTGGGCCCCCCACCCCCTCCCGGGTGTTGAGCACTTCACCCCCGACCCGGGGCCCCCCTCCCCCGACCCGGCATGACCCGGAGTTGAGTCTGAGTACAGTAGTGGTACAGGAAAAGCCACCCATAGGTACTAGACTGCCTCACGCGGTCACCAGGGAGCGTATGCAGGCGCTGGGGAAGATCGTCCCTAGTAAGAGGAGAGGAGCAGAGCTCTTGGCTGGACCTTCTAAGCGGGGTAACTCCCCCCTTACAGCCACCCCCTCCTCTACACTAGGTTCTCCTCCACTGACTGTGCGAGCCATTGTCACCTTGCCTGGCTGCACGGAGTCCAGTGGACAGATCCCGCTCCTCGACCTGATTCCTATACGGAGGAAGGCGAGGACTCCTGCTGTGCCCCCAGCACCTGTACCCACCTCCCCTTTGCCAGTAGACGAACCACCTCTGTCGGTGTCTACGCCTGTAGTCAAGTTAGTTGACATTGCTGCCTCCCGCCCTTCCTCACCAACCGTAGAGGAAGAGGTGGTAGCTCCTCACCTGGTAGGCCGGAAACCTCCTATTGCCCGGCGGCTCTTGCAGTG
The DNA here is from genome assembly GCA_945261195.1 of Cryptosula pallasiana. Taxonomy (NCBI): domain Eukaryota; kingdom Metazoa; phylum Bryozoa; class Gymnolaemata; order Cheilostomatida; family Cryptosulidae; genus Cryptosula; species Cryptosula pallasiana. The sequence continues at coordinate 17,738,268 of OX183139.1, forward strand.
GGTTGCCCCCAGGACGGAGAAAGCCATCCAGAGAGATTTGAAGAGGGCACGGCGCAGTACCTGCCCCAGTTGTAAGTTCTCAGCAAAGAACATGAGACAACTGTCGGTGCATGTCCACCAGCACCACGTACGCTACTTTTGCCGCTGTAGATACTCGAGTAGCAGCAGAGACAGCATATACTGTCACCAGAGGGCGCGTGGAGGTCCAGAAGATACTGATCACCACCAACGCCTCGGTTATATTTATGCTGTAGACCGAGAGAGTTACTCGGCTTTCTGCAGGTACCAGAAATGGACAAATCCAGCGCCTTTCGGTACCTGCCAACCCACCCAGACTGGAAAGATCCAGTCTCCTCCCCCAGCACCTTCGAGGTGTGATGCAGTCACGGCTCCCCTCCCAGGAACCTCCGCTACACCACCTGGCATTGTGCCTTTGATGGCTTTACCCCTAACCGGGTACAAGATACCAAAGAAGTCGCACACTGTGGTTGTACCGAGTCCTGAGGCCATGATTGTCTCCCCTGTGTCCCCTTCTTCTCCACCCCCTGCTTCTCTTGCAGTATGCATGACCTCAGCACCTAGTGTTCCCTCCGTGCTCTTGCCAGTAGAACCTCCAGTTGGTGAGGTAGAGCTGCCAGTACGGTTTATGCAGAACAGGGCGCGATGGGCTGCTGCGATAGAGCAGGGCGCCGCTGAACTGGACGCTCAGTTGCAGGGCCTTCGGATGAAGGTGGTCACGGGCACCCTCTCAGGGGTGGAAGTCGCCAGGCTCAAGGCGCAAGCGGAACTCCTGAAGGGAGAGATAATTGAACTGAAGCAAGCCGCACAGACAGTGCGAGGCCAGCTGTTCTAGGAACGGTGTTCCTCCGCTCCCTTCATCAGTCACGCGGGTTGTGTGCAACCCTCCCTCCGTTAGCCACACTGGTTGTGGGCCCCCTTCACTCCCTCTGCCAACCAAGCAGGGCGTGATTCCCCCCAACTTTAAACGCACATGGACTTGTGCAAAGGGTTGCGCTGTAAGCGTAGACCTCTCTCCTCTCTTGGAGCGGCCACCTCATGACTGGTTAACTATGAGTACGGTGATACTAATAGTTGAAGCGGCCTATGTAATGGAATTTGGCATAGGTGGCCTCTCTCTCATTGATGCTAAGCTAGCCAGCAGGCAGTGCGTAAACATTCCTTAGCATACTAGACTCAGCTCCGCCTGACTGCCCTCAGTACAGAGATGTATGCGTTGCCTACCGCAAAGATGGATGAGTCAAGAATTCAGCAGGGGATTTCCCGCCTTACTGAGAAGCTGGACTGGCGCTTTATTGTTGTTACCTATTGCTAAGTATATGTTTTCATTGCGCCTGCTTGTTCTTGTTATTGTGTTGACCTATATTATTGTTATGCACCAATCACCTTATGTTATTTTTCAACTGCTTGATTAGCATATCTACTGCATAACTTTGTTGACATGTGGCCCAGTGGGCAGATTGGATTGTGCGCTTACAAAGAGAGGTACTCTGAGTAAGCTTTTGTCTCTTGAAGCAATAAAGTGTTAGCTATTGTAACCCGGTGTGTTCAGTTGGCAGTTGGCCAAATAGTATTAGGATACTAGCACACGGCACAGCAACACGGTGTGTTCAGTTGGCAGATAGCCAAATAGTATTAGTATACTTGCACACGGCACAACACGGAGCTTATTGACTCATAGCTCATCTACAAATAGAGCCACTACTAGCAAACTAGTAGCTCTCATTAGCAATTGCTGTTACATTGCTAAACCAGTACACTTCTCTAGTAGCTGTTTGGTAAAGGTGCGACAAAATCCTTTACAATATTTTAGAGCTTTGAGTTTATACCAAAACCAACTATCAACCGTCCCTCCTTTTCTCCATCCGAGTTGCCTTCATGGGACAACTACTACTATATATCTAACTATACAATGGAGAAAATAGTATTGCACCAGTTTCATTACGGACACTGCGCAGAGATTATGGATGTTGTGACTAGATACGTACCTGACTATATAAAACCAAGGTAAGTTAGTTTAGTAAATGAGAGTAAATACAACAATGTTAAATAACAGTTGCTATGAGCTACAACACAACACGGTGTGGTTGTTACTACAGTATCAGTATATACTGTGTTTGTGTATAATGTTATCTTATGTTTTGTTAGCCTGTGGAACAGACTTCAAGGAAGAATAGAGAAGTACTTAGAGAAAAGACTGAGAGTACCATTGTGTGGGTTTTGTAGAAACAACGGTGAGTCAGCATATGTCTACTTAAACCATACTATAAGAGACAAGGAAGGAAATGTATGCTGTCCGTATTTGTTTAAATATAAGTGTCCAAGATGTGGTGCAACAGGAAAGAATGCCCATACCATATCTTATTGTCCTCTTAAAAACTGTTATTGACAATCTGATCTACTTCAATCTCATCCATGCAGTGTTTTATACTTTTTGTGACTTTGTGTGTTTTATGTAGACTTTAACTCAATATTGTGGATATAAATCTAAGGTTCTAATGATGTGATGTATTTTTACAGCCAATGATACAATTTTTCTTCTGATACAATAAACAATAATGTGTGACAATAAAACTGTTTGTCTTGTAAGGCATTATTTCTTCATTTACATCAAACATCCTATCATATTGTATACTTACAAGTAACTCATATACAACATACAATGTAATCAACAGATACAAATATAACACACTAGATATTGTATACTTACAAGTAACTCATATACAACATACAATGTAATCAACAGATACAAATATAACACACTAGATATTGTATACTTACAAGTAACTCATATACAACATACAATGTAATCAACAGATACAAATATAACACACTAGATATTGTATACTTACAAGTAACTCATATACAGCATACAATGTAACCAACAGATACAAATATAACACACTAGATATTGTATACTTACAAGTAACTTATATACAACATACAATGTAATCAACAGATACAAATATAACACACTAGATATTGTATACTTACAAGTAACTTATATACAACATACAATGTAATCAACAGATACAAATATAACACACTAGATATTGTATACTTACAAGTAACTCATATACAACATACAATGTTACCAACAGATACAAATATAACACACTAGATATTGTATACTTACAAGTAACTTATATACAACATACAATGTAATCAACAGATACAACTATAACACACCAGATATTGTACACTTACAAGTAACTCATATACAACATACAATGTACTCGACAGTAACACATAAAACAGGTGATATTATTTGCACATTCACAATGAACCAGATAAAGGTTTTTTACTATGAACAGGTTGTAAGTTATCTTCCCTTGTGGCGCTTACAAGGAATGACAACTCCTTAAAGTACATATACAATGCTGTGTAGATGTAATCAACCAATCAAATTCACCGACCATGTCACACATCACATTTAAATCTTTAAATTTAAAATGGTTTGTATAACAAAACCAGTTGTTGCTCCAACCCTTACTTATTTGTTAAATTGTTACTTCTTTAGTTAATCCATTAATCTGTTAATCTCCAATAAGCTATCTATTGCACACATAGAGTTATCAGTTGAACAAACTTAACTTCTGCACACAAATACAAAGATCACAAGACTCTACTATTTCTGTACATGAACTAAAGTACATACAGGTAGTTAATGGTGCAGACTAAGTAAACAGCTCTCTTAGCTTTCTATTGCTGATGTGGGAGAGAGAAAACTTTACTGCTTGTCAAGATTGTTCAGGAAGATCAAATTTGACTTTAGAACGCAGTTTTTGATAGTTTTGAAGCACCATTAAACTTTGAGCGCTTTTAACTGGATATTGTTTAGTTAGAGACTTTTTTTTGGCTACGAGTTGAACGTAACTTAAACAAGATGATGTCGTAAGACTAAAATAAAACGTGAGGTAGGACAAACAAAACATATATACTTTTTCCTCCAGTATTTAGACTGTGTGTGTATGAATGAGTGTACAAAACTAGAAGAGCTGGTCTTAGATGGAAACCGTGAAATAAACAAAATCAGACAACGCTTTATAATCACTCGACAATGTTTATTACGCTGACACTGTTGTCCAGATAAAACTTGTATAGCTGTTGTCATTGCAAAGCCCTGACATGCTGGTACTGAGCTGATGTATTCTAGAAAATTCTATGGTGATTTCATAGGTAAATTAGGGCTTTGACCTTCATCCTCAATTACCTGGTTATATTCAAAATGGTAATGAAATGCTGCAGAAAAAATTATAAAATTAAGTTTGAAAGAACAATCACTTTAGGTATTAACAACAATTAAAAGTGTGTCTTTTGGGTTGATAACAACAGTAAAATCAGATGGTTTTGCTACAAAACAACATCTAACAACACCCAGTAACTAAGTACAGTTATAAACATAATTTTGACAGACATAAACTAACAGATACAATGTCACTAGATGTCTATTGTGTGTCCAAGACTGTAATTATATACTATTAGTTATGTAAGTTGGTTATGACCAAATTATTAATACCAAACGTGAAAGATTAGAATCATTATATAATTATTTTATGTGTGTTTGGTATGAAGTTTAGTGTTATATATATTGTTTAATCAAGATAAAAAAAAGGTCAAACCATTAATACAAAACTCTAAAACGCTGTAAAAAAAGAGCTAAAGTTAACAACAATACAATCTAAAATATTTGTACAATATATATTAGCATTCAAACAAAATTCAAAACCTTGACACAAACCAGGATATAAACTTAACTTTTAACCCAGAATTCTAACTGGTGTTCAAAGGGACCTGCAGCCATGAGAATCAAAGGGTTTAAAAAAACAAACAGAGGCTTCTACTATATTTTCAAATCAACATTAAATCAATCTTTAGATTCAAAATCCAGCTGTGATCCAAACGTAACACACATTTTCAGTACCACAATTAAAACCAATTCCCACACCAGTATCTGAAAGTATCCCCTAATGTATGAGCACAGATTGAGCACGGATTGAGCACGGGTCGGGCACGGATCGGGCACGGGTCGGGCACGGGTCGAGTACAGAGACAAACTCTGAAACCGAGACTAATCCGAAGATTTCCAATTAAAAAAGGCAAATGCTTGTTAATTTGGTAGAATGTTGTACAATGTTACTTTGGTTTCTTACAATAAGCCAGTTGCATTGCAAGAGAAAGTAAATACAAAGGTGAAATAGAACTACACTATAAAGTGTGAATTAGATGTGGTTAAGGCTGTACATACGAATTCCCTTTGTTTTGTTGTCTCAAGTGATAAATGACCTTTACACTAAGCAGTCTACGCACATCTGCTCCTGGAGTAGTCTTGGTTACCCATCATTTGCGTCATGAAATTAATCACAGAAAAGAGGAAAACCTGGTGCAAGATTCCTTGAATATTAAATTATTATCTTGGATTTTCAAGCATCAATTGTTTTATTAATCTTTTTTGTAATCTCCGTCATTACCCACCCAAATTGATAGGCAGTGAACAAAGTTCTCAAAAAAAATTTTCAAACATAAAGCAAACCAAAAACAGATTTTAGTCAAAAAATTCAGCCACCTGACTGTTTCAGTTGATTGCTGTTTTCAAATATTGCAGAGTGTTGGGTCTGGGTCATAGTAAACTGTAGTTTTATATCTAAAATATTCTTTTCTTATAAATTTTATCAGTAATATTTTGTTAGATTTAAACTTTTATTACTTTAATAGCAAGTAAAGCCCGGTAAGTGCCAAAACAAGTTAGTAACAAGCGTTAAACATCTACCGATGGCGCACTCAAATATTTTTGTTTTAGGATAATTTCGTGTGGCCGATTTATATTACACAATAGAATCAAGTGGATGGTTTAGGTTAGGTGATGAGAGTGAGAACTATATTTTTTATTGTCAATCAATATGCTGGATGGTGAGTTGCATGTGCCAGTTTAAAACTATTTATTTTAATCAGCGTGTGGAGTAATGCCATAAAGGGTGGATAGCAAGCCTTAATTATACTGACTCCACAATTCTGAAGATGACAAAAAACAATAATTTATGTAAATGTATCATATGGCCTTTCATTTGACTATTTTAAATCTCTATGTATCAGCAAAAACTTTCTTAACAAAAATAATTAAAAATTTAGATATAGAATTATAAATGTTTTGAAAATAATCAGCAATTATAAATTTTTAAAAATATCAGTAACGAACGAAATACATCAATATGGGAGGAAAGATATTGATACTGGCAGCTGACTGTGATGTAGACAGAATAACACACACAATATATCTTATCAACTTTTTGTGTAGACCAAAACCATTTCATTTTATTCATTAAATTCCTTCTGCTGTTATTGATTTATTTAACAATTTACACTTTACCATTTCAATGCAAACCAACACCAAGGTAGAAGTTACGACCCTCCAGGTAATTATGCATTTTCATGGCAATAGATCAATTCATGTCTATTTTTATCTGCAAGCTTTTAAAACAATAAGCTTTCATTGATAAAAGAGGCAATTATAAAACAGTTAGTGGTTAGTTCTTTTCACACCCAATTTGACGTAATCTTATCTGGGTTATTTTTGTTACAAAATCCTTCCTCTGCTCTATATTTAGACTAGTGACGCAGGTAAAAAATGGATACAGAGTAATCTGTCTGTGAGCGCAGGTAACAAAAAGTTGGTAATTTAATGGTCATTTATCACACCTGTCAATGCTCTAGCACAAACTATTTGTATATAAACCGATCTAGTCATATATCTGGCATAGATAGTTGTTTAGTTTAACCTTCAACTTGGATCTCCAGGACCTTCATGCCTTACATCTGCACCGACAAGGTAATATCATATTATTTTACCTTCGACAATTTTTAGCTTTACCTTAAAATAGCTAAACACTTCGTCATGGCTTTTTTTATTGCTCAAACTACTTGTTAAATGACAATTTTAAATAAAAAAAAGCATTACATACACAAAAAACTTGGTTGATTTTTAAATTCACTTACTCAAATTGCTCTCGCATTCTGCTTAAGTTTTTGTTGCAGCAGCTTTGTATTTTAAGAATGATTTTTTTAATTACTTTTCGAAGCCAAAATTCAAATTCCACTTAATAATTAAATCATCAATCATTATTAGGTCATTTTGTTTCTGAACATCAGCTACATGAAATTGATTTTTTTTCACATGAAAAGAAACTAAGTAACAGTATAAAGTAAACTGATTGTTTCAAAACTTTATTTTCGAATAAAATTTAGGAAAGTTCTACTTAAGCCAGCGCTGTTGAAAGAAAATTTCTTCTCAATTTTTTACCTTCTCTGTTTTTCTGTAGATTGCAATGCTGTATGCATGATATAACCAGTGAAGTTATTTATCATAGCCTTTGATTTCTTGTAGAATATGAGTGAGGGGCCCAAGATAAAGCTCGGTATTTGTGCAATGGCAAAGAAAGTAAAGTCTAAGCCCATGAAAGAAATACTCAAACGTCTCTCGTACATTACGTGTATCGAGTTTGTTATTTTTGAGGAAGAAGTGAGTTGACATCGGTTTAAGTCTCATTCAATCGTGTTGCTGACTTGTTCACTCTGGCCCAAGCCTCATTCAATCCTGTCGCTGACTTGTCCACTCTGGCCCAAGCCTCATTCAATCCTGTCGCTGACTTGTCCACTCTGGCTCATTATGTAACACGAACTATCCTCTACAAGTAACAAATCTTTCCACTCACCTCTATAAAGTAAATCTTGATTCTGTGGAATAAATTATTGTACATTAGACATTTATTTCGCTTTTGTAGATGATACTACAAGCTGACGTACATGAATGGCCAATAGTAGACTGTCTTATATCCTTTCACTCAGCTGGTTTCCCATTGGACAAAGCCATTTCGTATGAAAACTTGAGACAACCACATGTTATCAATAACCTCAAACTACAATACACACTTATGGATCGGTGGGTGTTGGTAGATGCAACCTAGTTAGTATTTACTATAGGAGGATGAAGTTATTTTTATCGTCTCGCCAGCTTTTCTTTTTTACTTTACCGTGACTCTGGTTGCATCAGAGTTTAGGGGGCTTGGACCAGGACATTGTATTGTTCATTTTAATCTAAACTTGGAAAAAAAGTTATGAAATGGTTCAAAGTGATGCAAAAAATATTGTGAGATCAACAACTACTGGTGATGTCAGTTTATAGTTGCGAAAAAGCTTCTTTCACTCACGAGAAATGAACATAATCCATATAACCTCCTTGCATTAACAGTTTATAAGCTAGTTATGTATTGTCTAGGCTGTAGTTTGGCTGCAGGCACATATTTTAAAGTTAAAATATTGTTGGTGAAACAGATTTTCAAAGTGTTGTATAGCACAAGCAGAAATGCTTTGCAACTAGCAGACTATTTTAAAAGCTTTTGCAAGCCGGATTTGTGGTTGTACAAATTAACCTTAACAACTACAGTGTCAAGGTTTCCGTTTGTTTATTTTGCTTTTTCTGTGATTTATGAACATATAGAAACAACATCTATAAGTTCACATTTATTGAAACATTTGTTGATTTCTTACAGCGGAGAGGTGCATAAAATATTAGCTGAAAATAACATCCCACAACCACGACACGCTATTTTACACAGAGAATCCAACTCGACATGCAGTAAGTATAGCAGCCCATATGTCTTTCAGGAAAAGATGATTGTAATTCCTTGGTGACACTTCGCATTGCCGCTGTAGGAATAAATAAAACACATTTAATTAAATTTTTAAGCGTATCATTTTTGTATTTGTCAATTGTTTGAAGAAAATTATTTTTCTAAAACATGTCATCAGCTTACTAGTTGCTATAACCACCAATTTTATTATTTATTGTTCAGATAGTCAGCTGATAGAACATGAATACCAAATAGAGGTCAACGGAATTGTGTTCAATAAACCATTTGTGGAGAAACCTCTTTCTGCTGAAGACCACAATGTCTATATTTATTTCCCAAGCTCTGTGGGTGGTGGTAGCCAGCGTCTCTTCAGAAAGGTACAAGTTCATAGTTAGAATAAAGTTTCATTCAAGTTTCTCTTCGTGTCGTATCTGACAAATGCATTTTTGTTGAGTGCCTTGTTCTTTGATAAGTTAATAAAATAAACATAAAAACAACTCGGCAATTGCGACAGAAGTTTTTTCAATAGGGTTCTCATATGAGTTGAACAACAAACTGTCATCAATTATTTAGAAAGTTATTTAAAAATGCTTCGAAAACCTTTGGTGTCGAATTATCAGATTTGCTTGGCTAAAATTATAGCTAAAACTTTACCATTGTTGTTAAGACTTTTATGACCAATCACTCTGCTACAATGCAACCCAAATGAAACTGTATTATTCAGCACTAAACATCACATGTCTATGTTCAGCACTAAACATCACATGTCTATGTTCAGCACTAAACATCACATGTCTATGTTCAGCACTAAACATCACATGTCTATGTTCAGCACTAAACATCACATGTCTATGTTCAGCACTAAACATCACATGTCTATGTTCAGCACTAAACATCGCATGTCTATGTTCAGCACTAAACATCACATGTCTATGTTCAGCACTAAACATCACATGTCTATGTTCAGCACTAAACATCACATGTCTATGTTCAGCACTAAACATCACATGTCTATGTTCAGCACTAAACATCACATGTCTATGTTCAGCACTAAACATCACATGTCTATGTTCAGCACTAAACATCACATGTCTATGTTCAGCACTAAACATCACATGTCTATGTTCAGCACTAAACATCACATGTCTATGTTCAGCACTAAACATCACATGTCTATGTTCAGCACTAAACATCACATGTCTATGTTCAGCACTAAACATCACATGTCTATGTTCAGCACTAAACATCACATGTCTATGTTCAGCACTAAACATCACATGTCTATGTTCAGGTGGGAAACACAAGTAGTGAATACTCTACAGTCAGCAAAGTAAGAACTATTGGCAGCTACCTATATGAAGAGTTTATTCCTACCGATGGAACTGATGTCAAGGTTTGTGTGCTGCCATTTTTGTTTGATACTCTAACAGTTTTCCTTATGTATCAGCTGGCACTCACTAAGTCTATCATATATGGAACAGTTTTATTTACGAAACATCTATAACTGTATGTAAAATACATAGAGTATGTGTCAACTACATATTATACACCACAGGTGTACACTGTTGGACCTGACTACGCACATGCAGAGGCACGCAAAGCTCCAGCACTTGATGGGCAGGTAAAAAGAGCTGAGAATGGGAAGGAAATGAGATATCCAGTTGTATTGTCTGATGGAGAGAAGGCAATTGCTAAAGCAGTGTGCAATGCATTTCAGGTGTGTGCGTTATCTTTGGAGTGTGTATTATCTTTAGTGCGTGTATTATCTTTGATGTGTGTATTATATTTGGTGTGTGTATTATTTTGATGTGTGTATTATCTTTGGTGTGTATATTATCTTTGGTGTGTATATTATCTTTGGTGTGTGTATTATCTTTGGTGTGTATATTATCTTTGGTGTGTGTATTATTTTGATGTGTGTATTATCTTTGGTGTGTGTATTATCTTTGGTGTGTGTACTATTTTTGGTGTGGGTACTATCTTTGGTGTGTGTATTATCTTTGGTGTGTGTACTATTTTTGGTGTGGGTATTATCTTTGGTGTGTATATTATCTGTGGTGTGTGTATTATCTTTGATGTGTGTATTATTTTTGGTGTGTGTACTATTTTTGGTGTGGGTATTATCTTTGGTGTGTGTATTATCTTTGGTGTGTGTATTATCTTTGATGTGTGTATTATATTTGATGTGTGTATTATTTTGATGTGTGTATTATCTTTGGTGTGTGTATTATCTTTGGTGTGTATATTATCTTTGATGTGTGTATTATCTTTGATGTGTGTATTATATTTGATGTGTGTATTATTTTGATGTGTGTATTATCTTTGGTGTGTGTATTATCTTTGGCGTGTGTATTATCTTTGATGTGTGTATTATCTTTGGTGAGTGTAATATCTTTGGTACTATGTTATATAAATAATTAGTGATGTTTAATGAAATACTGAGCTGGCATTGCTTTTAGCTCAAAATGCACATTTATCACCTACATGTAAGTGCAAATTTTTAGTGGATTCGTTATTGTTGCAATTTATCAGCTCCTAGTCTATGGTTTGTTCCTAAGGCTGCATGCTCTATGGAGACCATTACATTCCTCCTACTAGGTAATTCTGTATATTATAGCAAAATGTGTGTGGATTTGACTTGTTGAGGGCCAATGGACAGTCTTATGTTTGTGATGTGAACGGCTTCAGCTTTGTAAAGTCTTCTTCAAAATACTACGATGACTGCGCTAGGATCTTAGGGTAAGTGTGTGCACTTGCCTAGTATAGATTATTGGTGTACGTACTTTAGATTGTTGTACTTACTTTTGATTGTTGTACTCACTTTAGATTGTTGTACTTACTTTAAATTGTTGTACTTACTTTAGATTGTTGTACTTACTTTATATTGTTGTACTTACTTTAAATTGTTGTACTTACTTTAGATTGTTGTACTTACTTTAGATCATTGTACTTACTTTAGATTGTTGTACTTACTTTAGATTGTTGTACTTACTTTAGATTGTTGTACGAGAGTATATAAATCGGCTATATTAGATGCAATCAGACGATGGCGAAGTATTTTTTTCAGTATTTTTGAATATGATTGTATATTAATTGTCTTCGGCTAACTATTGGTGTTTTAAATCTTTTAACAAATGAAAACATAGACATAGATGCTTGTATTTGTTTACAGATCAATGATATTAAGAGAAATGGCTCCCCAGTTGTCTATGCATATACCACCAGAACTGCCGAGACTCAAGTTACAACTAGCTGCACCAACCACGTGTGTTGCCAGGTAAGTAAACCAATAGGTCATTTTCAACTTGTGTTGTTCACATCACCGTTCATTACCCAAAAAAATTGGGTTTTGATTTATTCAAAAATGTTATTTGACAATTATTATTTAAATAAATTTTTTGCAAAGCACTTTATTTCTAGAAATTTAAAATTGAAAGATCTCTAGGTTACATTTCTTCAGTGAAAAGTGTGCTTTTCTTGCAAAAGGAATGGATGCACCATGTTTGTATGTACATCTTTTACTTACTGTAGGTCGCAGTTAGAACATGCTATAGAAACAGTAAACAATGGGAACACAACTCCTAAACAAAAGACTGTGATGCAATCAAATCACTCAAGGTCAGTATATCCCTGTGGTGTGACCTTTAGCTTACTAATACCGCCTGAATGTATACCTGAATGTATACTTGAATGTATACCTGAATGTGTACCTGAATGTATACCTGAATGTGTACCTGAATGTGTACCTGAATGTGTACCTGAATGTATACCTGAATGTATACCTGAATGTATACCTGAATGTATACCTGAATGTATACCTGAATGTATACCTGAATGGAACACACAAATTGCTGCAGAAGATGGAAATTATCTTTAATTATTAAAAGTCCGCTTGTTTATGCAGTAAAACTTTTAGAATGTCAAATTTTGTAGATTTTTAAAGCAGTTGTTCGACTACAGAGGTAAAAAACCAGGACAATTAAAGTTAGAACAGTGCAGATAGGTGAGTGTCTCAGCAAACTTTTATTGCTTCAATTCTATTCACTGAATCAAAGTTTTTAGTTCATTATTGACCTGTTTGTGTGAATTTGGTATAAAATCTCTGTTTTGTAAATAAACATGATTCCCCTAGGCGCGTGCCTATTTGAGCTCAGGGTGTATAGCAGGAGAACCTTAATTTGTGCCTTTTTGGTAGCAGGTGTTAAATGTTGTTTTCACGGTGGTTTGCATTATGGTTGGAATGTTGGTTTGAGTGTGGAATTCATTCGATTAAAACTGATAATAGATAGTTGCGTGTATAATAAGTGAAATATGTAACATTCGTAATATTAAGAGATAAAGTGTGTAATAGATAACCGTTGATTATATGAGGTCGATAGTTATTGACTATGATAGCAACCGAATGTAATATTTTGCAATTTATCAATTCGAGATGAAGAATCTGATATTTGTAGCAGAGGAGGATAAGACATCAATATTGCACAGTCCTTCTAAATTCAAAACCAACAGTGATCTATACTGTAACAAACAATCAATACCATAATTCGTAGCAGTTTACAAACCGGGGATCTAAAAACCTGGTGCACAAAAAAGGCACTCCAGAAGGGTTCTCCCGGATCACCTGGTGCTCAAAACGCACATGCGCCCAATGAGAATTCAATAGTCTTTAGGGAACCCTTCGGAGCTCTGCTCCAATTATACTACTGATATTGTTTCCCTAAATTTGATTTCTGAGAGACAACTATTTTATTCTGTTTCAATCACTTGTTACCTGCAATCTGTTTCTATATTTTGATGGATTTTGACGAGTCTTTAATACGCATCTAAAAAATCAATGCTCTCAAAGCACTTGTTCACATAGTCCAATTTCTACTACAGGAGTCGTGAACGGGAAGTATTAAAAGAAGCATGCAAAGTTACCAGAAGTTGAGTTTGGGCTAAAAATGTGAGTTGGACTCACTGTAAGTTGCAGCTTTCTCTGGCACGCAAATTAAATGGATTTTTTTTTAAATTTTATAACCATATTTTTTATCAGGTATAATAGCCCTGCTTTGCGTGTGATCCAGGGATGCACTGCTGAAAGTCTTGTAAAATCCCTTGTTTAGCAAGTTATGGTATCTTCAATCAACTTAATGCTTTGATCTTTTAAATCTTTGCGATAGATTGGTGTTTTGGAGTTGCCTGTTTACTATGCTCATTGCATTTTGTATATTTTGTATATAAATTTGTAAATGGTTATTCAATTTTGATAAAGTGTGGATGTTTTTGTTCACTGCTAATTTTTGGGTTCATTCAAACATAATATAAGGTAGTTGATAGTGGAAAATATATATATATTTTTTTTCATTTGTTCATCAATTTTAAAAAATTCTCCGGGCCTACGAACTTTAACCAAAAATCTGAGTTTACCGTAATTTAATTGGAATACTTGAGAGCTCTGTTATCACCTATTATTACTGTCGTTGTTATCAACTATTTTTACTGTTGTTATTAACTATTATTATTATCATTTGTTATCAATCAAACTTTATAAACCCGAAAGAGATACTATTGCCATTCTGTAAATGAAACAATTTCGATCTCTTTTGAGCGATATTCGTCAAACTGGAGTTGTTTTCACACAGCAGCTGTAAGCAAGAAAGCACAACTCCTGACCAATATCCCTTAATCAATTCAATTATTGAGGAGTTGTTTTCTCTAAAAAGAGAACTACTGAAAGTAAGATCAAGTTCCCAGTAGAAGAGGTAGCTTGAGCCCGGGTGCCTTCTCTGTCATACCAGACTTGAGCACTTGGTAATTACCTCTACAGTATTGTATATTGCAGGAAGTTACATTTTGATAACACCAAGGAGAGTTTGGAGTAACACTGGTGAAATACTTTTTTCTTAGATGCTAAAAATTATTGTCCTACAAAAAAAGTGCACAGAATATCAGAATGTATCCAACATGGAAAGCCAACGAAGCTCACAGGAAATGGACATCTGACACGTAGATGCTTATTTTTGACAGTGCATATAAACTCGAGTTGCACCCCTTCAAATAAGTTCGCATTTTGATTGACAAAGCAACAAGTTTACATTATTGTTTGCTCTTCAAGGAAGATAGTCCTAGTAATATTATATTTAAGTTCCTGATGAGCTTTGTGAAAGGTCTCAAACAAGCTTGCACTTTTTAAAGCGCAACATCCAACATTTATAGAGTTTCGTCAGTGGCGGCTCTATTTTGACTTTTCATTAATAAAATCACTTTCAAGGTTTGATTGGTCAAACTCGCCAACAGCGATTCAAACAACGATGCAGAATGATAAGACGGAAAGGAAGCGACAATTAACACATTAATTTATTCAATGAGTAAAGTGAATACAATAAACTAACATTAAAGGTCCGACGATCTGCTAGCGAAAAAATTGCATCAAAATTCTAGAAGACAGCTACATACATTATTGACTAAGCGATCTAAATCCTTGGAAATACAACTACACAAAATGGAAATAACCATTACAAGCATTTCAAAAATGTTTGATGCAATGAACAAAAAGAGGACCTGTCCAAGACTTTAAGGAAATACAAAAGAGAAGAGTAGATATAGCAGGCGAGCTACTGTACCAAATAAATGAGTATCGGAATGAACATAATTATAAATCTGGGAACTAATATACAATGCAAAAGTAGTTTACTGAGATCGCACAACTCCAAACACAGTTTGGAAGGACCTGAACTGAACTAAATTCCATCACTACATTCCAGTTTTGTCTAAGCAAAAACATTGATATAATATATTGAAGTTACCTAACAATAAAATGCAAATAAAATTGCTCAGTCTTGAGCGCTAAATTCATTAGTTAACTCTATGATACGGCCTACAAGCTACACTCAGTGCGCAGTGACCAACCTATCTCATGAACCAGCGGCCACCACATTATAAAGCATATATCAGAATTAAAACAGTGATCAGCAACGAAGCACAAAATGAATGGCACTAGCGATTCCAATATGGCTGATCAAACTTTTGAGGTAATGTAACTAAATTGCGCAGCGATTTAGTCTAATCTATAATCCATCAATGTCTATGATAGTAGTCAATAGCAAACATACATTATACTAGGAAACTGCTAGGAACTGAACTAGTGGAATATCAAAAGTAGGTAATAAAGATATGAAAGAATACAGAAGACACAAGAACGACAACATGCAACGGGTTGTTGCTGCTGCGCCAGGTGTCTTGTATAACTACTCAGTAGAAATAGAAATAAATGATACAACGTGTTAACTAGAATAAAAAAAATGGATAGAACAGACGTGCTACTAGTCTAGGCTCCCCTCCCCTACTAGCTTAAAGCTCATTCAAACCCAGGCTAAGACAACCTAAGCAGGACTGACTGATATACACATGCACAAATTAAAACCAAGAGATTCAAAATCAAACTAACAAATCACAACAATTCATGCAAATTCCTCGCACCGCCAGAAAGCGGGTTATTATGTGCAGGAACTGAGGCTAGAACCAAATATCAGCACAACATTCTGCATCGTTCAATTATTGAGCAAGAGGCCGCTCCAAGAGGACAACCAGCCAGCTTTCATCATCACAGTTCAAAAATTAACAGTTAGAAAAATAGACTCTTTTATACATAAACATTACTGATTGCCCTGCACACATTTCTTCACCGGTAAATACAGCCATCACTTGTGGTTTTAGCTTGAGCCCATAGGTACAGCTAAAACCCAGAGATACAGCTAAAACCCATAGGTACAGCTAAAACCTAGAGATACAGCGAAAGCCCAGAGGTACAGCTACAGCTATGAGCTCAGCTCTATCACTAACGAACTGACAGCCTATTCTATCATGACAAGCCCAACATTTAATCACTCATTAATGAACTAATATATACTGCTACTAACTATATTACTGACTTGATACTGTGGGTATGCTATCCGTTACCAATAAAAGGCAGGAATGAGCGCTAAATTACTAAACACATTACTAGTAGTTACATATATACCTATCCTAAAATACGATGGGTAGTATAGGTTGCTGCACTAAGCTATATGAACTTTGGCATAAAGGCATATAAAATCAAGTCTGCACAAACCATGTGGTACGAAGTAGTAATAAAACAAAATAAAAATATATACAGGAAGTTGGACCCAGTGATTAAAAAGCAGATAATACAGGAGGGTGCAAAGGAAGGTAGGATAGAACGTAGAGGATGTTTAGGGCAGGTGGTGCTTACTCGCTGTGGACAGGTTGTTGTTACCATCAGATGGAGTGAAAGAACAAGGTAAACCCATGCTATGATTGGAGAAGGAAGCACCTGCAGTGGGTGCCTCAGTTAGGCTCATATTAGATAGAGAGCCACTGAGTAGAGAACTTCCCACACTGGCCACCGAAGGCGACTGACCAACCGACGTGGTAGACGAGGCAGCTGAGGCTGGCCTATTGGCTGCCAGAGCCTGCGCTGCCAACAGCTGCTGCTGCTCCTTCAATGCCTCCTTCTCACGAGCGACCACCTCAGCACGCTTGGACATCACTCCGAGGGGGATGAAGCCTGGCTTCCAAGAGATTTGAAGTGCACACCAGAGGGCAGTACGCGCTCTGCGACAGGTTTGAGAGAGTTCAGCAATGGCACTTGCGAGAGCAATCACATCTGCAGAGAGAGAGTGAATAAGCTTGCATACAGTAAACACAAGAGATACATGTATAGACAGCAGATGAGCAGCTTAATAGGCGCTTTCAGCTAAGTTCGCGTGAAAACTCTGTCAATTTTTAAGGATTCATAAAACTAGACGCATGCGAATCTATCTGGCAAAACATGTAGCCGTGCAGAGGAATAAATTTATCGAATTGTCTTCTCTTACAACATTTATATGCCATACAGGCTAAAAAAAACTTGAAAAATAAAATAACATTTATTTTTATTAACATGTAATAAATAATTATTTCTACTAAAACAATGGAAACAAATAAACAATTACTTTTGGCACCGCTAATGCATCGATACTGTAACTCAAAGATATTCAAGATAATAAATTATGATCTTGCATCAACGATTGTTGCCTGCATGATGACGACTCGTTTTTGTTGCTGCATCCAAAACGAAAATATTCATTGCCATAAAACGGCTCGGTTTTTAATTGCCAAGCATAAATATATATAAGACAACTCCCAATTTTTAAACCAGTGATGTTTCTCACAATCGCTTTCGCCTTGAACTTCTCGCAAAGCCGCAGGGTGGAGAAACCCTATTTAGAACCAGCAGAAACAAGAGAAATTTTCTGCATTCGTCTCGATTGTGCCATCGCGCGTTCGCTTAGCTAAAAACACCTATTCATATCGAGTCGAGAGTTTCCCCTTCAATGGCCAAGAGCTCACCTCTCTCATCATGATTCCTGGGGGCACCAGAACGATGTCTGTTGGTGGCGTTAATAATCTCCTCCTTACGACGAGCCTGTACCTTACGTGTGCTGTCTAGCCAGCCGTCCATGGCAGAGTGTATGTTGGGGTGAAAGAGCTGCTCATTGAGTGACTCCATCTTCGCAAGAAGGGTGATTACCTGCAGTATGTATGTAGTGGACTACAGTGTAATATAGTGGACTACAGTGTAATATAGTGGACTACAGTGTAATATAGTGGACTACAGTGTAATATAGTGGGCTACAGTGTAATATAGTGGACTACAGTGTAATATAGTGTACTACAGTGTAATATAGTGTACTACAGTGTAATATAGTGTACTACAGTGTAATATAGTGGACTGCAGTGTAATATAGTGGACTACAGTGTAATATAGTGGACTACAGTGTAATATAGTGTACTACAGTGTAATATAGTGGACTACAGTGTAATATAGTGGACTACAGTGTAATATAGTGGACTGCAGTGTAATATAGTGGACTGCAGTGTAATATAGTGGGCTACAGTGTAATATAGTGGGCTACAGTGTAATATAGTGGACTACAGTGTAATATAGTGTGCTAGAGTGTAATATAATGTGCTACAGTGCAATATAACACATTACTGGTGCAATAGTGGGCACCCTTACCTTGGAATGTTCCTTCAGAGAATCGACTATGAGTCTGTCCACTCGGGAAGGATTGTTAGGCAGTCGAGGTAACATGGCATTGTTCGTGCTGGACACCTTCTTACCTGGATTCTGTCTGGCCATCTCTCCTTCAAACTGTTCAAATAACGAGCGATGCAGGTTAATCAACAGGAGAGCACAACTACATACACTCAATCAACAGGAGAGCACAACTACATACACTCATTCAACAGGAGAGCACAACTACATACACTCAATCAACAGGAGTGCACAACTACATACACTCAATCAACAAGAGAGCACAACTACATACACTCATTCAACAGGAGAGCACAACTACATACACTCATTCAACAGGAGTGCACAACTACATACACTCATTCAACAGGAGAGCACAACTACATACACTCAATCAACAGGAGAGCACAACTACATACACTCATTAAAAGACAAATCGTACCTTCTTACGCTCTTTCTCTATACTCTTAAACTGCTCGTATGCTTCCTCTAGTTTTATATGCAGATCGTTAGCAGGCCCAGTCCTTCTGCAAACAGTTTAATTACATACCTATACTACATACATGTATACTGTACTACATACACGTATACTGTACTACATACACGTATACTGTACTGCATACACGTATACTGTACTACCTACCTGTATACTGTACTACATACATGTATACTGTACTACATACATGTATACTGTACTACCTACCTGTATACTGTACTACATACATGTATACTGTACTACATACATGTATACTGTACTACATACATGTATACTGTACTACATACATGTATACTGTACTACATACATGTATACTGTACTACATACATGTATACTGTACTACATACATGTATACTGTACTACATACATGTATACTGTACTACATACATGTATACTGTACTACATACATGTATACTGTACTACATACATGTATACTGTACTACATACATGTATACTGTACTACATACATGTATACTGTACTACATACACGTATACTGTACTACATACATGTATACTGTACTACATACACGTATACTGTACTACATACATGTATACTGTACTACATACATGTATACTGTACTACATACATGTATACTGTACTACATACATGTATACTGTACTGCATACATGTATACTGTACTACATACTCTTATGTAGTACATTATCCATACCTACAACTGCATCATAAAAGCAATGTAGAACTGTTACACGCATTCATATATTTGGAGTTGTCCTCTACAGAGGAGAGATAGAAAGACAACTCCCATATCACATGAGATCAATCTCTAGCCAGCACATACCTGGGTGGTCGGTGTTGGTACTGATTGTGTAGGCCTTGTTGAAACCTGCCGGCCTGCTGTGGTGATACCGGCACCATCTCATACATAATCTCTCCTCGCGGACCAATGAATATCTTGGGCACCATCGGACCAGCCATATGTTCATTCCCATAGCCTGCAATTTAGATGTGGGGTGTTACATGTGAGTGAGAGCATACCCAAATACAAACAAAAGTACAAACATTTAAGCTCATCGACATCAGCTGACCTTAACACCTACCTGCAGCACACGAAATATAGTCCGACAATTGCTGCTGCATCGGGTGAGGTACAATAGGCATGGCTCCACCTTGTGGACTATTTAACAAAGGGCTGTTTGATTGGTAGCCAAACATGGGAGAATCAGGGGCTCTACTAGCAGGGGAACCCAGGCTACTGGTAGTATCACTGATGGGGCTTCTCTAAAAGAGAGGGTAGACAACTTATTGTTAACATGTAGAAATACGACCTTAGCAAAGCCCAAACATTACTGCATTGCAGATATAACATATATTTAGCTAACAGAACGTAATGACTGGTGAGCAGCTTGGTACTTCAAGAGAACAATCAGCTAATGACAGTGCCACGAACAAAATGAAAAATCGATGATGTCTGTCTGTTTCATCCTGCACTGGATGCACCATTCTGTGCAACGAATTGACGGATTTGGGTGAGATTCTGGCTCGTGTGGCAGAGCCATTAGACAAGTGAGCCATGCTGGACACTCGTTTGACAGCTCCATTTGCGATACCAATAAAGACGAGGAAGTGAAATGGAGATTAAACCTACCGATAGCTGTGTGTACGAGCTGGTCAGAGGCGAGTTAGGCCCGTATCTCAGCTGCTGCTGATGTAATGCTGCCTGCCTCTGCAGTTGTGACACCTGCGCTGACCTGCCAACCATAGGCTGAGTTCCAAAAGAGCCAATGGGAGGCTGGCCTGGACTGACGGGAGAGAACTTCTGGGGGACTCGGGGTGCAGGGGACATAGTTGTAGGTCTTTGTGGACCTGAAACATGAGACAAGTGCACCGCTACACAAGATTTGAATAATCCAATTAACACATCTCTTAAAAGCCCCGAGCACGCTCGGAATGAGTACAGTAAACCGGTAATTGTCTGTTCACAATTTCCATGTGAGAAAAGTAAGAGTAAGGTCTTACATTTTGGTATCATTCTATGAAGAATCATGTGCTTTATGTTTTAAGCATAGTGACCAGTTTTGGTAAAATTTCGAGCACATTAAGTGTAGTTTCTCACTCTTTGTAGTCAT
The DNA here is from genome assembly GCA_945261195.1 of Cryptosula pallasiana. Taxonomy (NCBI): domain Eukaryota; kingdom Metazoa; phylum Bryozoa; class Gymnolaemata; order Cheilostomatida; family Cryptosulidae; genus Cryptosula; species Cryptosula pallasiana. Next base: position 17,759,557 of record OX183139.1, read on the forward strand.
AATTAATAATTATTTATTATTACCAAAATCGTCATTTTTTGCATTGTAATTATTTTTCTTATTCAAGATATTTAGCACAATTTTTTTTAAAACGAAGGAAATACACAGCCTAGCACTCATATTCACAAAGTTTCATAACGATTGAACAAGTTTTGGCTCACTTATGAATTTTTTTAACTTTTTGTTATGTATAATAATTATTACCGAAATCGGAATTATTTTCCGAGCTGATCTTTCCCATCAAAACGGCCACGGCTGTCAAAATAAGTTTCATATTCAGAATGCCCATGGTCTCTTGATCATTTACACCGATTTCTGTGAATATCAAAATAATATAAGGTTGTTAATTATTTATCAATGGTCGCCATTGTTTTTTATTATTATTACCCACAACATCATTTTGGGACAAATAATTAAAGTGTTTAGGAGGGTTCCAATGGCAAAATAGAAAGTAAATTTGAAAGATAACCACTAAAACATTGTATTGGCAGTCTTTTGTTGACTTTCACGCATTATAAGTATTTTGTTCTCTAGATCATAAAAACCAATTAATAAGCCATTACCGATGTTGCGCAATGGCATTCTTGTGGTTTTTGTGGTTTTTGATCGAAGTTTTGAGGCTTTTTTTTTTCAAAGCCAAACCTAGCAAATAAATAATCATTTTAGAACAAAATTTTGCCACCTTTTCATGGCTGCAATTTTTTGTGTCTTGGACCAATATTTCTCGTGTAAAATGCAAATCCATACATCGGCCTCGCTTCGTGGTTACTCGCTATGTCACAGTAAGGGCCCAAAAGAGTAGATGGGGAAAATTTTTTGGGTTTTTCTGTGTCCATAATGCCCATATAATTTTTAAGGAGAATCTTATCTTGCTTTTGGCATTTGTTTCATTGTTGTAGCTGCGTCGAGTGGGCCGCTAGAAAATAATGAAAATGAGCGAAAAACCACGAAAACCACAGAAAGCGTCCGGTTGTGAATGTGTTAAAGCTCCATGGATTAACATGGATACCATCAGCAGCACAGCGGGGAAAGCTTACCGCAAATATAAGACAAAATACACACAAAGACAGCAATACACACACCAAAACACCCACACACACACAACACGCACACACACCTTGTGTGGAGGGACGAGACTGGCCGACTACAAAGCGTTGAGCAAGTGACGCTTCAGGAGACTGCAATAGGTTGCTGCCCTGGGATGAGCTAGAGCCTAGCCTTGGTGCGCCAAAAGTTTGCTCTCCGGGTAGGAGCAGCTGTTCACCCCTCTCCGACTTAGTGTAGTCCCTGCTAGAGTTGCCCTGCCAATGCTGACCAGTGTCCACAAACAAGTCATTAGGTCGTCTGTTCCAGATGTCTGAGAAGAGAAAGCACTGTGAGCAGACGGACCATGAAAAGTTTATTGATGGAAGTTGTTATACCACCATCAGTAGGTAACGCACACGTAACACTAACTAACCCGAGTTGTTGCTATCGCTATCGGGTGGCCAACTTGTGTTCATTTCAACCTTGGAGGCATTGGACCACGGACTCTCGTTCAATTGGTGGTCCAGTGAGATGTCAAATGCAGAATCTGAACTTCTGGTGCTGGAGCTGAGAGCAAACAAGTAAACTGCATCGACATACATACACTTGGATAAGCTATAGCAGATAGTATGTAACATACAGTACACTTATATAAGCTAGAGCAGGTAGTATGTAACGTACAGTACTCTTATGGAAGCCATAGCAGGTAGTATGTAGCATACAGTACACTTATAGAAGCTATAGCAGATAGTATGTAACATACAGTACACTTATAGAAGCTAGAGCAGGTAGTATGTAACATACAGTACACTTACAGAAGCTAGAGCAGATAGTATGTAACGTACAGTACACTTACAGAAGCTAGAGCAGGTAGTATGTAACGTACAGTACAAAGCTATAGCAGATAGTATGTAACATACAGTACACTTATAGAAGCTATAGCAGATAGTATGTAACGTACAGTACACTTATTGAAGCTATAGCAGATAGTATGTAACGTACAGTACAAAGCTATAGCAGATAGTATGTAACATACAGTACACTTATAGAAGCTATAGCAGATAGTATGTAACGTACAGTACACTTATAGAAGCTATAGCAGATAGTATGTAACGTACAGTACACTTATTGAATCTATAGCAGGTAGTATGTAACGTACAGTACACTTATAGAAGCTATAGCAGGTAGTATGTAACGTACAGTACACTTATAGAAGCTATAGCAGGTAGTATGTAACATACAGTACACTTACAGAAGCTATAGCAGATAGTATGTAACATACAGTACACTTATAGAAGCTATAGCAGATAGTATGTAACATACAGTACACTTATTGAAGCTATCGCAGGTAGTATGTAACGTACAGTACACTTATAGAAGCTATAGCAGGTAGTATGTAACATACAGTACACTTACAGAAGCTATAGCAGATAGTATGTAACATACAGTACACTTATAGAAGCTATAGCAGATAGTATGTAACATACAGTACACTTATTGAAGCTATCGCAGGTAGTATGTAACGTACAGTACAAATGATTCATAGATGTCCTTCACAACAGGATGCATTGGCAATAACAACCTTTTTATTTATATGCAGTCGATGATATTCACAAAAACAAGCAGAAAACAAAAAGGAAGTGCTTCCTGGTGCTATAATATGCATTAACCTGACACACGGCAAGGGGACAGGGAAACCGCAGGAATTCTCAGTTATTTACCTGCTGAGATGTTCTTGCCGTCCCACCAGCTTTCTACCCTCCAGTCTTGAATTACTACCAGGAGGAAACTGAGCCTGAAGCACAGACAGTATAGGAATGTTGGATAGAAACAAGCTCAAAACAAAAATAACAAGCTATGCACAATAACAACTAAGTTCATGACCCCATAGATAACTAACAAGCCATAAGCCACATCACGTATATAATTGATATCAGACAAACGAACACAAGGAAGTGGTCGACCACACTCATTTTCGCACCTCATATCCATCCGGGTTGTGCATAGAGAATAAATCAGCGACGCCGCCTTCACCGCCTTCACCGTGCTGCTGCCACAGAGCGTCACTGAAGCTAAACAAATTTGTGTCGTTGTTGCCTGCTTGTCCTTCATCTTCGACTATTCTAGAGACCATGTCATCCATTGCCTGGCTTGTGCTGCTTTGATTGAGTTTATCATCTGATTTGGTAGTTGTTCCCCCATCGGCTGACATCCAAGCCGAGCTATAGTCCATGTATGTCATTCTCGGGTCCATCTGCTACGCAGGGGTAATCAACAATGACCATTCAATCAGATGGGAAACTCTGAACAAGCTTTAAATATACTAACTGCTTGAAAAACTGTCTCATTACTTGACATAGGATACACAAAGAGCAAACAAAAACATAATTTCCTCAGCGTCAAGGCCTAATTTGCTATCATTGATCATTTGACACCCACTTCTGTCCGAGATATTTGCATAAATAACAAGACAGACAGCAATGTGAGAGAGGCAGTCGAGTCTGCATTAGGCAGCGCGTGTGTAAACCCTAAGTCTCTGCACCGAGCAGAATCGTTCTATTATATAGCAGTGTGTTTCCCAATTGATGATAACTTCTCATACTTGGCACATAGAACTACAGGAAGGTTTGAACAACCAACCTAGCACAGTGCCAGAGCACTCACCATGACACGGCAATTATTGATAACGCCCAGCGTGAAGGTTATAATATAGAATCATCTATCAATAGCAAAGCGCTCTATTGGTTACATAATTTGTAGGTCAATCGACTAACCAATGGTACTTATCGATATATTTGTTGATAAACAGTGCAGTCAGCTGATTGCAATAATGTTAACAACGTGCAGCCAGAGGTGATTGAATGTTGTACCACTGCCAAGTACGCTGTCGAGGAAGGCTCATTGAGAGGTGCCCGTGCGTGCATATATCCCTAAACTGTTCACACACCTCATGTCAAAAGGGCAATGTACAGCACAACAAAAACATGGCATTGTCAAGTTCTCCACTCCATTCACCACAAATGATAGTAACTTACATCCGTACTAAAATATGCGCCACATGCTCTGAGTGATCCTGGGGGTAACTGATTAAACACTTGCACTTGTTGTCCTGCTGATAAATTCATTATAACCACATCCTAGCTTTTTTTCTCTTCTTGTTTCGCTTTCATTTAACTAAAACTGAAACGAACACTACTTCAGTTAAAGGCGTACCCGACTATGCAAATCGTTGTCAAGCCAATAAAGGATAATAACTTGACGCGGTGTAGAATAAACACAGGGAAACAAAACCTTTGGTACAAAACCCTGGACAGATGTGAGTAAAACTGTGATGTAACGATGGAATCTTCATCATAATAAAAAATGCTGTTCAATTTGTTGCTTTACAAAGTGTTATATAAACAGCTACTCAAGACAATTGCTGACAAACACCATTTTAGAAACTTCTAAATGTGGGGAAGCAGCGGTATAAGGTGAAAATGGCTCTGTTAGTAACAGAGTGCCACCTATCATGAATTGTAACATAATCAATTATATTAATTCAACTCACGAGACAGATTATTTTCAGATATAACGATTCCACAAACAGCTGATAAAAATGAATGCAACAGTGGAGGCTGACTATATGCAACCACTTCCACTGACCAACTACACATTTTGTGTCATGAAACTGAGATAACTTTCAGCGGATAGTGAAGCATTCCAACAACTTATGTGGGGTACAATGACGTAATTAAAGCCTACTTTAGCAAGGAACTTATGCACTTCCTTCTTAAAAGTTTTGTTCATACTAAACCAAATTGCTAACCAGCTGTTATAAAACTCTGAACTAAAAACTTGATTATTCTTATGTTGCGTCAAATACTTGTCATCAGAAAACTAAACAATGAAAGTTGTAATATTTTATTCCCATAAACAATGAAGTTATGTCATTATCAAACAACGATGATCAAACTTGATATTTATTTTATAAAAGCACTTGGATAATATTTATCATGACCCCACATTGTTTACATTGATTATCAGAATATAAATTACAACAAAAACACGAGTAAGTACTAGATTATTAGTATACCACATTACTGCTTGCAATGATTGGAAAAATATAGAATTAACACTATTAGTAGCTGACAGATCGATATACCTTCTTTGTCAGTAGTTGCAGTTAAGTTTTCTGCATCGCTCATAACAATAATAGTTTATTATTTACCCATAACATAATTGATAATTATTATTACACGAGCCCAATGCAGCATATTATTTATCAGAACAATAATAACTAACAATATAACATAATAAATCAAATTAGTAAAAATTTAAATAATTTTTTACTCATAATATACATCATGTAAATACATAATAATATAATCATTATTGAACTTGTACACAATTTCATACAACATAATATATGACCACTATGATCATTCAACCAAACATGATGATGATTATTACTACTAATAACATTGATATGTCATCATGAAGAACCGTGCTTGTAATAGTAATAGCGACTAGCAATTAATCATTTTTAAAAACAATAATTATAATAATCACATTAAAAAAGCTAACTGTCAATATTCATTACTAATTCCTTGTCAAATTTCATAACTCCATAATGACAACAACTAAGAAAATATATCACAACCAAACTTCCGATTACTATTAATGCTATGCATTGTATCTTTTGTCGTTACCACACTATAATATTTAATTCGTTATAATAAATAATAAAATATTAGAACGAGTATTATTAAACACTACTAGTAGTAGTCCGATAATAATAATTATAAATAAAACTATCAATATAACAACAATACTAATAACCTACTAGTTATTACTAATAATAAATAATATTAATATAACTACAATACTACTACTAATAATAATATCAAAGATAATCATAACATCTGCACACTACAGCGACTACTACTACTACTGTAACTAAACACTTAGTAGTAACATTGAAACCGTCTTGCCAACTATAACAACAAGTGTATTAGAAAGACTAATAATAATAATGTTAGAACTACCTCCTACCAATAACTTACTACTACTAGTAACTTACAAACAGTTACTAGTAATAATTCAATAATAATAATAATTTTTTTTCCTTTACTACTCACCAACCATTAACCAGTGCCACTACTACTAGGTGGTACTACCTACAACTGCCACTACCACCAACAGCGTCATACCTACTACTATTATTATCTACAACAATAAAATATTATATAATTATTATTACTTACTACTACTAACTACTACCTACCTAGCTATCATCAATCACTACCTACTACAGTCTACTAACTAACTACTACTACTACTACCACTATTCCGATGACTACTGTGTGTGTTACTTATTTATTAATGACAAAAACCTATAGCAAAACAATGGTATCCAGTAACTTCTTTGAGTAGTACGAATAAAAAATAAATAGGGTAGCAAGGGTAGTAGTACTATCGGTTGTAGCCCAGAGAGACAACAACCGTCGCTCACACGCGTTTGTCGCCATGTGGGGGAAACAAAACCAAAACAAAGAAGAAAAAACACAATACTCCTGTAAACACAACAAAAAACTTCCTGAAAAACCAATGCCTGTTGTACTCCTTTGTAGAATAATTACCTGAGCGTCACATAAAACCACTAACCTCCTTTGTGAGAGAAATAAATGTAAAAAAACTTACTTATTCATTGCAAAAATTCCCAGCTGTGCTTGAGGATAATGGCGCTTTGGCTGTTTAATAATAAACCTTGGACTCCCTGTCGGTACTCGTTAGTTGATGGTGAATCGAAGCAGCTTTACTGAATGTACTTGCCCATCGCATGATTTTATACTTCAAAAAAGCAAAATAGCATTTCCTGAGGAGCATAAAATGAAGTTATTCCCAATTGTTGAACAAATTAAAGATTGTCTCGAGGAATAGGGAGGTGAACAAACTCACCATTTATCACATGTCTAACGCGTCGAGAGGCGCGAAACAGTTTGCCAAGACACGTGCGTATAGGTGCGTACAGGTTGCTATAGGAGTTGTGTACTCTTTTTCACATTTTATGTAACTTCGATTTATGGTATATCGTCATGTTCGTTGGCCGTCGGATTTATCTGACGGCTCCAAAGATATTGTAGGAAAGGAAAACTCCTAATACAAATACACAGTTGTAACTTGTGCGAGATGAAAAAACACTATTTTTAACAAAACTTTTACGTGCCTATAGCATATTTTTTTCTCATAAATTTGTTATACATACATATTAAAGTTATTGAAGTGATATAAAAAGCTCTTTATAAACCCCTAGCACATGTTTATTAATTATTTCATCGGCACTCACGGTAATCTGCTACAAAAATATACGTACTTCATGCAAAATAAAATATAAATTTTCGCCTTATTGTGGGCGTAATTTAGCAAGAAAATTTGCTCAACTTCAAGCTATCAACGAACAAATAATGTATAAAACTAATTTAAACTTGCCTAACAAAAAGATAAAAATATATATAATTCTGAATCTGAGAATTGTTTGAATACTGATTTCATTACTTGTAAAATACAGTGATAAAACAAAGTTACACCTACCGCAGTGATTTCACAGATGTAGAATAGATGCATTCTAATGTGGCGGGTGAACGAAAGATCTTTTTGAATCATTGCTTGAGTCCGATGGGCGCAGTTGGGGAGGTGTAGGAAATGATATTGACTGGAAGCAAAGTCAAATAATATTTGTCAAATTATTGGCTCTAATCACTGAGGAGTAAGAGTAGATATGTGCTGAATAAGACCTGAGAAAGGAAGCCCTTACGTCGTGTTGTGCGTGCTAAAACCAAGGAGTTACAGTATTCCAACTCCCTGCTATATGTAAAAAAATGAAACTGAAATAATGTACACTCAGACCATATACAAATTTGGTTCTTGCCTAACAAAAAATAATCAAGCTTGAAAAGTAATTTAGACGAATTATTAAAATTACAGAAGTCTTCCAGGGGTTTAGGGTTTTCGCAAATTGAGCGAGAATGCATATAAATCCCTTTAGAGTTACAAAGAAGAAGTCACGGCAGGTATTGGGTGTGCGAACACCCTTGAGGGGGCCTCCTTCCCATTACCATAAGAAAACCAGAGAAAGTTATTGCAGATAAATAGCGGTTTGTTCACAACAAACGCTACTCAGTTAATATAGAAGTAGATTAATAGATTAATATGAAGTTTATATAACAACTTGGTGAAGATTTTTGCGGTTAACATGAAAACAAGTGGCCAGTAAATGCCAGGAAACCGGTGAACAAGACCACCTCAGCCTGGTTGGCAATGCATGTGAACACTACTGAGAGACAACCATATGCTGGCTGGCATTTATTATAATCGTTATGGTTGCCTCACAGGGAGAACACAACTCCATATTACTATTGATAATGGTGCCAAGATTGGCTTCCTCACAAGGAGAACACAACTCCATATTACTATTGATAACGGTGCTGAGATTATAACAAAAAGACAACTCCATATTGCCATTAATTAATTATCATTCATAACACTGTAGCTCTGTACAACTTCCTCTGTACATTTTCATAATGCCTACAAGTTATTTACTGCACTTCCTGTAATCTCAACTTGTTATACAACACATCTGTTATACAACACATCTGTTATACAACGCATCTGTTATACAACACATCTGTTATACAACGCATCTGTTATACAACGCATCTGTTATACAACACATCTGTTATAAAACACATCTGTTATTCAACATATCTGTGATACAACACATCTGTTATACAACGCATCTGTTATACAACGCATCTGTTATACAACGCATCTGTTATACAACGCATCTGTTATACAACGCATCTGTTATACAACGCATCTGTTATACAACACATCTGTTATACAACACATCTGTTATACAACGTATCTGTTATACAACACATCTGTTTTACAACACATCTGTTATACAACACATCTGTTATACAACACATCTGTTATACAACACATCTGTCTCATTCGCATGCTTTGCTTTTCTGTTCCATCACAAATATCAATAACACAACACACAGGGAGCATAGATATATACATATATGATTTTATTGGAGCACGGGCTCGGCAGCAGCCAAGTCAGCATGAGTAGACAAATCAGGATTACCTGATGTGAAGGTGTGAATAACACAATTGTTCATGACATTTTCTAGAGTAGTTCCAGCTAGAGAAAGTCTAAACGTCTCTATAACAGGAAGTGCTTTACTTATAAACTTGAAACGCGATTCAAAATGCGAAGACGTTATCTGAGTATCAAGATATGTTAAATCGTTACCAAACAAAACAACCCTATCTAAACTAAACCAGTTCTTCCACAGAATGTTATTAAAAAGCTCAAACGGACAACGAGGCATAAAAAATAATGTTTTAGAAATCACTGTCCTTTTGCCGTAATCATTATGAGGTAATACTGTTATGTCATAGGAGCTCAACAGTTGTTTGTCCTGTCTGTTAAATACTGGATCAAAGATTTGAGCTGTCAGGGAGAGCCGGTCCCTCAGAGCTAGGAGTACAGCTAGCTGCTGCCGGCTTGCAAACATAGAGGGTCCACCGAGCAGGCTGCCCAGACCATAGCAGACGATCTCATTGATCTCTTCGTGGTCACTTATCCGAACAATCTTATTATTTATGGCAGACCAAACAGGCCCAGTGGTGATGTCAAGCTTGTAGCTAGCTACCTGCGCCTTCACTCGGCCTATCTCCTCTACAGTCACATTAGTTTCTATTGGATGTACATCTAACGAGCTCAATGGCTCTGAGATTGGTCCTTTGTTGACTTTGGCCGACTTTTTTTTTCTTCTCACCAACACAAAACCATCTTCCTCCATTATTTACATCTACCTAGAATTACATTAAAACATACTAGTGACATTATCTACCCAAATGGCTACAATCTAAGTGTTCAATGAAAAGGACCAAAAATTTTCAAATAATGGCAAATTTTTAATGATTTTCAGGTATTTGAATTTATGAAAAAACTGTAAAACTGTAGAAAGTTTATGCATTAGTTGTTGTTATTAAACGCGAAGCCGGTAGAATTTCTCAATGAAGTTGTAGCGGAACTAGTATGCAAAGATGTGGACTGGAGCTATCAGCTTAAATTTTACTGAAGGAAAATAAAAAACAAATAAAGCTTTTATCCTGCAAAAAATTTAAGAAAATAATTGTTTCATAAAGTGTACAGTATGGTAATGGGAAGCACCATTACATATTGGTACTAGACAAGACACCACTGAATGGTGTAACAGTTCAGCGAACAACTTAACAAAAAAGGAGAGCAAAACTTTGTCTACTTCCTCACTACTTTAACTTTTCTATCTAATTGGTGAATCACTGCTGATATCATGGTGCAAACTAGCATAATTTGTTGCATAAGCTGCTAGCTCAGAAAAATGGAGTTTTCAGCAAATTGAAATGAAAACTCCCATCACCGTCTATGCGTATTTTCAGATTTGAGATTTGTTAAAGAAAAAGTTTTCAACATGGCTCCTCACAGGCTTTGGTCTGACAGATTTAACTCTACTTTCTTATTTCACTATGATTCATTTCTTTTAAACTACAATATCGGTTAACAAACTAACAACTGTCAAAATAATTGATTAATAGAAAAGTGTAAAGTGGTCCTACACATATACCAGAATAAACAATAAACATTATAGTTTATTTAATATTTAACATCAGGAAGAGTTCACTTTCTGAGCTGATGGCGTATGATTTTTGTGTGTATTTATTGCGAGATGATACAATTAGCCAGGAAGCTAACATCTGTTGGGCCTGAATATTCTCACACAAGAGATTGCTTTGCAGGGTGCAACGTTTAACTAATGAGGGGGAAAGAGAGATAAAGGAGAAATGGGAGCTCAAGGCCAACAGAGTCGCAATGCATTCCTACGTTGTACCATCTGCAACTTCCCAGGTTTCATTAACCACTTCATTATCCAGTCATTCGTTTTCATTCACTCGTATAAAAAAGACCATATACCAATATGAGGTATTTTATTGCTATTATGCTGCTGTTAGCCTTGATAAATTATTCCCAAGCTGCCGTGATAAATATTTTGAACGGTGCTCCAGGTCTGTGCACGGACAACCCAAATGCCTGTAGTAAGGGATACAAGTGTGTAGCGTAAGTTGCTTATACATTAATATAAAACATCCGAAAATTATATATCAAGTGCTTCAAAGCGATATTGTGTTAGCTATGTACGATTAATTTCATGCAGAAGATATATATATAAGTAACAACCTTTAATCACTTCAAATACTGAAAGACAGTATATCAAATTTGGCTCAGCTAAAAAGTACTTTGCAAATTGTGTATTATTTGATAATTACTGATAGCCAATTTTAGGTCAAATGTCTGTCACTGAACACCGCTAATGATAACTTGAAGCTAACTTAAAGTTTTTGTGGCACATCTGGTTGCTTGCACTCATAACGACGGTACTGAAAGAACATACAAATGCATGAAGTTGAATAAACCGTTTAAGTTACGCTGATACAATTTTGTTGTTTGATATCAAGCTAGGCTTTTGTAAAATAAAAGTTTGCGGGATAACTCCTCCCTGTAAAACTCAAGACAACACAGTCCAATGCAGTGGACATGTGTTAATTATTTTCAAAAATGGATTACACTTTTTTAATGTGTGGAATAGAATAGACTTTCGTAAAGTTTCTAATGCAACGCAACTAAAAAGCTAAACATTGTTCCGAATTACACTGGTAAGGACTAGCAAGGGCTGTGTTAATATAATTACAAGAGAATCATTTTATTTAATTTCTTTCTATTCACAGGTACTCGAGACAATATTCTAGAGCACTAGCAATGAAATTACGAATACCAGTGCCAGCAAACGGTATACTTAAAGTGTGCGACTTTCAGATTTCACGCATATTTGGATGAAGTCCACCAGTGACTGGCCAACCAAGTATTCTAAAATAAGATTTGATGTCTTCTTTCAGCTCTGAAGCATTACCTATAGAATACTAAAACGAGCCCTTAAGCCAATAAAATATACCACCACTCCTCGGGTGCAGTCATATTCTCTTGTAGAGAGTATATTTTGTATTGTGGTTATTTGTGGTTGTGTTGTTACCTCGATGTCTTCATATAAGCTAACAGCTTTGCTACGACATCCCTATAAAAAGACTGAGTGTGCGTACATACAGTTGTGAATGTACTTTATATACTACATATAGGAACGATGGTAGACAACAATAATGCAGCATAACCATATGAGTTTGCCTTGTGTACTTTTGGACAAACTTTTGAGTAACTTTTCCAAGGCTGAAAGTATCCACAAACTACCACATAATACTAAAAAACCTACATACAGAGTATCCAAGCGTTTTGGCTTAATATATGCGCTGATTTGCATTAGTATGCCAGAAACTCGTCTAATCTGCTTTGGTAATAATTTCTGATTTGAAGGAGAATTGACAGTGGCTTGTCACGCCGTTGACTAAAGGACATGTGTCAATGTACCACTTTATATCCATAAAATGTTATAAGTTGTCATTGTATTAGTATGTATCTAAAACTTTGTTGATAGATGCCTGTAGTTCATAAAATCAGTAGGCATGCGGTAAATTGTCGCAAAGCTAAATGTTTTGCAGGAAGTATCACAGAAGGTTTTAACACTAGTGTAGAATACTTCAACCTTTTTCGCAGAGTATAGAGCTGTTTCCGCAAGCGCCATGAGTTGGCGATTGGTAAACAGATATAAGAACACCGCTCGCTCTGCTCTACCGTACTGGCATAGTGCTAATGATAACCGGCAGCATTATTGCCTTCATACTCACTTGCTATTGGTACACTGTTTAGCTTTCATGTCAATAGATAAATGTATTCATAGAGTAATTGCAAACTTCTTTGAAAGCTGTAGCAAAGTAAGAAAATCGTCAGATGATATCCGTTACAGATTACCAACGAGTTATCACAAAAAACTTGGTGCTAAAGCGGAGTCACTAGCGGTGGACGGCCACTGAAATTGTTAATAGAGCTGGAAGTGACAAAGATGCTGTCATGGTGGTGTTGGGTGTTACTGTTTGTATTGACAAATTGCTGGCTATTACTGCTTTTACATATCCCGCTGTTGGTAGGCCATGTTGTTTGTCTCGCCATACCTGGCTCAAGCCACCGCCTAAAATGGCATTAGCGTACATACTATGCATGCCCAGATTTTTTGCCTACCACCACATTATGATGCACAAATATGCGTTGACCGATGTAGTCTATGCGGTTAAAACTGGAGTTGATTTGCAAAGTATATTTCTTTCACATTATCTTTGTTTCGGCTTCTGACAAAATTAAGAGACCATAACAGTTATTTATAATATAATAATTCATATGTATTACAAGGCTACCTTTTCAATTCTGATTACCATAATTTATAACAATATCAACAATAAAAATTAAAATAATTATAGAATCAGTGGAAGGAATAAGAATAACCATTATATATAACACATGATGATGATGGTTATTAATACAATCATTAAATGGCTCACTAGGTAATGCCACCAAACGGCTTGAGCCCACTGTGTACACAGGACAATCAGTAAGAGTGGCCAGTTTGCAAGAGGCTTGGTCCAGAAAGTAGCTGAAGCAATGATAAAAGCCACATTTCCACGTGCTTTTGCAAATGAACCATTCTCCATGCCAACAGCGTACCATGCAGATCCAGTATGAATTCAGCGTGAAATATCCGTAGTGGAACAACAGTTAGCGAGAGAAAAACACAGGAATAATAGATTCTTACAAATGTCTTGATTATCGTTATTTAATCAGATTCTCATGTTTAACAATAGAAAGTTAACGACTCTATTAAATATATCTATATTACAAAACCAGAAACAGTGTAGTAGTGTTACATCAGCGAAAGTTTAATTTTCTGAGCTGCGTGAGTATGATTTCTTTGTATGCTCATTACAAGCTGATGCAGTTAGTCAGCAAGCTAATATCTGTAGGACCTAAATACTCTCATATAGCATGAGATTACTCCTTACAGCGAGATGGGGGAGGGAGAGGGCTCAACGACAATACTTGAAAACAGGTCAATAAATACCAGTACTCCGCAATATCTATGTGACGAAACAAGTACTCAGTATTGATATCCAAGATTAATTAGATACTAAAAAATCAATTTCACAAAATCAAAAACTCCAGATGCATCGCCAATAATGGTGGAACCAATGTCAAATACTTGATACTGGCCAATATTGTAATAGATTGTGACATCCAATAATATTGGACCCCAGGTAGTGCACCCTTACGCTACAGAGTTTGCGAAGACTCTATGAAAAAATAAATGTTCACGCAAAACAGAACACATGGAACCACCTGAGAATGACTTTTGGGCGCTAGGGAGGACTTGACATGTACATAGAATGTTATACGTGGATTTCAAAAAGTGACAACTGTATATTTTTAATTTACAAAGCCAGCTCTTTAGTTTGGAAGTTTTTTTGTGATTTTCTTGCACAGGTGTTATGCGGCGTCATCCAGTGCCTAATGAATATCAAAAATAGAAAAATATTATTTCAATGTTATATTATTTGTTTATTGATAACAAACTACTGACAATACAGTTATTCAAAAACATAAAATTTATTCAGTGGCTCACTAGGAGCCAAAAATTTCATTCTCAACTTACAAATATAACCACAATAACAATTGCTAGACATTTCAAAATTTACTTGATTCATAAACTGTTATTGCCTCTATTTTTAGCCATGAAAATGTTGAATCCTATTTTATTTGAACACAAATGTACCAATAGCACAATGTTTAAACCACGCATGATCTGATATTGGTCGTTACATAGAGACATCATATTATTCTTTTTCTTAATTATACTTTGCACCAGGTTATGAGGTGTTCTAGATAGTCAATATTTCCACATTACAAAATGAAAAATATTCTCGCTATATTTCCAATTCTTGCTCTGGTGAACACTTCGCAAAACAATGCAGCAACGCATTCAAGAGAGCGGACGGGTAAACCCATTACGTTTAAATTTACTTTGTATTGTACCATATGTATCGTCCCAGGTTTCATAATAAAATTCCCTTCCGTGTCATTTGTTTGTATTCACTTGTACAGAAAAGACCATATCCAAATATGAGGTTTTTTATTGCTATTATACTGCTGATGGCTATGATAAATTGCTCCCTCGCTAAATATGGCCTTTGCACAGACAATCCAGATGTCTGTGAATGGGATACCAAATGTAAACCATGAGTAAGTCATACAGTAATATACAACATTCCTCAAATACATTGTAGGTGCTTGAAGCAATATCGTGTTTTCTAGTCATAAAATGGGCATGTATGTAAAGTTTCTCATTCAGAATTTATACATATGACTAACGACATCTAACTGCTACTGTTACTGACAATTCAACTTTTTAGGCACAAAAATAATATTGAAAGTAGCACTTGATGATAAGTGACAACTAACTTGATGACTAACTCAGAATAACCAAATGAACATTTTAAACACAGCTAATAATAGGCCGAGACTTTCTTGGCAAGTCTGCTTTTCAATGGTAAAAAAATTGTCTTGCTTCACATTAAAACTTTATAAATATCATTGAAAAAATAAATCGCTGGGAGTTGTCCCTTCTCTAGTTCCGTTGACAAAATAAATCGCCAAGACTTTCGGACGGTTTTCCTAACGTTTTGGTTAGACCTACAATAATAATTTTTACACCATCGTGTAGAACAGACTCTCCTCTATTTTATGGTTTTTATTTGAAGAAATTCTGTCAGTCTAACCGGAAGCAGTTATATGTCAACCGCGCCATGTTCATTTTTCGGGAGAAGAAATAATTTTTTCTTGTTCAGCTGGGTTGAAATAATTTTTTGGCAAAGAACCTCCACGGATCCGATTTGTTCTAATAAATAGGTAAGTTATATTTATTTGAGCAGTCTGAAGTTATTCAGAAGTAAATCTGAGTCCAAGTAAATTATAAATTAATTATTTGGATGACGACGATAATAATACATAGTAATTTTTTAATTATTTTCACTTTTTTTCAAAAGTGTTGATTATTATGGTTCTTTATATCAGAAGATAGCGCTTGAGATTCTCTATTCAGTGGTGTAAAAAGTCAGGTGCTAGCTTTATTATTAAAAAAATAATTAATATTATTCTTTGAAAAAATTTCCTGGATTTTCGCAAAACAAGGCCATCTTTGATTGACGTGTTCTGGCTAATGTAGTAGCTCATTATTCTTCAAAAGTACCTACATGCATCAAAATTGAATTTCCTTTCTATCTGTCGCATCAGTTTTCTGTTTTGAGCTTTACTTTTGGTGTTTTTTCAAAGTAAAAATGTCAATTTTCAGAAATTTCGAAAAAAAGGGTGTCAAAAAAAGTATTTTTACCACTTCAGAAGTACAAAGTTAGCTTTAGTTAAAAATGTACTAATAGAATAGGTCTTGGTGAGTCTGATACTTTTCTTTTCAACTCTGTAACACTAACGGTTGAATTTAAAAAAGTTCTCAAAGTTTAATGATTTTTGTCAAAAGCGCATGAAACAAGAGAGATCAATCAGGCATAAAGCAGACGAAAATTAAAGAGTTTTATGTAACCGCCGAATGAACCTAGTCAGAAATCGTTCTTTTAGCGCAAACATGACAAACTGCTACAACCCGTATCTACGGGCATACATTACTTGTGTGCATACATTACTTGTGTGCATACATTACTTGTGTGCATACATTACTTGTGTGCATACATTACTTGTGTGCATACATTACTTGTGTGCATACATTACTTGTGTGCATATTACTTGTGCGCATACATTACTTGTGTGCATACATTACTTGTGTGCATACATTACTTGTGTACATACAATACTTGTGTGCATACATTACCTGTGCGCATATTACTTGTGCGCATACGCGCATATTACTTGTGCGCATACGCGCGTATTACTTGTGCGCATACATTACTTGTGTGCATACATTGTAGGGATACATTAATTGTACGCATATAATAATAAAAATATGTTTAATTGAGGGCAAAATGCAATTTTTTCATGTAACATAAAAAACATGAATAGTCTTCCAGGGTGGCTATTAGGGAACAGTTTGCCAACACACAAAGACAGGCTGGAGTCAGATGCATCATCAGATTCCATCTATAAAGCTGAAAGGTTCATCTCGTTACTCCTTGTTAGTTTTGACAGCAGGCTTGCAGCACTTGGACTACCAAGGCTAATATGTAGATATACCATGCCATTACTTATTTTAATTTACTTTTACATCAATGTTATAGGAATTGACAAACCAATCACACTATCAACAAATCTTTCAGAAGTCTATCTGACCAATAGCACAAAATAACATGAAAAATAAAGTTAGCGCCGCACTGGTAAAAACAATGGTGGTTTTGTATTCATTATATTGCCAGCGTTAGCAAGGGTTCTGCAATGACCAATTACAACTCAATAATTTTATTTATTATTTTTTATTCACAGGTACACCAATGCAAAATCTGCAAATGTAGCAAAGCAAATAAATATACCACTGCCAGAAAATTCTATTCTCAAACGCTGCTGGAAAAATATTATATGGGGATAAAGACCACACCAAACAAGTCAACTGGATAGCTGAAAAAATTGTTGATATATTTTTCTGAGCTCTGAATAATTTATCGTTTTTCTAAATCTGCCAAGTTCTGTAATGACCCTAATTACTAATAAAATATAAAAAAAAAACACTTGGTGTGCAGACAAATTCCTTTGTAAATAAGTATATATTATTATGTGGAGGTTTGTTGGTTGCATGCTGTTACCTCAATATCTACATGTAAGCTAGCAGCTTTACTGAAAAACTACGCTACAGAAATATTGAGTGAGTGTGTATGTATGTATGCACTTAGCATGTATTTTATATACTACATAAAGCAACTTCGGAATATACCAATAATGCAATTTTCAACTTGTGTTTGCTGTGAACTTTGGAGAAAAAGTTTAGCAACTTTCTTTCACAGCTAGAAGTATTTACAAAACCATCACGTAATACTGAAGAACCTTCATACAGTGTTATGCAAGAGTTTTGGTTTTATAATATGACAGAAGCTTGTATAATCTGGTTTTGGTTTGAAACAAAATTGGCAGTGGCTTGTCGTAGCATTTATTAGAGGAAATTGGGCCAATTGTATTGACATGTATTTGAAAGCTTGTGGGTACAGGTGGTTTATACACAAAATGGGCATGAGGTGAATTTGTTACATACATCACAGCGCGAGTTTGGGCACGAACGTATCATACCTTGAATATTTTTAATATGTCTAGCGCTGATTTCACAGGTGCTATCAATTATAGGTTTGTATGTAGATAGATACTACAATATCCCTGGCTCTGCCATACTGACATTATGCTTTTGATAAATAACAACATTATTGCCTGTTTATTCACTTGTTAGTAGTAGGGCTGTGCCATGGTTCAATAGTTTAATCAAGATTAATCTTGTTGTCAAATTTATTGATCTTAATTAATCGCAAAATTAATCTCCTGCGATATATCTATAATTAGCTCTAATTTTCCAATATATAGTTCTGATTTTTCCGAATCTATTAAAGATTATAAGCATGGGATTGCATTATGGTGGATTGGAATTTATTTTCAGTCATAGACAAGGTAAACAAAGCACATTAATTCTATATGTGTTTATACTTGTGTTTATTCAGTTTCTGCCTATTAATTATTATTTCTGATTCATATTATTATTATTAGTTGCTGATACTAATATATTACTATTTACCATAATCACTGAATTTAGCATTTTTATTGATCACTAACAGAATAGTAGTAATATCATTTACTAGTGTTACTTATAAAATTACTTTGTTCCTTTATCATATTATTGTTACTGTAAATTTTTTATCACTTCTATTACTATTGCACAGCCAGTCTCATAATCTGTTCCCAATCATACACATGGCGTGGCTCACTCACACTGCGTCTCTGTCTTAGTCATGGTGAATACTCCATTCAATGGGGTCCCGGCAGAGTAGTTTCGCTTTAGTGATGCAACCGGAAATAGCATGGTCGATCGTATAACTTATGATTAGAAATCACGACTTGCTTGACTATTATTTAGATTTTAGACAATTTAAGCCATTGATATAACAAAATTTATGCAGTTTAGGAAGCTCAAGGAATCAATATAGCCTTTGAACTATTTTTTTTTTTAATATTTTGTTTCATTCATTTTTTAAAAATTAATTAAATATTATGCTCGTGTGTAGAGCTATAGCTTTGCATTTCGCGGCTCATTGAGCTTGCCAACATAAATTAACGCTGTTGTTATGAGCCAGGTCCTGGCAGAATATTTTGGTGATCTGTCGAGCACGGGCCAAAAACATTCCGTGGCCGTGTTCACTTGCTATAGGACTGTCTTAATTTCAAATCATTGGCCGCCATTGCATTAGTTGGAATCATCATCAAGTGTGATTATGAAAGCCTCACCCTATCTTGTTTGAAGGAATTGCTAAAAAAAAACAAAAATGTACGGACAACTGAACGCAAGAAGGAGCTAGCTGATTGACAGGTTATAATTATTATTAGTATCGTAATATTAACGGTTGGAACAACGAACTACGAACAACAAGAACCATTATACTAATTATTATAATAATAACAATAATAATAATTAATGGCATATAGTTATAATTTTATTATCTTTTAATTTCAACTGTTGCGGTTGTTGTTATTTAATTAATTAATATTATTTATATATCTTATTATTTTATCTATTATTTTTTTATTTTATAATAATAATAAATTATGATGACTTATGTTAGCGGCGCATCGTCAGTTCTATACACCTCCAAACCCATCAGCTGTCGTGAATAGAAAAAAAGTTCCTTCAGTATCGGATAAAATGAAGCGACTTTCGTTTTAACAGTGCTATCGATGGAAAGCATGCTTCCGGTTCTTTTGATAATAGCTCCGCAGAAAAATCTGCCGGGACCCCATTAGGTTGAGCTTGTGAATGAGAGCTGTTTGCTTAGACTTGCAGTCACAAATGCATGCTTGAGTGCACGGCTCAGTTGTTTTGTAACTTCTACTGACTCACAAAGCGTGTCTGCTGCTTGCAGGGCAGGCCATTACTAACTATTGCCTAGCGTAACGGTAATCACGTAGTAGTGTTTGATTTCCACATTACAAACAATAATAATGAAAAATTGCCATTATTCAAACGAAATTGCAATTGTCAATTATAAAAAAGTGAAACACACAAGTCACTACAAAGGAAAAAATGTTATTGCTACTAATGGAGATTAATTAAATAATTATTTTTAATCACGTTAATTTTTTGGGGAAATTGATCGCGTTAATCGTGAAAATAACGCGATGAAAGCCCAGCCCTAGTTAGTAGGTACCTTGTTGTGCTTTCATCTCAAAAATTTTAGGTGTTTTCATAGAATAATTGCCAACTTTTTGAAAGTTAGGGCAAAATGAGGCAATATTCATAATATGACAACAAGTTATTGAATGTCTCGATGCCTGCGGAGACCACTAATAATGTCCTGCTGCAGGGAGACATTTCTACATGTGGCTGGGGTATAACAGCCAGCAGGAGAAAATACAAGAAGATTAGTAATTGGTCTCTCGAAATACATTGATCATTACCACTTAATTGGCTTTTTCAGGTAACGATTTATCTGGTCATTGTGTAACCAAGAATGTTTAGCTTCTGTGTTTCTTATCGATTATATTTATTGTGATTAGACTTTTCAATCAACACATGCCCACACTCATATTTTATATATATTGTGGTAAAGTGTTATTCTGTTTCCTTCATCTTATACATTCACTATGTTATCATGTTGCAATTGGTTTTATAATTTTTGGTGTATTAAAATATTTCAACTTGTTACAAGCTATCAATATTATGTTTTATTTGGAACTGCTATGTGTTATCTGAGTAATTGTTGGTTATCATTGCGTCTGTCTGGATACGTAATTGTTGAGCACTTCACAATGAAAAAAACTTCTGGGATAGGTGGCTTTGTATACTAGTTTGCTTGGGTGGTCATAGCTAAAAACATTGAAAAATTATGTGAGTCTCATGATGCTTAGTTATGTCCACTAGTGAAAATACTTCACAGTATGTTTGGAAAAGTTGGCGTATTTGTCCACAACAAACCGCTAGTGAAAAGGTAAACTACAAAAAAGATTATGTTGGTCCGAAGTTTCTTCTACATAGTAAGCCTTATGCTTGAATGACTATCACAGATGAAATTGCATATTGAACTGACTGCCAGTTTGCTTGCCTTTTTGATGTAATAACTCAATAATGTATGTGCTATGCCATGTGCACTGTCCTGCTTTGGGTTTGATTCGAGATGTAGATTGAGCTCTCAGGAATTAGTTTTTGTGTTCAGTATCCTTTTAATCATGTGATGAGCTGTTATGTCATGTTTTCTGTACATAAACTGGCTGCACCTCCTAGTTAGAGTGGTATGAGAAGTGCAATCAGAAGAATGGAGTAATACAGATTTGAAAGACCACTTTCTCATGCATTTTCTTTCCACGGACAAGCAAATACGCTGAGAAAAATAATTACAAGTATCATTTACCTATGAAATAATAAATAGAGATTATTGTAGGCCTAGAATAACACACCAGCAAACATAGCCGATTTTCTAGAGAAGGATATAACAAACATAGAATTCAGCTGATCAGAAGCCAGGTTAGGTTGGGAGTACGCCGAATTCCTGCTGCTGACTGGGGGGGGAGTCTGATACCTGGTAACAAAGCTGATCAGCTCTCCTAACAGCAGTGCATGTGTGCTTCCACAGATGTTGAGATAGCGATACCACGAAGGGGTACCTACCAATGTGACTATTATCATCATTCATAATTATTATTTATCACTAAATTATATAATGATCATAATAATGTCATAAATAAATAGTAATAATTATAAATTAACAAACTATATAATCATTAATATTGTACAAGAAAATAGCGTGACTTCCTGTGGATAATTTTAAACAAACAAAGTAACAATTCTGTAAACTGTGTACATGACAAACATATTGTACCCCTTTTTTTGTGTAGCCAATCTTATACTGCTAAGGCTATTTTTATACGTGCCTAAGTCACTCTTTGTTTGCCACCCTTTCTTTTGAATGTGATTAGGGCTAACTCCTACACAAAGGAATCTTACATAACGCTTTGTATAAATACAGCGACTGAGCCTTTCACTAATCAGTGTACACCAAGAGGCACAGCTAGACAATTCTTTCTAAGAATAAAGATAGCTTTACACTCACTCAAGCTTTATACTTGAACACTGTGCAACAGACAGCTTACTACTCTAGAAGGCAACCAGCTCTGACGACCTACTAGGTCTGGCAGCACTAGTGTTGAGTGACGAGTGATAGGCGAGGGACAGACTTGCCTGGCAGACTTTTGCCTACCACGGCCTACCTTCTAG
This sequence comes from Cryptosula pallasiana, assembly GCA_945261195.1. Lineage (NCBI taxonomy): Eukaryota > Metazoa > Bryozoa > Gymnolaemata > Cheilostomatida > Cryptosulidae > Cryptosula > Cryptosula pallasiana. Next base: position 17,782,071 of record OX183139.1, read on the forward strand.
CAGTTATGCAGACACTGAGACGGCCGAGCTGACAGCCACAGCTGTGATGATTATAGGTCTGCTCATGGTAGAAATTATAGGTCTACTAGGCATTCTAGCAATGAAAGGTTCATCCCTGAATGGCGTAGAAAAGGCTCTAGTAAGAGCAGGGTTGAAAATGATGGGACTAAATGCAGAGGTTATTGGGCTTTCCATGGTGCTAAAGCGTGTTTTTGCTGTGGCAGAGATGATCACCAAATTAGGTTTTGCCCAACTGTACACTGCTGGATTTGTGATGGTATGGGTCATACTTCCCAGGACTGCCGTTATAAAAGGTATAAACATACTGATAGGTATAGTCATCGAGGTAGTAGCTGCAGTAGTGAAGGGAGTTGTGCTAGTGAAATGAGTGAGGTTCACATAGGTCATGTAAGGTTTGCTCCTGTGGCCCAACCTGCAAGTGGTGTCAGAGTTAGGGGAGCTCACGACACCCTTGAAGCCCCTACCAGACCTACCCACTCTGAGGAGCTGATCTCAGCCCAGAGGGACTCGTCTGTTAGGCCTGTGGAAGCTTCGGCTCCTGCGGAGGAAAGCCAGGAGGTAGTTGCTAAGCAGTCACTTGTGACCCGGCAACAGCTCGCCTCCGAGGCTGTTCAGAGGCCTCACTCCGGTGAGAACATGGATTGCGATACTCACTCCGGTGAGGGAGATAGTGCTACTCACCTAGGTGAGACTGTGATAGGTGAAGGAGAGAGTCAATTGTGTGACTCAGATCCAAATGGAGGTGGAGGTGAAGGCCAATTGTGTGGTCCGGAACCGAAGCCAAATGGAGGTGGAGGTGAAAGTAAATTGTGTGACTCAGATCCAAAGCCAGGTGGAGGTGAAGGCCAACTGTGTGGTCCGGAACCAAAACCAAATGATGATGTGGTGCGAGATTGGTTTGACCGCTGTGGCGATACAGACGATAGCGATCCTGGTGAGATTGAGTATTTGTGGTGAGCGGCCAGTGGTAGGTATGACATGGGTGAGGTATGTGTTTGTTCTACCTAACTGTGCACCTTGCCGGTGTGGATACTGTCTCTGCCCCTAAACAAAGTGCGTAGTTTGAAGTATGCTTATGAGGATGTTTCACCTCTGAAGCTAGCTGTAACTGTTGATCTTGTGTATCGTGCTAGTTTGAAAAAAAAGAGCATGTTGTTGTTATAATCGTGCATTATGTAGTTATTGGATTAGTGAAGGTTAAGGGTAGCTAAAGGATTGTGGATAGCTGGAGGGGATTAGAAAGCTGGGACTTCTGGAGTGGCCACAGTGCGTGGTGGTTGTGTTGTGCTGGAGCTTCCAAATTATACCTAGTGAGTGATTTAACAATTACTACTATATAATAATAATATATATATTTTTTACATACTACATACATATATATACATAATAATAATAATAATACAACAACATTCACTACAACATACACTACTACTACATACATGCACCATCTGTTGGATATTGATAAACTAGTGGAGACGGATAAAACACAAGCACTCACCAGTAAGATTCAAATCCGAAGGGCAGCAGATGACGCTCTGTCCGACGTTACGCCTTTAGCTTTAGGCTTTGTGTACATCAAGCGTCTCCGCAATCCGTGATGGTGTATAGAACCTTAGCCTATTATCTTAAACCCAATAATTCCTGAAGCATATAAAGATGCATATCCAACATGCCCCCTTCTTTGGGAAAAGCCACCAGCGGGAAATTACCATTCATAAACAATAAGCATATGTATGTACAGCATCTATTGGAGCCAGTTAACACATACAGCCACCAGTTACTAGCAAATCATCAAGAAGCACCTCAAGCCTCAAGGAGCAGTTAATAAAGTGTTCATATACCAAACGAAGGTTAGTATACCGAGCATGCAAGAAATCATCAGTACCTTGTATACGTACCAGAGATAAAATATAACAGACCTGAAACAAATATATACCCGGTTAGTAAAAGCTATGTATCTTTTGAAACTGAAGTTCCTTTTTATACTGGACAATGAACTTACTATATACTTGTAAATACTAAACCATTGACAAACATTTGTAATACCGTCATTCCTATGAATTATCCAGAAGTACCCAGTACTCAACCCAGTTTTAAACCTTTTAATCACACGCGAGACATCAACCTTTCGGTAATCTAGTCTCTTACCACACATACGCGAGACATCAACCTCTCGGTAATCTAGTCTCTTACATACACGCGCGAGACATCAACCTCTCGGTAATCTAGTCTCTTACCATTCAAACGCGAGACATCAACCTTTCGGTAATCTAGTCTCTTACATACACGCACGAGACATCAACCTCTCGGTAATCTAGTCTCTTACCATTCACACGTGAGACATCAACCACCGGTATCTAGTCTCTCTGCACATACTCCCAATAAACACTCGCGTATTTATATGTTTAAACCTGTACTCCTTGAACTCTTAATGTCCATTACCTTATATAAGTGAAGCCTGCAAACATCTTTACTGAAGTATTTCTTCGTATAGCAAACTTCTTGGCCCACCACCTATCATCTACATTACCTCTGCCATTTTCCTTTTACATCAAAAGTATCAGTGTTTGTCAGTAAATTTAGTTTTCTGATTTCACGTAACCCCAAGATATTTCTAGTGGAGCCCTTGACCACATACACTGATATCACAGATGAGCTGGAAAAACTTCCAATGCAAACCTTCGACATTCCAGCTACACACAACTTGGAACCGTCCACTCCTACGAGTGACTCCGCAGGCCTACGCAATTTCAAATTCAAACGTTTGCCAGTTTCTTCGGTTAACACTGACACCCCTGCACCGGTGTCTAGAATGAATTCAGTCTCACTTTCATTAACTTTCAGTGAGCATTTGATACTGTCCCCAATACAATTTGAATCACTCATTAAACTATTTACAAATCTCACTTTACGTGGGGAACCTTCACAACCACTGCCATCACTACTTTTATTATAACGATGGGGTGAGTTGCTATGATCTAACATGTTATCACGTCTACTACTTTTGGTATTACAATCTTGAGAAGTGTGTCCACGCCGATCACATATAAAACACCTAGTATCGGGGCAGTTACGCACTTGATGTCCGATTTTCCCGCATTCAAAGCATTTACTACACTTCCTGGTTGAAGAGCTAGGTCGTTCCAAATACCTACTTGATGAAGGAGAACTCTCCGATGAATTAGAATTGTAACCACAACTAGGCCTGTAGCTACCATAGTACCCTCGTCTGTAATACCTACTTGACTGTCTTTTACTAGTTTCTTCATGTTCAGAACTTCTATTGTATTTACTACTGGGAGAATATCCCTTATACGAGTCCCTGTAAGAACCGCTTCTGTCGCTACCATCACTAGATCGGCTACGGTCACGTGGGTGACTAGAATATCTTTCATAGTTTCTACTACCTCTACTTGATATCCAGTATTTACTAGGGGAGCTCTGATGATCGGATTTAGTGTCCTCATAATTTCTGCGATACCTTCTACGTCTATTTAAATATAACCTATGCACTGATTTCTCGCTATCTGAATTATAAGGACTTTCACAAGATGACAACTCACTGACTTTATTAACATTGGATATTTTCTGATCGACAGAACGGCCTGTCTTGACAGCGCTCAAAATTTCTTCCGACACATTAGCCATTTGTCTGGCCTTTAGTTTGGTTGACAACTGTAGCCAAGAAAGTTCCGTTTCTTGCATTAGCATTTTTCGAACTGAAGAGTCACGCAAACCATTCACTGCAAGGGCTACTGCAAAACGTTGTCTCCACTCATCATTATCAACACCCAGGTTCATATCCCGGCTAAGTTTTTCTACTCTCAACAAATAGGCGGTCTCATTTTCACCACAAGCCTGAGAAACTGTGACAAATTTCATGGTTCTGACGTAAAAACTTTCCCTTCTATCGTAATGATTTTGCAAAACATGAAGTGCTTGATCAAAACCATCATCGTCTTGGTTATCTAGATTAAAGCCTAGTGACTGTAAAATCGTTATACCTTCGCTACCAATAGCACTAAGTAAAGCGAGCAATTTTGTTCTACCTCGGAACCTATCTACTAAACGAGTTTCATCATTGTCTGTCACTTCTTCTTTACCCAAAGTCAACGTTGACAACTCCATTGAAACATTGAATTGAGTTAGCCAATTATTAAAAGACAATGAAGGATTTTCACTACATATTATCAATTTAGGAAATGATTTCAGATCTAACCTATTGTTCATGTGAGCCATGTTGGCCTAAATCAGTCAACGTACACGATAAAACGAACTGAAATTGTACTGGACTACTTCACCGGACACTGTTATTTTCGTATCCAAATAATGACACTATGCTAACACTTTCAACACCAACTTGACAACGTTTATAACAATAACAATGTCAACAATAACAAATGTAACAATCAATATAATTATAACACAACAGAATTATCACTTTGTTTGCTGTAACTACACGCAAGAATGATAGTATTTCACAATAATTCACTGTGACACTGTAAATTTCCACTTTCCTGTGGATCAATTCAACACTTTCAATGTTATACCCACTTGGTACACAAACACTTTACAGTAGAGCTCACTTAGCTCTATATATTGCACTGTATTAATTTTTCACTCGTTATTGCTGATACCCACACGGTAATTAGCAACACTTAATATAACACTCTATTTCACTATTTTATATCACTTCAGAACAACACTATAGTACTGAACACTGTAAGCACACTGTAGCAACACTATGATAACACTGTGGTAACACTATAACAACCACTTCATACACCACTGTAGCAACACAATATCAACACTGTAGCTACACACGTAACGGCACTGTAACACCACGGCTCAAAACACTAGCACAACACAGAGCGCACTCAGCTCTAAATATAACACACAACACTTGACAATTACACTAAACACTAGTTTGTTGGCTTTTAGCCACACAATATCAACACTGTAGCCACACACGTAACGACACTGTAACACCACGACACAAAACACTAGCACAACACAAATCACAGAGCTCACTCAGCTCTAAATAGTACGCACAACACTTGACACTGAATAAATACACTAAACACTAGATTGTTGGCACCCACACGGTACACAACAATGAACACTGAGGCACAAATAATAATCACCAGAAACCAGTTCACTTGGTAGTAATGCAGATCACTTGTTGCACCACTGACACCAAACAATTATTATAATTATTGGTGTTCACTCACTTAGTACACAACTATATCACTGTAGCACAAATAATAGAGATTGTTTATATTTTATTTATTATTTAGTCAATAATAATAAAAAAACTAACTCACTCAGGACGACACACTAGTTGCGGTATGGAACTAAGTAACCACGGCAACAACTCTGTAATTGCAAACACACACTACTAAACTCTCGTAGTAGCTCTGTATAATATATAAACTTGCGACAATAACAACACCGCACCAAGTCAAGGTCACTAATTGAATTTGAAGGCTCACACACACGGCCTTCTAAAGACCAATATTTTATGTCCACACGACAATAAAATACACTTCTAGCACTCAACACACTATTATCACACGTTTTTAATAATCACTTATCACCACTGAAGGCTCTATGCCGACTGCGCCATGTTGGATATTGATAAACTAGTGGAGACGGATAAAACACAAGCACTCACCAGTAAGATTCAAATCCGAAGGGCAGCAGATGACGCTCTGTCCGACGTTACGCCTTTAGCTTTAGGCTTTGTGTACATCAAGCGTCTCCGCAATCCGTGATGGTGTATAGAACCTTAGCCTATTATCTTAAACCCAATAATTCCTGAAGCATATAAAGATGCATATCCAACACCATCAATCAATCATCATCATAATAATTCTTTAATAATAATAATTAATAGTAAGTAGTTAGTAAGTTACTAATAACTAACTAAGTAACTAGAATAGAAGTAGTAGTGTGTATTATATGTATATTATTATTATGAAATGATGTATTATTATTATTATTATTATTTATTTACAACAAATAAATAAATAGCTGACTTCACGTACTTGTTGCAAAGACTCAGAGGGTACTCTCCTCGTTTCATTAAATTATAATAATTGTTATGAAATTACTATGCGACTTTTAAATGAATTTCAATGGAAAGTTCTAAGCCGAATCTTGTGTCCTCGTCCAGTTTAATCTATCTTCTGCTGCATAAATAAAATTCTAATTCTCTCACTTCTACCGACCTTGACCGCAAAAAGCCTTAAATGTTTTGGGTAAAAATGGCGATGTCTCATACCGGCCCTTTAATACTCCAACTAACTCGAAGCTAAAATAAGTGGCTAACAACACACGTGTTAACTATCTATAAACAACAGTTAATAATAATAATGTTGTCATTGTTGTGATTGATCCTATAAATTGATCATGCACTGAAATCTTTCATCTAATAATGGATTTCAAGTTTGATTTTTTAACAGAAAATGCAGAAGAAAAAAATAGCCAGCGTATGTATATCTTTTTGCAAGGGTTCTTTCTATAATAATAATAATTAACAAATGATTTATTTTTATTATTATTATTTATTATTATGTAATGAATAATAATAATTATTATTATTTATTATCATCATCCTCAATTATTGTTTATTGTTATTAATCGTTGTTGTTTATTAATAATTATTTTAACGGTAAATGTTAGAGTTGTTCCGGCTCTCAAATTTTTTTGCCGATGCCGATTATTTTGCCCATCGAACCGATCTGATTCCTCTCCTCCGATTCAAGCCAATCCAATAATGTTCAAAAAAGATTTTGGGTGAATTTGTAATTAAACAATAATAATCTCAGTGTACCTGCTCACAGCTCAAATCAAAGATCAATTATTATTTATATAGTTGCAAGCGATTACTGCATGGCAAATTATTATTGTGATGGAATTGTGGTGCGAGAGACTGTGTGTAGCCAGTGCGTCCGAAGTTGTCTTACCCTATTGAAGTAGATGTTATCCTGGCATCACCATAGTCTTGACTGGAAGTACTAGTAGGTTTTTAATATTGTCGACTATTTACACTTCGAAACACCTCTCGTTGTAAGTTTTGTATCTTTACGTTTGAATACATTGTTGCTGATTACTGCAACTTTTCTTATACTTTCGTGAACTTGCTAAGCAGAATTACTTTGTCGATAATAACATTCTTAGAGACTGCAAAACACTCTTAGAAATTGTCACAAGTCTGTCTAACACGATTGCTATAAACTATACCCGTGCTTGCTAAGCAAGTTGAGAAGTAAATTGAAACTGGATCTGTGTGCCAAGAAACAAATCTCCGTATCAAGAGAAACAGGAAGTCTCCGGATCGAGACCATTAGATTGATTAATTGCCGTATACAGTGGAGTTATACTACCGGTTAGTAATCCTGTATAATGGGTTGTGCCTTGACACTAGTAGGCTACGCTACCAACACAGCTCTAGTTCTCATTAGTATAGACAGCTAGTCTCAAACAGTGGTCCGGTAAAGGTGCTGTGTCATTACACGGGCAAATCCTTTACATTAGTGGCAGCGGTGGGATAAGCTGCGAACGGTGGACACTGTAGAGATAGCACGGCCAAACACACTGGTTACTCCTTCCCCCCTTTGTCCCGAGTAACAGTGCTTTCCCCTTTAACACAATATCCGGCAGAGTCTTCACCTACCACCCCACGGATACTGTGCTACCCTGTACCATACAGAGATCTGGTAGAGCCTCCAGCTACCACCCTATGGATTCTGTATCACCCTTTCCAAGCCTGTAAGCTGCTGGCAATCACACCCTCACGTGATGGCTAGTCAGAGAGCGCGAAGCTCAGGACGGTCGCCCGCAAGTACCTCTGAATCTGCAGCCCTGGATTGGTTGGCGCAGACACTGCAACCCCGTACTCCTCCCCTGCTCCCCTTCCTCATTTCAAGCCACTTAAGTATACTGGACACGGTCATGTGGAGTATTTCATCACCCGGTTCGTGGAAGTGTCAGATGTTATTGGCGGAATGACCAGACAACTCTTCTCCATGTTAGAGCAGCCCTACGAGATGAAGCAGTGGACTGTGGCAGGCCTAACAACCTGAAGAAGATGCCAAAGACTCTCCTCCAGGATCATGCCAACGAAGTCGAGAGACTAGTCCGTATTGCTTATGATGATCTGCCTGGAAGGCATGTAGAGAGAATGGAACTCGAGACATTCATGTCTACCTTGGGACAACCATTTCTGCAGCGGCATCTACTGGCAGTGAATCCCCCAGAGTGTAGAAGAAGCTGTGAGAGCCGGGAATGAGTTCCTTCATGTCAAGACGTTCCCTGACTTCAAGTCGAAGGTCAGAATAGTAGAAGAAGAAGAGAGTGATGAGTATTCCGATGAGGAGTACTATAAATCTTCTGTGCCCCATTGTCATCATTATCAGACGACTGCTATGGTCAATCGAGCTCAGAGAGAGCACCAGTACATGGATGTGAGGAGTTTCCCTGTTGTGGATTACTCCACTCCGCCCCTGCAACCGACTTCAGCACCTGATAGTAGTATAGACAGTTTGTGGAAAACGTGTCAAGACCTGGCCGCTGAGATGAAAGAGCTCCAACGCCAGCGAAGGGCAGGAGCCCTGATACAGCCTCCTCTTGCTCAGGCTCCTCCTGCAGCATACTACACCCCCGTAGCACCTGTCCACCCTGTTGTTGGACAGACACCTCCCTATTCACCCCTCCAGTGCTGGTGCTGTGGACAGGTTGAGAGTGCTAAAGTCACTCCCAAGCCTAGAACAAATCCTGTTTCGGTAAACGGGATGTGCCCGCAGTAGCTACCACACCGGCTACCTGCGAGAAAGCACAAAGGTGGAATGAGGAGATGCAGAGAGTAGAGAAAAAGAACCCCGTTTATGCCACCCTTTCCGACTGGCCAGTCCTTAGGAAGAAGGAACCCCAGATGAAGGAGAAAAAGGTGAAAAAGCGGAAGAAGAGGACAGAGAGAGTGAAGAGGCAAGAGTATCTTCCCCCTGTTATTTCGTCCCTGTTAGAGATGCCGCCTGTGCAGTTGATGGAGGTAACAGAGCACGAGTCTGTTGAAGCACAGAGCTAGCAGGCTACAGTCTCACCAGTATGGCGAGAACCGGAGCGGCCTGTACCCTCCAGAGATACGGCCCTGTCTCCTTTCCCTAAACGGCTAAGATGCAACCTACACACCTTTCCAGTGCTCAATGAGAGAGACCGTATAGAGGCAGCTATTTCCTACCCGGTAGGATAGAGAACCAGGCAGCCACCCTCCTTGTTGATACAGGGTGTACTACCAATCTCCTGTCAAAACGAGTGTTTGAGCAGCTCCCTTTGCCAGTGAAGAAGACGCTACGGAAGAGTGATGCCTATGGAGTAATGGCAGATGGTACCCGTATCTCTTTCTTTGGTACAGTCACTACCACCCTGCAGCTGCAACACGTGCACACTACAACAGCGTTTGTGGTCAGCCAGTTGAGTGAGAATGCCATACTGGGCATGCCTTTCCTCACAAGTCATGGCTGTCGACTGAAGTTTAGTGAAGGCGCCATAGTTGTGGCAGGCAGCAAAATGCAGTGCACAGACAAGAATAGGACCCCATTGGTTAACCGTGTGGAGAGCTCAGATGCAGAACGGTTTCCCCCTGATCTTGAGCTGCTGCCACCGTTTGAGAGAGCTGAGTCATCTCTCTGTGAGAGTGTGTCTGTTATGGAGCGGCCAGACACACAGGACGTGACCAACTCCCCAGTTATGCCAAAAAGGCTGGAAGAAGATGGTGCAAGTAGTTTGACTAGTGAAGAGCCAAACGTACTGCAGCTAAACCCCCCCCCCCAGAGCCTGAGGCGGTTACACTCCCCACACAGACTGAGCGTCTGCTTGACAGTGATTCAGTACAGCAAGTGTGTGCGAGCCAGAGTCCCCCTGTGCACAAAGAACAGCCACTAAGTTGTGAGAGCATAACAGAGAAAAGAGTAGAGTTAGAAAGTGCAAGTAGAACAGTACCTGAGCTACAAGCGGTTCTCCTGGGCAGGACGATGATGGAATCTCTTGCAAACAGGGTACCAGTAGAAAGGTCTGAGTCCGGTGCATCTGTCTGTAAAGAATTAGTTCTCTGGAAAAAGAACTCACCGATCATTGGGGCTGTGAAGTGGCACCATTATTCCCCCAGGTGAAAGTAGTTGGCCAAAGTGGCTGAGGTCCCACGGAATGAGAGGTCATTGCCAGTTGGAGATAGCCACACCCATGTACTGGGCGTTGACAGAGAGCGCACAGACTGGCCATCCTGTTAGCCAAGTTTCAGGCAAGGCCCTCCCCTTTGTGAATGAGTCCGGGCGCACAGATACCGCCACAGTGGATTATTGCCCTGTTATTTATCTGCCCTGGTTCAGTATTGACCAAGGACAGGTCAGTCTCCCGTGCTCGGGAATCACCATTGCTTTGGAAGTGTTGACAGTGACAAGACGTGTTTGTGATCTTGCTACCAAATCTCAACTTGCTAAAGATATGGATTGTACCGAGGGATCTTCCAAGGAACCCAGAGGAGGAGAGTTACAGTTGGAAGTGGAAGAGGACTTGCTAATGGAAATCACCGGTGAAGATGAGTTGCCACCAGTATCAGCAATACTTCCGCCTCAAAGACCAGTTCACCCTCCACCACCTACACAGCTAGCTGTTGTTCCTGCAGAGAGATTTAGTGCTATGGTCCCAAGGATGAAGAAAAGATAGAGAACGCTCTTTTGGGAGTGACCAGGCATGATGCTGTGATGGAGAACTGAATCAGTGTGTATGGCACTGCCAGTGACCCCTTAGCCCGTCATTACTCGCCCCCCGTGCACGCAACTGAGTCTTCTTTACTCAAGTCTGTACCCCCTTCTACCGGTATGCCTACCAACCCTGCTGTTTCAACTGCCAGTGTAGTGTAACCCTTATCTCCCCTCCGAGGTACCCCCACCACTTACTGTGTTGACAGTATGGCTTCTCCCGTGTGGGATCCTTTTCCTACTCTCCCGGCTAGAATGGGACCCAGTACCAGCACAGTGAATGTGACAACTAAGTTAGCTGTTGACACATGTGCGTCCCATGCTGTTACGCGAGAGCGGATGCAGAGTTTAAGAAAGGTACGGCCGTCGAAGAAGAGAGGAGCGGAGCTGGGTTTCCTGAGCGAAACCAATCTTCTACAGCCACCCCCTCTTTGGAGCCGGCACCCTCCACCCTTGAAGTACGTGCAGTAGATGCCCGGTCCCTCATTCTCATGGAAGGTTTGACACCTCCCAAGAGAAATACTGTGCCTGCAGCGACTGTTACCGCTGCTCCTGCCGTATCTGTAGAGAAAGAAGAGGTAATCTTTCTAAGTCTACCACTGTGTTGCAGCTTGTAGATGTGGCTGCCCCCTGACCTGTGTCCCCGACTGTGATGGAGGAAGTGGTAGTTCCTCATTCCACCGGCAAAACGCCACCGATAGCCAGATGTTTATTGCAATGGAGAGCCCCGCCCACGGAAGCCGCCATCCAGAAGCAACTCAAGAAGTCTAGGAAGAGTATCTGCCCCCTGTGCCGGTGGCAAGCCAAGAACATGAGACAACTGTCTGTCCATGTCCACCAGCACTATGTCAAGTACTTTTGCAAGTGCCAGTACAGCAACAGCCGGGACAGTGTCTACGTCCACCAGAAAAAGCGTGGAGATCCCGATGATCCTGACCACTCCCAGAGGATCGGTTACATATACGCGGTTGATGGCGAAAGCTATCTCGTCTTTTGTCGTTACCAGGAATGGCAAACACCCCCTGAGCAACGTACCGTCCCCGGTACCTTCTTCCTCTTCCAATATCGTGGCTCCTCCACGGAGAGGTTCTTCTTCTGCTCCCAGCGAAGTTACCCCGTTGATGGATATCCCCTTTGCCGGCTACCGTATCCCGACGAAAAAGCCCTGCACCACCACGGCGCCTGAAGCTATGAACGAGACACACAGCCTCCCTTCCCCTCTTGCCTCTGCACCCCCAGCAGTGAGCAAGATGCTAACACCTCCTGTCCTGGCCGCAGAAATTTCAATCTTGGAAGTTGATCTGCTGTTCCAGTTTCTTAAAGATAGGGCAGAGTATGCCTGAGCTGTTGAGCGCGGTGCTGCCAAGTTGGAAGCGCTTCTTGAAGAGCTTCGTGTGAAAGTGTTCTCAGGTTCTTTGACGGACGCTGAGGTGACCAAGGCTCGGTCCCAGACTGAACTCTTGAAGAGAGAGATCTCCGGTCGTGAAGACATTGCTCAGACGATGCGAGGCCCAATGTTCTAGGGCCGAATGCCTCCCCCTCTTCCTCTTGTTGAGCCACACGGACTGTGTGCCCTCACCCTTCTTCGTTTGCACGGATGTGTGAACTTCTTCACCCGGTAATGGGTTCCTTTCCTTCACTCCCTCTGCCGGTTGTGCAGATAGTGGTTATTTTAAATACACATGGATTTGTGTCATGGGTTTTGCAGCCCGTACGATCTCTCTTCTTTGCCAGTGCACATGGTCTTGTGCCACGGATCGTATGGTTGTGCAATTTCTCTCCTTTGGACTGCAGGGTTCTGCATGTTGACAGTCTTTCGAGACTCTCCCGTGTACTCTTATGTATACGCTCCTGTATACACTCTCCGGCTCCTCAGCCATCACAGTCACTCCCAGATGGTTAACTATCCGTCCTGATGCACGATAGTTGGAGCAGCCTATGTGATGGAATTGTGCGAGAGATTGTGTGTAGCCAGACGCGCCAGAAGTTGTTTTACCCTATTGAAGTAGATGTCATCCTGGAACCCTAGCAACCCGATGAGCGTTCGTTCTTACAGACCGAGGAGACGTGACAGCCAAGATCAAGTTAAAGGAACCGAGCTAGGACTGTTCCGGTAGCCATCTTGTTCTAATTAATTATTATTATTGTTGTTGCATAGTTCGTAATGTGCCCGTTCGTACTGTATATATATGTCTATGCGTGGCGCTATTGTATTTAACTTGATTGCGTCTATTTTGTCTGCCAATCACATTGTGTTATTTTTATCCAATCACATGTTGTAATTTTCAACTGCTTTGTTTACATATTATCTTGGTAAGTATTAGGGCAGATCGCCCAGCAGTCAGAGTTTTTGTAGTAGTTGTGTTGAGTTGATACACTGGAAGCGTTAGGGTAACATTGTGCATCCTCGTAGTCTTGACTGGAAGTATTAGTGGGTTCTAATATTGTCGACTATTTACACTTTGAAACACCTCTCGTTGTAAGTTTTCTATCTTTACGTTTGAATACATTGTTGCTGATAACTACAACTCTTCTTATACTGTCATGAACTTGCTAAGCGGAATTACTTTGTCGATAATAACATTCTTAGAGACTGCAAAACACTCTTAGAAATTGTCACAAGTCTGTCTAACACGATTGCTATAAACTATACACGTGCTTGCTAAGCAAATTGAGAAGTGAAGTGAAACCGAATCTGTGTGCTAAGAAACAGATCTCCGTATCAAGAGAAACAGGAAGTCTCCAGATCGAGACCGTTAGATTGATTAAGTACCAGATACAGTGGAGTTATACTACCGGTTATTAATCCTGTATAACGGGTTGTGCCTTGACACTAGTAGGCTACGCTACCAACACAGTTCTAGTTCTCATTAGTATAGACAGCTAGTCTCAAACAGTGGTCCGGTAAAGGTGCTGTGTCATTACATGGGCAAATCCTTTACATTATTATACTTTTCCTCATCATAATAGGGGTTGCAAGAGCAACTTGGCCACACAACATTAGTACTGATTGGCATTGATGTTGTTGTAACTGGCCAATACAGAAAACCTTAGGTAATTGAAGCTAATCAGCCTGCTATTTGCTGTTAATGAAAAGATTTGTAAATGACAACGCAAGCAACCGTTTCCGATTTTTGTTGTTGCCGATTCAATGAATCTGAATCGGGACGTCTCTAAAATAAGTTTAAATAATATTTAATAATCATTATAATAATTATAATTTACTAATTATTGTTATATGTTAGTAGCCTTATGTACGTGCTTATTAATGATAATTGATTAATAAATAATAGCTATTGTTATAAGTTTTTTTCATTATAATAATAATTACGCTATACAGCCAGAGCTCAAGAGTTTGAGGCAGTATAATAGCCATAACAGTAGTAGTGTAAAAAATAAGGCTGTTATCTAGTTGAAGGAGCTGTCAAATCTGAGGAGGTTGAAGAACAGTCTGTGGAGAAGTTAAAACTACTCTCTCTGTCAACAAGTGGCGATTCCTCTGAATCTGTAAGTACTGATGATTCCACAAACGTCAAATCGTTACAAACGTTTCCTTCATACCAAATTATATTATATGATATATATTGCATCAGCAATTAGATTTACTAGTGCATATAATTGTTGATGACGGTCATAGTGAAAGTATTATTTAAAGGTTTGGTTTGGGGGTGGTCGGACATTGAAAAGCTAACACAACCATCAGATTCTCCAATGTCTTTTGTGAGGCCATCACAAATTTTAAGTCAATCCATCCATCACAAGTCATGTGGCAGCTTGTTTTGTACACCAGCATTTGATAGCTGGTTGAAAAACATTCTTTTATATTGCAGTGATATCGTGATGTGCGTTTTTCCTGTGTACTACTAAAATTTCTGCTATTAGCCAATGAGCATTTAGCTACTGAGCCGTGATTGGTTGAACTTCCGAAAAGCCTTGTCAACATAATGTGGCGTAATTGAGAATAATTAATTATTTATTACTCATAGATGCGATTGAAGGATTGGAAATAGTGAATAAAGCCCTAATACTTTCATACAGTTCATCGAACTCAATCTACAAAAACAGTTTTGTTAGATAATCTGGTTAGTAATACAAGTAGTACTAGCATTTTTACACGTCACTTCCGAAATTTAACCAATCACGGCTCAGTAGCTAGATGCTCATTGGCTAATAACAGAAATTTTACACAGGAAAACGCTTGTCACGATATCACTGCAATACAAAATAATGTTTTTCAATCAGCTATCACATGCTGGTGTACAAAACAAGCTGCCACATGGCTTGTGATGGATGGATTGACTTAAAATTTGTGATGGGCTCACAAAAGACATTGGAGAATCTGATGGTTGTGTTAGCTATTCGAGGTCAGACCACCCCCAAACCAAACCTTTAACAGTCATATTCAGATACGCTCACCCGCTCTTTATTCTCCCTGCCCTGCTCTCCTCTCTTTGCTTTGCCCACCTGTCTTAACTTGGGATCACAATCACAATGATGTCTGAGATTTATCAAAGCCACCAGACAGACCTTACAGGTTTTATTTTAAAACACGTGACTACAAGAGGCCATACATGCTCAACACGCATACCCAGTTAACATTCTGTAGTATCACCTTTTTTCAATGAGAAAAATGAAAGCAAACACAGTGAGTCAAGATCCTACTTACGTTATGTAGTAAACAAGGCATACATAAATCAAAGCTAAAATTTCTATCTACAGTGAGTAGCAGCAAACTAAAAAAAAACTAAAACTCCAATTCTAGTGATTAGCAGAAAACCACTTGCAAGTAATGAAACTAAAACAAAAATCAAAACTTAGCTGCCAGGAGTGAATATTAACCTTGAACCTTTCAGCATTAGCCATTTAGTATACGATCAGGAATTGAAAAGAAGTGTATGTATAAGTGCAAGAAATATTGGTCCTTTAAAGCTGAGCAACCGCTCCAAATCAAGGCACACCCTGAGAGCATTTACAACTCATAACCTGTATACCTAATCCAGTAAGCGTACCGGCCTACCAATAAACATAGTATGCTGTAAACCCACTGCCAGATACCGAATTATCAATTGAAACAGACACACCCTGCTTTGAACCCAACTGCCCATCACCTTTTGCTGTATATGGCTCGAAAGCAGGTGTTTTCCTTATTACCTTAGGTGTCGCAGCCTGAAAATTTTCCACTAAGCTTGGCTGGATTTCTACTTTATTACACCTGAATGTGTTACCACCAGGTGTGTCAATGACACAGGACCTTGCACTGTCTACACCTTGCACTCTACCTGATATCCATGGGCCTTTGACTGTCTTGAATTGACACATTTTGCCGACTTCCAAGGGAGTTCTCTTTAACCACATTTGCGATCATGATAATATATCTGTTTAGATTGCCTTTCTCCTAGTTGCATCCTTCAACTCTCTGTCATAGCCACTTACTAGGTATTTACTTGACATCACTGGAGTGCTGTCTTGTAGTAACCTACCTTAAAAAAGTTGTGATGGAGAGGGCAATTCCTGATCCACAGGTGTGTTCTTCAACAGTAGTAAGCCCTCCCCCCCCCCCCCCCCCAATCGTTACCTTCAGCACAAAATTTTGTCATCATACTCTTAACCGTACTTACACAACCCTACCTACGCAACCGGATCATAACCTGAAGGGTGAAAAGGTGAACTACTGCGGCGCTCTACCGTCCAATCCGTACAGAACTAGTAATCTCATTAATTACCTCTGAACTGGGACCAGTATCTGAAATCACTACCACGGGGCATCCAAAATCTGAAAACACCTCATATACGCAACTATTTACCTGATGTGCCACAGTTGTCCACTGAAGACATTTGATCACAGGAAACTTGCTAAGGTAGTCCACCACCACCACCACTTCCACCCTTCTCAAACTTGGTCAAAATATTAAATTCTCAGCTCTCTGCAAGGTCTTACTAACCCTTTGGTGAGCTAAGTGGAAAAATCTCAACACTTCATCACGTAATATATTTGGTATCACCAGTTTAGAACCATAAAATATCACCCCATTAACCAGGGTAAGTGAGTCCTTCAGACTCCAATATGCGAGAGCTGTACTTGCACAGCTTTTACGCTTTGCTAGCCATCCCTCCTTCATATGTCTCACCACTACCGACAACTCCTCATCTCCAACTGCTACTCTTTGGTATTTAGCCATACCTCATCTGAGTCTATCGGAACAGCACATACCGGTAACATTGAACCTGGCTCCGACCCAGTCTTGCTTCCAGTGTCCACTCCTTGATAAGGTATCTGCTAAAGCCATCTCTTACCTGGCCTAAAAACTAACTGCATATCTATAGGATAATTTATCAGCTTGAGTCTCATGTTTGCAAGTCTTGGAGTTGAGTCACCCTCACCTTTCTTAATCAAACTCAAAAGGCTTCTATAATCAGTTTCCAGTCTGATCGACTCCCTGCCCAAGATATAGTTTACATGCAAAAATTATCACCATCAACTCTTCTATTTGAGAGTCATTTTGTTGAGACGTTGTTAGAGGTTTGGCTGCGAAATCAACGAGCCTACCTTCCTGGAGTAGCACAGCGCCCAGACTGTGAGCACTAGCATCTAATAAAAGGACAATAGGCTTCTCTGGGTTAATGTTTGCCAAGACAGGTGAGTGGACAATAAACTGCCTAATTTTTTTAAATCGTTTGTGACTGTCCCTACTGAAACAACACCCCTTTTCTACAAACCTGTCGGGGTGGCAGTGATAGTTCTGGAAGGTTATTTGTGAATTTTGTCAAATTTGCCACAAACCCTTGGAAACTTATTTTTGTTCTGCGGCTCCATCATATGCTCAATAGCATCTAGCTTACGTTGTTGTGGCTTGATACCACTAGCCATCAGCCTATGACCTAAAAATTCCACCTCCTTACATATAATACTTTTCTCCTTCTTGAAAGTGATGCCTACCTGCCTCAACTTTAGAAACACTTGCTTCAGTCTACTGTTATGTTCGCTGACTGAGCCAGCATACACTAGTATATGATTGATGTAGACTTCTACCCCCGGCAACTTCACCAATGCATCTGTCATCAATTGGTGGAACAGCTCTGGAGTGACAATGATGCCCATGGGTGGTCTTAAATAAAGGTACTTACCAAAGGGTGTGAGAAATCCAACCAGCCTTAGTGACCTCTCATCTAGTAGCACCTGGTGAAAGCCCTCTCTAGCAACTTGAGTAATAAAGTAGGTTCAGCCCGCTATTTGAGAAAAGATCTCTTCCATGGTAGGAAGCATACAGTCAGACTTAACTAATTCACTTTTAGATGTTTTGGACTAAGGCAATTCCGTATCCCACCGTTTGGTTTATTTACAATCACTATTGGAGAGAGCCACTCTGCTGGTTCATTGTCCCTACAGATAATGCCGTGGCTGCCAAAAAAATATGTTTGGTGCGCAATGCTTTATCAATTCTATCTGGCTTTAGCTGAAGTGAGACTGTTGTCATGTACTTACCCTAACCATCCATCACATCCTTACCTTGGTCTAGTATATGTGCTATATCGCCATTACATGAGACCTCAGCGATGATATTACTAGGCAACAGTCCCAAGTCAGTACTAGGGGTTAGAATCAATAGAGTAGCAGTCGACTGGTCGATTATTTAGAATTGAGCTACTATATTCCTTGATTTCCTCTATTCAACTGCACCAAAGAAATTGGCAGTTTTACCTTATCCAACACCGATATGTTATGCCCCAAAACCCTGATAGCGTAGCCTTGGAGCGCACCATCATGTCTAATCCAATTTCTCAACATTCTCCACTGACATATCTACGTCAGCTCCCTTGTGTACCTGGCTTGATGAGGCAGTATCTGCTAGCCAATCACTATCTATATACGTGATCTTTGGATAGGTGAAATAAATTGACGCTACAGTATTCTTGGTTACTTTAAGCAGAACGTTCACTGTTATCCTGCACAGTGACGGAACGTGCTCGGCTGCTAGCTTTAGGCATCCTGCCAAAATGATTAAACTTATTGCAAGACTAAGTTCACCGTATTTGCATCCATTTATGTAGTTTGGTTTAGCTGTAGTTGCAGACATCGCACTACCGTTTCTGTTTCCTGTGTGTCTGTATCTTTTACTAGCTTCTTTGGCCCGCTGACTGCTATGCCCCAGGGACTTTTGGGACATCTTGCTCTCACATCTGTATTTGTTTCCCTTGGATAACTGATGGGTAACTAGCTCGGCTGTTGCCACTGCACCCCCATCTATCTCACACTTTTGATTTTATAAGATAGCAGATTTTGTCCTCGTAGCGGACTTGGTGTCCTCTAGTGTGACATCGGCTTTTAACTGCAGTTTTCTCAACAATGCCTTATCATGCATTCCAGCTAATAATCATGTCTTGCTTGAGCTCCGTCTGCCAACCACAATTAGCTGCCGCCTCATACACCTCTCCAATAAACTGCTCATTTGTCTCCTTACCAGACTGCATCCTTGAACTGCACAAGATTCTGCTGTGCAATGTATCCCCCCCCCTCCTTTCTTAGTTTTGGTAGAAGGCACAGTAAGACTGTGTGCCAGCACACATTCTTGTTTGTCTCTGTGTTACAATTCACTGATTAGTTGTATTGCATAAACTAATTCAGTCACTGTTGCAGATGCATCTAACTTGCTAAAACAAAAAAGCTATTAAACAAAGTTGCAATGTAAGCTTCCTAAGGGAAAATAGTAAATTATAATCCAGAACGGAAATTACTTATTTGTCTCTCAAATAATCTGGTACTAGCAATAATATTGCTAGTATCAGATTATTTGAAGGATCACATATTATTTGATTATTGTGATTTACCTCCCCTCACATTAATAAAAACTAAAAACACAAAAATCTTCGATTTGAGAGCAATTGAGAAATTTTAACCCTGACCTTACATCTAGCTGTTTGCATGTCGGTTTTAACTCTCTCAGTGCGGTGGAATAAGCATACATTCTCCGCACAAGAATGGACACACACATAGGTCATACACATTTATATATAATATACGTATCTCAATTATTTTTCGGTTTGTTTATGTTTTTATTGTTTTTAATTATTGCTATTGTTTTAGACAAGTTATAACCTGGGATATCATAGACCTCTGCAATAAATCGCTCGATCGAAAAACTCTGTCTTTTAATATTTTTTTTAAAAAACAATCAATTGCTCCATTTTTGAATTGTATCATTTGTATATGCGTACCGTTGGTGCAAAACAGTTGAAGTAGAGGGTATTCTCGAATGTCATGGTGGTGCAATGTAATATGTAATGCGATTGGATAGTTTTTGGCGCACAAAAGTTGAACCGTATTTACAATCGTGATATGAAACTTATTAATCATGCCGCAACATGTGTCTTTTGTCCTTTCCGGAAACATAATATATTGGGAGTTGTCCATTCCTGTTTCACAAGTATGCGAATACAATGCATAGCCTTTTTATTATATCTATCAAGGCTCTAGATGCAAAGAGCTGGGTGTTGGCCGTTGTTATGGTTACCAACATGTCACCTGATTTAGTATTTTGCAGGATTGTGAACAAGCGAGTTACTCACAGATTACATTAGCTGATAACTCTATTATCAAATACTTGACTGCAGAGGCTGCACATGATGTAGATGGTATAGGAAACCACACAGACCTTGTGCCAGGTGTTTACGAAGGTAAAAAAGAAAGTTTTCTCCCCTTGCTATTCAGCTATAGCTTATAATGTAATGAGGGTACTCATTGGTTGGTTTAGTATGTCATTGGACAGCCTACAATACAGCAAAACACAAAACTCGCTCGTATTTTCCTACAAATGGAGCAGTTTCGTCTAATTACTGTAGAAAACCCCATCATAAGTTGTAACTTGTGTGATGTAGCTCGTCTACAGCCAACAGCCAAACTGCCACAAAACAGAAAAGGCAACTCCAATACATTTAGCCTTCTAACAATCCCTTTATATTGTTTTGTGAATAATAATTGACTTTTGTAAAAAGATTAAAACAGCTGATGATTCAAGTTCTAGTAAAACCGAGTTCCCGTCTTCATTTCTTAAAAAATATATTCGTAATAGCAAAACTAGTTGCTAGCTTCTACTTTGAAGCTGTGAATAAAAATCAATTTTTATTATTTTTGAATAATGCTGTTTGTATGGTAAATATTTTTATGAAAACGATATGAACCGCTACTGGGCCAATAACATGCAAGTTTTAAAATTCTAACTCAACAGAAAAAAATAATTGTTAAATTAAAATAATGTTTGCTTCAATTCGATTCCAATATGTCGTTACATTAAACGGAAAAAAATTGGAGTTGTGTTCTCTTGGTTTACTAAAATTACAGGGGCGCGGTTCGTCTACAGCAACTAGACGGTCTGCGCCACAGTGCAGGATAATCTAGGCACCTTTTGCATGGCACTGTTCGTCTGCCTGTAGTATGCGTACCTTACATTGAGTTATATCATAAGGTTGTATTTTCTTACAGTAAACTTGTAGTAAATTGTTTGTTAACAAACTTGAGTGAGCGTGTCACTACTATAGTCTGTATTATTCATTGATGACACACCTCAGGGTCACACAACATGGAGTTTTTGGTGCATAGTTGTGTATGATTTGGTACGTGAATGCACGCAAGCGAGCACCACTTCACTACTGCTCTGTGATAGGTTCTCTACTGCTCTGTGATAGGTGGATGGAAGACATGGGAATGCTCATACCTACTGCTCGACTATCTAAGTGAAGTGCATCCTACATTCCGCGCTGACGATAACATCCTTGAGGTTGGTATTGCACTCTCTGTTAGTAATACTACTTGGTACATGTAATCTCCAAACGTCAGTGAGGTCTGTTTTCTTTGAAAGTTATCGCCGTAATATAATGTAAAGAATTTCTGTAATGAAAATCAAATGTTTTTGCTTTTACATCAAATAAATAGTTTTGGATTTGTCTCGCTAGACTCAGTAAAAGGCTGCACAACACCGACAGCCCCCGCGTGTGTAATACCCTTCCTAACACCCCGAATCAACGACTTCTATGAGGTCAGATCTCTCAACCTGCCTCTCTCCAGTCCTTTGCTTAAACCACGCAACATCAACATGTTCAAGTTGCTCATTGTTAATGGGGAGATACTGCAAATGATATTTTGTTGGTCCTTTTCGCTATTCACATTTTGCGGTTTTGTTATTAGACAAAAGTATTTCGTTAGAAGATCTTCTATTGTTTTTATAATCTCACTCTAAAGCTTTCATGTAACAGGTGAGCTCCGAGGGAATCTCACTTGTAGATCAAAATAAACCTTTCACCTCCGGCATTACGCCCTTGCCACGCGAGCCAGAATATCACCCGTATTTGTCGTTCCTTCACGCAGGATTGTACATCCAGCGCAATATGGAGCAGAACGGACATGATCAATTTTCCATTCTGTCTGTCGTGCCGTGATTGGTTGAATAACCCACAACGATTCCATTTGACAACATTATATTGATTTTCCGGTGGTTTACAAAGATCATATATACTTGTAAGTTGGTAGCACATATTATAATAACTAAATGATCTTTGGGGTTCATCTGACACTACTGCGGCATATGATCGTTAAAATAATTATCGTTTATGGTGGAAAAAAATTATAAATAAATAATTAGAAAGCATAAAAAATATAAATGGTAATCAATCATACACTTAATAATAATAATTTATTAATTACTTGACCAATAGTGATACAATTAACAATAAAGAAAAGGTTTTAATAAAAAATAAATATAATAAAAATAATCAGAGGCAGGAAACAATGTGGAACTCACAAAATATTAATCCCGCTTTTATTTGCTCAATCGAACACTACGCTCGTCGTTTCAGTTGCCAGTCAGGCACGTGTGACATGCTATACGTCGTCAGACTCTGGTTCTGGTTACCAAAGACAGGCTCGCTTGGCAAGGGCATTAGGAGCACCAAAGTTCATGGCAAAGTGTAGCTCAAGTCATGAGCTGCTGATATTTTATTGAGTTATCAGCGCTGGTGGAAATGCAACTCCTCATCAGCGTTTATCGTGCCAGTTTGCTACCTACTTATAAAATTGTTTTTTGTAGCGCCCATTTCGCATTCTCAATCAGTGAATTATGTCATCAACTTGATGACTTCATTTATTGACTGGCATTCTGACCCGTTAAAATTTCTTTAACAAAAGTTCTGAATATGGCTGCACTTCATTTTGACACAAACTATTAGTGACAGCTTTTAATTTTGAAAATAAATACTTGGTACTGTTATATTCATACTATTTGAAACGTTTCTCTCTGATTGTTGCTGTTAGTTGGGCTGTGGCAGTGCACTTCCTGGACTATACTGTCTTCTTAAAGGGACAAACGTCACCTTCCAAGATTACGTAAGTAACTTCAACTTAAACATACATTAGGTAGAGGTAAGTAATAGAATGCAATGTCGACAAGGTTAGCTATGTGTTTGTAGAATAAAGATGTAATACAAGGAATGACTATGTCTAATGTACGCTTGACATGTTCAGACAACTCCCAGTTACTCAAGAATTGCACATTTTATTCTGGGGATTGGAAACACTTGCATGAATTGCTGGTATCAAAGAATTGCAGGTACGTGTATCCATTAGATATTTAGGGATCAGATAGATATATATGTCTGTTAAAGCATAACTCTGTTGGTTCAGTCTACCATCTAACTTTACTCTATTGTTTTAGATACGACCTAATTCTTACCTCAGAGACTATATATAACTGCAGCTCATACAAAAAGCTACACAATATATTTTCTGCTTGCATAGCTGAAGATGGTCAGATGTATCCTTTTGTTTGTCAGTATCTCTCTACTAGCTATCGATTATATCAGTTGTAAAAATGTATATTCATTCCAAATTATTGTCAAGCTACAACTACTGTATTCATAGCAAAAAATTTTGCAGTGATTTATTGGATACTAAAAACATTCTGGATTCTTAAATCAATCCATGAAGCTATGGTGATGATGCAATCTAGATGCTAATCAATTCAATACTTTATTAAGTTAACAAATCCCAGAAATGCCTCTTGTACCATACATATGGGTACTTGGGTTGTCCCTTGTACCATACATATGGGTGCTTGGGTTGTCCCCTGTACCATACATATGGGTACTTGGGTTGTCTCTTGTACCATACATATGGGTGCTTGGGTTGTCCCTTGTACCATACATATGGGTACTTGGGTTGTCCCTTGTACCATACATATGGGTGCTTGGGTTGTCCCTTGTACCATACATATGGGTACTTGGGCTGTCCCTTGTACCATACATATGGGTACTTGGGTTGTCCCTTGTACCATGCATATGGGTACTTGGGCTGTCCCTTGTACCATATATATGGGTACTTGGGCTGTCCCTTGTACCATGCATATGGGTACTTGGGCTGTCCCTTGTACCATATATATGGGTGCTGGGGTTGTCTCTTGTACCATACATATGGGTGCTTGGGTTGTCCCTTGTACCATACATATGGGTACTTGGGTTGTCTCTTGTACCATACATATGGGTACTTGGGTTGTCCCTTGTACCATACATATGGGTGCTTGGGTTGTCGCTTGTACCATACATGTGGGTACTTGGGTTGTCTCTTGTACCATACATATGAGTGCTTGGGTTGTCCCTTGTACCATACATATGGGTACTTGGGTTGTCCCTTGTACTATACATATGGGTGCTTGGGTTGTCGCTTGTACTATACATATGGGTGCTTGGGTTGTCCCTTGTACCATACATATGGGTGCTTGGGTTGTCCCTTGTACCATACATATGGGTGCTTGGGTTGTCCCTTGTACCATACATATGGGTGCTTGGGTTGTCCCTTGTACCATACATATGGGTGCTTGGGTTGTCTCTTGTACCATACATATGGGTACTTGGGTTGGTTGTTTCTTGCACATTAGAGATTGGTGTTTATCAAATGCAATAAAATGTTATTTGATTGACTTGGCTGGTAGATATATTGCTTGCAAGTACCATTACTTTGGAGTAGGCGGTGGTGTTGAGTCATTTAAGCAGTTTGTGGAGTCGGAAGGGGTTTTTCGCATAGAAACTATATCCACCACCAATGAGAGTAAGTTTCCAACAGTAGAAGTTGTCGGCCAGCAAACCTGTTCCTTTCGTGTCATTTACTGCTACTAAATTGTTGTTATTTAGCAACAGTACTAATCACTAATTGTCATGAGTAACTGAGATCTGTACCATATTTCTCACTCTTAAGGCATATTATAAAATAAAATGTACATATATGTTTATAACATGTATAAACATTTTATTTTGACAGACCTGCAATGCTGTATCTTACGGTTAACAAAGACACAAGGACAGGCTACGGATTGAGAGAAGCCGGAATTGAAATAATTTTTCCTTTTATTTTGTACACATTGTTGTATCCAATAATTTACAAGTAAATATACAACATGAGCTACTGTGTATATACTTTGGTGAACAACTGAATTTTGTTGTCCTACAGCTTATCACCAAGTCAGTAAGGTAGATGGTAACATGTGCTTATCGATTAACTATAGCTGCATTGATAGGTACATTATTGCTTCTTTACTCCTCTCAAGTTTGGCATATCCTTGATTCCGTCCTTGGTGATAATTCGCACATTAAATGTGGGCAGGTTCACCAAAAAGCGACGATCAATCTGTAAAAGATTATCGAAGCTATTAGAAAAGAAACCATTGAAAGTAACATAATATAGTATTGATTAATGCAGTGTTGAGTAAAACATGAATGTTAAGAAAAAATAAATTCAAAAGGCCAATGAACTGTAACATAGTAATTCAAAGACAGATCGCTTACGAGCAAAAAATTCAGACAAATGCTACGATATAAAGTAGACGAGCAGATACTAGCAAGACTATTAAAAAATAAATAAATGAAAATCACACATACCTCCTGTACACATTTATTTATGAGCTCATAAGCCTCATCGACTGAGAGGTCTGGTTTGTAGTATCTGTCAAATATACTCAACGTGAAATATGATCCATAGCCATGAACCGCAAATGGTAATTTGTTCATTGATGACAAATAGTCCATAAAATATAGACTGGGGCCAGCCTTTTCATCGTAGCCAGCCATCAGCAGGTTCACCATGTAAGCATTCTAGAACATATGAATTAAATATCATGCCTGCTGCTTGTAATTTATTGTACAAATATTGAGTGAATTTTATGAAAAAGCTATTGCTAATGACACAACAGTGTGATGTAAAATCTACAAGAAACCAAACAGTGGCTGAAAATCAAAAGCTATAAGAACCAATATCTAAGAGAGGTAATCCTGCAAACTTGTCCCTGAGGATAACAAGCTTGATATATGAATCCTGGTGTAAACATTTTTACTATATAAACCAAAATAAATTCTTGGCTTCGTTATTATCATTAACGATTAATGAGATCGCTATAAGCATTCAGGTAAAATGTCTAGCGATGTTTACCTTTTAATTGTTGCTGAGTGCAAGCTTTTTTTTATATTTCTTTGTACGTCTCAGAAATTACACAGTGTTGCCTTGATATTTGTCCCATATATAATCCTACCTAAATTAGTCAAATTTATTGGTGAAACTGTTAACATGGAAATTAAACATACCCGAGATCTCAAAGATTCTGCTAGGTTTCGTCTGGTGAAGTTTGCTGCAGCCTCAGGGGACAACTCATAGCCGTTTCTCATCTTATATAGCTGCAAATTCTTTGCAATGTATTCAGAAAACTGTAGACAATCTCCTACTTCTCCAGAAGTTAACATCAGCACATTGTCACTCAATGGAATCATCTTGTCATGGTCTGCAAAGGCAAACTATTGTTATAGTAGTAGCAAGCCTGTAGCTGCAACAACAGTTCGAATAATAAGAACAACAAAAACATGTTTCTCGTAATAATAATACTCATTTTTTTTTATTAATAACAAAATCATATCATTGGATCAATGATCTCTGTATGGTTCATAAAGCTAATTCATCATTAATTAAACGAAATATAAAAACCAAAATTTACATCATACACATTGAATTGATAATTAATCACATCAGAAAATAATGATATTATTATTATGCAACTGTTGAATAAACTTAATAATAATAATTACTATCATAATAATTAGTATTATCAATCAATCAACAACAGTTCTAGAAAACTTGAAATAATATTTGTAGAATTATTTTTAGCAATTGTGATGTTGTACTTGTGGATAAATATTATAAATCATATAATAATAATTTAATTCAAGCTTGTGATAATATATATCTATTATTAAATAAATAACAATGATTAATAATAATATTACAATTTAAATTGTCATTATCATTATTATAAATCATTAATTATTATCATTATTATTAATAATAAATTGTTAAATATTCTTATTATTATCATCTTCATCTTATCATCAATCATGCCAATGATGGTAAATAATGTACGTTATAAAAAATTATTAGGTAATAATAATTATTGATTACCAACCATCATCACCGTCAGCATTTTTTTAAGTTTTTGCTGGAAATATTAATAACAACTACTACAATAATAAATAATATCATAATATTATTATTCACTACTGTAAATACTTGTCTTATTATTACTTGTTGTTGGTATTGTATTATTATTATTGTCAATAATTATCAGAGCTGTGACAAATCACGATTTTCATGACTCTAATCAAATCAAATCCTTTGAATTTTCCTTCAAATCAAATTTTTACAAGTGAGTAAAAATTTCAAATCAAGTCAAATCATGCGTTTTCCCAAATCAAATCAAATATTTGGAGCGTCATTTGCAGCAAATTTTTCAAATCATCACTGAAACTATTAGAAATGTTATAAAACAAAACCATCAGTTTTTAATAGGCTGCCTAAACAAATTGACCCAAATTTAGATCACAATGTGTGGTTAGCTGGCCTCTAGAAAACAATATTCTAACTTGATTACTTTCGCAAACTTGCATTTTCCTTTATACACTTTCGAGTGGAACTTATTTATTGGTATGCCAACCGATATATATTATCATTTAAATTCCAAAATAATGCTTAGACTAGCCAAATTAACTAGCCAGTTACATGCAATAGATAAAATGCACACTCAGTAAACAAAACAATCAACCACTATAGTTTATACCTTTTTGAAGTTCTTTCATTGTCAAAAGACTGTCGTTGTGGTAGCCTATATTGCTAATAGTACCAGCGATACTAGATAATTGATAAATAATAGCAAACACTGAGCATTAATTTGCAATATTATGTATCAAAGCAGTTATCATTATAGTACATCATCAACTAATGCAATACTCACTACAGATAAGTAAATAACATGGTCAGCATTCATAAACACTTTCAGCTCACCACTTTCAAGTCAGAAAAGAAAGTAGTCAACTAATAATTTGGTAGTTTCTTTTCACTACTTTTATTTATTTGCTACAATTAAATACCACAATCTCAGGTCAATTACAAGCATTAAAAAAAGCTGCAAACATCATCACCGTTTTTTTTTGATGATTTGCTGTATTTTTGCAAATATTTGGTCAAATCGTTTGAAAAGAATCAAATCAAATAATGATGAAGAGTAACCAAATCAAATCACCAGTTGTATCAAATATTTGAAACAAATCATTTTTCAAATATTTGAGTCACCAAATATTTGAATCTCGGTGATTTGGTCACAGCTCTGATAATAATTATTATTATTTTACTTTCATTAGAATTATTATTATTGTTATAATATAATAACAACAACATTCATTATTATTATTATTATTATTAATTAATATTATTATTAAAATTATTATTGCTTTTATTTACTATTATTATCAATTATTATTATTATTATTATCATCATCTATCTATCTCTCTCTCTCTCTCTCTAGCTTTTGTTGATGATTAATTAATTAAATTAATGGCAATAATAATAATATAATAATAATAATTAATATAATAATATATTATTAGCATTGATCAATAAAAGTTTGTCTAAAACGCTACCGCTTTTCATCCGGACTATACTCCTGGCATTGTTGGTGTCAGCTGCAACCATAACAAAGTCTTTTCCTTGAACTCCTATTAAACACTCCATAGTGATGATGGGTTGATGATGATTGAGCTTTTTCCTCTCTCAAAGTATAATAGTCCAAAGTTGATACACAGCACTAGCGTGACAATTTGATCTTACTAATTATAGCAAAATACCTACGCTCTAAGTTTCTGCGCTTTATAAACTCAGACAATGATCAACACATAGAATTATCTCCCCTCCTAGAACGCTAACCAGCTGCTAGCGGCTGGTGACATTTGGAACAATCGAAAATGGCGTACTTCACTATTTATCCCCCGAGTATCTATCGGCTTTACGATATATTTCTCTTGGTCACAAAAATGTGCGCCAGGCTATGTCTCACCAGTTCATTATCGCTTCTCACTATAAAATTACCGGTTTTACTATATGGTAGTAGTAGCAACTGAAGAAGAGTAATAATAAAAAATATTATTATATTAAATTGTAATGTTCGATTAGAGCATACATAATACAGAGTATCAAAATTTATTTGAATTATATTCCAATGACAATAAATAACACTCGCCGAGGAGGATATCCGATTATTAGGTTATAAAATAAATTATCACTAGTGCGCACGACTTATGCAGAGGTCACCAGTCTGCACTAGGGTCACTAGCACAGACCGGCATTTTCCTTGTATCGTAAAAGCGATTGTAATAGAGGATTTGATTTGTTCTACGGTGCCATTTTGTATTGTGTACTATATAAATCATATATACAAAAACTCCGCTCTGCGACCAGCGGCTCGTGTTATTTTTTACCTATAGTTAGCGTTCTAGGAGGGGAGATAATTCTATGGATCAACACACCAGTTTTATATCCCTAAGCTATCGACTCATAGAAGTAAATTCCGTGTATTACAATTATATATTAACTTTCAGAGTACACGTTTTAGGTCGGAGCAAATACCTTCTATACAATTTTGTCTATGACACAAAAAAGGTTAAGCAACTCCTAATAAAGTAATATTTCTTCAGCCAGTCCACATCACGGATAGTTATCTTTTGAATGCAACTCAACAAAATAATGCTATCGGCTGCATCAACTGAAGACAGTGGGGTTTTCGTGGTAACGACTATGATGAAAATGAGGAATCATGTACAGTTCAATAAATAAACCAAGCAGTAACGGAAGTACCGAAGCCCCTCCCATTCTGTAATACAAATAAAGCACATCATATTAGGTTGTAAGATAAGTGTCGGCATTTATTACAGTTAATCGCAATAAATCACGAAGAAAATAGTAAAATTTAATGGTAGTATCAGCATTCCATCCGTAGACCAAGACACTTCAGTAGTTAAAATATAGTTGCTACTAGTTATAATCAAATCTAGTTGAGAAAGAGTTAGACATTTCTGAAGGGCGTAAAACTTAATTCTTGTGGAAGATGCCGGTAACTACAACTTAACGCTAACAGCATAAATATAAAAGATAAAAAAGACAATCGTGCAATGAGTCAAACATACAACCCATCATAGTATAATTAGACATGGCCTACAGCAATACGGGAGCCCAGGCTAAGCAAATACATTATTTACAGGCTATATCTACAGGAGATTTGTACAACAAAATAACATGGTATATAATATATGATGGATGGCGCACTGTACACTATGTAGATAGATACTATCCTACTATGATTGAGTAAAAAAATACAACATACGTATCGTAATTCATTTTTTCTATAACCTGTGAATCACATCACAATATACACAAAATTTGTTCATTTAAAATATTCAATGATGTTAAGTGATCTCCTGCTATCTCTTCGACCGTTTCCTTTCTCTATACACTGTTGGCAACGCCTGCAGATCTGTAAATAAATAACAAAACATCCAGGTAATCAGGTAACAGAGGTGGACACTAAGAACATCAACTATGTGAGAGTGACACAAGTAACTATGTGAGAGTGACACAAGTAACTATGTGAGAGTGACACAAGTAACTATGTGAGAGTGACACAATTAACTACCCTCTTTGCATTCACTCGATCTGACTTGAAGCTAACAATTATTTTTTTATTAAAAGCCAGTTATGGATATTTGTCAAGCAGTGATGTTGAACTTAAAACCATATCTGGTATTTCTAACAGTACTTAGGGGTATGCGGCAGCTGTCACTCACCAGAGTGTCCAGAAGACCTGGTACTGCGTTTGGCCTGTGAGGTAGGTCCGTTCATTTGTGTCGGAGGGTTAACTTGAAAGGCTGGAGAAGACTCATCGCCAGGTGCTTCAGCCAGCGTCTCCACCATACTTATGGGCAAATTGCTCAATTTTTTTGTAGAACCAGCAACATCAGAGTTGTTAGAACTTTCGGAAGTGGGCCGAGAGCTTCTTTTTCTTGCTGTAAAACCAGGAAGAATACAACGCAACGGACAACACTGGCAGCACGCAAACAAATTTAACATAAAATAGTACACCCACCTTTGGTGGTGGGGGTGATGTAGTCAGGGTCTGGGGACTTGAGGGTCCTAACGCGTCCACTCTTCCGCTGTTGACCAGGAGAAATAAGAGAAGAGGAATCTGTACCCGCTACATCCACCTCTAGACTTACACTGCCACTGGTAAATGACTCAGGAGACATCGGCTCTGAGCTGGCTATTACATCGGTACCCTCGGACTCCCCGCATTCACTAGCCCCATTCACCATAGGTTGCGCTACTGAAGAGTCTAACTTGGAGTGAGCAACTGTGTCCATCCTATGAACGCTGTCGTCTAACACGCTATGTGTGTCCACCAACTGGCTTGCTCTGAGAGAGTAATGGTGGTCCTCTCTGTGATGAGAAGAATGAGAGTTATGTGATGATACGCTAGCATTAGAGGTGCTACCACTGTCACTACAAGTATTCAGCGCAGCTGGCTTGTTAGGAGAAATATTATTTTGCGTAGCATTTGATTTCACTACTGAGCTAAGTGTAAAGTGATGAGGCGTAGTAGATGTACTATGCAAGTTACTGGCATCTGCTGAAGTCAAAGGTAAACTATTTTCTGTCCGTGGACTAACTATCACAGTTGTAATGTTAGATGTTGGATCTACAACCACCTTAGAATCTACTGAACCGTGTATTTCCTGTGACTTGGCATTTATCGCGGGAGTTATTATTCGTTCTTTCAACAATGAAGCGCTAAGGAGCAAGTTACCACCATGCTGTCTGTCCGCCACACTAGCGTTCGCTGGCGACACACCAATTTTGCCTTTTAGCTCATGTACAATTCGATGTCTGGAATTAGAGGCGCGTAAGTCATCCAGTTCATTATTAGCCATGAGTTTGTCTGCCGAAGAAGGTAAGACAACTTTACGAGGCTGAGTATCAGTAGCGACTACAGGAGTGGCCACAACAGTTTGTACTTTTTGTGTTGTAGTAAACGGAGGCTGGCTCGCAGACTTTTCCCTAGTGGAGAGAGTAACTCTGATAGGAGTAATATTAGATAGGGTACTAGAGGCTGTCAAGAACACATCCGATGTACCGCTGTGAACAGTTGTCTGGTGGTTTATGTTATTCACAGTTTGGTTGTGGTGAGGTTGAGCTGCTGTCTGTGTGGGGATAGAAGGCTGTACTACAGAGACTCCTGGTGTAATCAGAGCAGTAGTTGTTATGTCATTGGTTGGTCGGGGAGGTGCATGAGCTCTAACAGTTTTGAGAATCGAGACGGTATGTCGAGAGTTAGCAATGTGTGAAGGTGATGAGGGTACTGTAGGTAGAGAAGGATGTACTAGTAGATCATTGGATATAACGTTTGCAGGAGGTACATCTGTTGTGGCTGCACTCCTTGAATCGTGGGGCTCACTTTTTGTTTTGTGTTGCTCTTCTACTGTAAAATAGAGCAAAATAAATGTTAGCAATGATTTGGCCGCTCGTGTCAGGTCAAGGACAGCACATCTGGTGGAAGGCTAAGTTGGGCATGCTGGCGAGTAGAACATGAGAAATGACACTACAATTAAATACAACATGAAACGAACAACATTTTTCCTCCATGAACTGAGTGGAAACAAATGCAGCTTTGACTTTCCTTTGAATTGTTTGTTGAACGCAAGAAACCAAACTTTGTCATAAATAAAATGGTGGTAGCGGCATAGCCGGACTGTTAGTGCCAGTAAAATAATGATTGGAAAAAAAAAGAACTGGTACTCGCAGCTTTGGAAACTTCAATAAGCGGATGTAATAATTGTTTGAAAATTCAAATAAAAGCAATGAATTCAAAAGATCATTGATCTTGTAATAAATGCTACACTGTTCTTTTATCTTTATATGGTGCATGATCTAGAGACATATTTTGCATCAGTAACGATCTAGTCAGACGAGGATATGAAATGAGACGATAACGACACATTTTAGGTCGCAGCTGAAGCACGGCGATTAAAGTTTCGTTAGGCCAATAACACCAAGGAAAAACGACTATAGCTTTTTCCATTATGCCTTGCGATCACTAGTTAAACCTAAAGTTTCATCCAATGACAGCGCACTGTGCGCTGTGTGAACTTGCTCACCATTTCCTGCAGGATGCAAAAGCATGGAAATAAATTAAAGCAAGGTTTGGATTACACTATTTTAATAAATAGCTCAGTTTGGCCAGCCATGAATATTTAATGCATTTTGATTATTATTAGCATTTAATATCTAGAGTCCATTTTAATAAAATAAATAATTCTTCCTCAAAAAGATAAATGTGCTACTATGAAAATCCTGTGCTCGTTGTAAATGAACCTGACACTAGAGACCAACCAATAGGGGCACAGAGAAAATAAACCAATTGATGAGCTTACGTCATCCGATGACCCAATCACATGTAAAAGTGGCAACTGACAAATTTCCCAACCCTAATATTGTTTGATCTCGACGAAACTGAAATATCCGATACGTTCGATTAGCAACGAATTCGCTTTGACTAGAAAAATAGTTTCGTTTACAGTTTCGCCAGAGATTCGTTCTCGTGCAACCAGGCCCAATAACATAAAACTATAAATAACTAACTAGAAATATCACTAAAAAACTCACGGTACCCAGTCTTCCATTGGTTTGATATGAACAATTATCATGTCAATACATGAAGAGAATGCAACTCCAAAAAAAATGAAACTACCAAGTTCTATTTATTACTAGCTCACAACTAAATCATAAAAAAGAGCTACATCCTTATTTGAACAACAACCAAGTTAGCCTGTTATCAGCAGACAGTCTTTTTTCACAACATCATACATAAATGCTGAGATTCGATTCAAGAGAATTTTGCCAGGTGAAAAAGATATGAGAATTTCCATTTCTAAGACTTTTCAAAAATGTAAGTATGAGAAGTTTATCTTCTGAATATTAGAAGTCCCAGTTCCTAATAAGAGTACTCGCGACCTTTCGTCAAACAAAACACAAAAAATAATCAGTGTTCGTAATTCAATACGTAGCGTATGCAACGAAACATTAGTTTAGAACAACGTAAATATTCAATGAAATGTTATAGTTTACCGAACAAATCATAAAGAAGAAAACACCCAATTTTCAAAATAATCAAGAAAACAATAAAATTTGAACTGCTATAAACTAGGATAGTTTGTAAAGCTGCCCTTCCATTTAGTAAATTTTGAACGCTTGCAATTATTTTCAATTATTTGCCAAGGATATAATACCAGTCTATGAAAATGAAAAAAATCAACTCACTCGTTATTATTTATTTAGTGTTCAGTTTCATTCGCAACCTATGAACAATATAAATAAATACTCGTTGATTATTTTTTTTTATTCACTGAGCTACTTTTTGTTGACCCACGAGTTCCAAACAAAATGATTATTTGTTGCCGGTCTGATTATTTTTATTGCAATGTGTTCGGCGAACAGAGGTTGGGAATACTCTTGTTTACTTTCTTTTTGCACAATATCAGAAAATTTCCTATGCCTACAGGTGCGTAGACAACACATGATAAAGCAACATTGTTGTACATATTTCCCACCTAGCTCCAGCCAAGTGCCCAAACAAACATCCACCATCTAGTAAACCAACCAGTAACGATACACGAGAACTATAATGGGCTGATACAATTACACATGTACCATGTCAATGGGAGCAGCCATTTCTTTACACTAACCCAATAACTCTATGATCATCAATGAACGCATCTAAATCATTATGGAGCCAAGGGAAGGAAATTTCACTTTTTTTGCAAGTTGATAGGGAATGGAGCCAACAGGATATCAAACAAACATGACTGGATGTGCGCATTGTTAATTATTGTTTTTTTTGCATTTTCACCACAAAAACCAATTGATAGACTCCTTTATAGCTGACAGCAGACTCTGTTATGACCGCAGTTCCCAAATAAAAAATGGAGTTAGTTAATTTATTTCATGAAAAAAATTGGAAAACCCAATTGGTTGCAATGCACATAGAATTATAACAAATTGATTTACAATAAATACCGTTTTGTTATTTTTGCTTTGACATATAATTAATTTTGGCCACGAAAGACATACTTTGGTTAAACAACGAAGGAAAACTTTCACTAGTATATGGTAAGACAACAAGCGCTCTCAGCTCAGTCAATGCGAGAAACTCTGCTAATTTTCAACCATTCTCCAGGCTCGGCGCAATTCTCAACAAAGCGATTATAACAAAACACGTAACCAAGCAGAAAAAATGAATTTATTGAGTTGCCTTCTGTTTTAACAACTATATATGCTATTTGCTTGTTCATTTGTTCGCTTTGTTTTAGTAGAAATAATTATTTATTATTATATTGATGAAAATTACTTTTTATCACATTATTGAAATTTTGTTTTTTCAGCCTGAACAACATATAATTATTGTAAGAGGAGGCAACTTGGTCAATTAATTTTTTTGCACAACTAAATGTTTGGCTATAATCGCGTGATTGAAAACCATGCCCAGCTTCAAGAACGCCAAATGTCATACTGGTCTAAGGTAGGACATTGTCCACTAGTCCATTATAGTAGGACAAAGTCCACTAGTCCATTATAGTAGGACAAAGTCCACTAGTCTTCTATTATGAAAATGTCCACTAGTGGACTAGTCTAAGGTACAATCGACCAAGAAAGAGAATTGTTGTACAGGAAAGATGGCTCACCAGCAGGAGGCGTTGCACATATATCACTCTTGGGAGAGCCAGCTACAACTCCAGAATCGGTACTTGTGGAGCTGCCATTCTCATGCGGTTCTTGATCTAAGGCAGACAAGTGTTGCCGACTCGGCCCATCGTACTTAGCTCGGAAAGTTATTGTTATATCCTCAGCATGTGAGCAGATGCTATCCTTACCAAGTACGTGTTTGGATCCATTTGTTTCGCTTGCTGGTGGACGTACTATAACAGAATCTGTAGGCATTAATGAATTGCTATCTGTCCGTATATTTGCTGGAGTAGCCAATGAAGTCTCTTGCTCATCTCGAGCAGGCTCAGATGAGGTGGAGTTTGATTTGCTCCTATCTTCCATGGGCGAACAAATGACACTAACTGGCCTGCCATGGACAACAGACACTTGAGATGAGTGGCCCTCCAGCGACGGCTTAGTGTTCAAGTCCAATCCATTTCTAATGCCAGGGTCATGTGATGTACTGGATTGTGCACAGCCACTATCCGCGTCAGCAATGGAACTGCTGGTGCTGCCTGCAGACAATTGTTGACTAGACTTCGTAGGAGCAGTTTGTCTCGTACTGTCCAGTGCTGAAGTGAATTGTGCAGATGTGCTTTCTATCACAGACATGGCTTTGGTAGCAGACAGCGGGCTGGGGCTTTTGTCTACAGCACAATGGATAGGACGAGAGTAAGAAAAAGAAAGAACAAAAACGGACCACTCCATCAAAAGTTTGGAGAGAGATCAACAGGCAAGTAGAACCTTGTGCAATGATCATTGCAATGAAGATTCAATAGATTAGAGCAGTCAGTTTGGCATAGCTAATGGGAGGCAATGAATTTATGAATATGTACATGCCATTCAATCAGACCCAATAAAATATAGCAGTCAATCCGCGCATCAACAGGGAATATGCAGCTGACAGTCAATTAGAAATGCCTGATGGCTCAAACGTAGCACAAGGACTGGTGACATTGGGCGTATGACGCAACCCAGCTAAGTCTATTGTGGAGTTATCGTCTATTTGAAAACAAAACTAGTTCCATCTGCAACAGCATAAACTCAACTATGGTTTGCCCACTGATTGCGCTGATGCCAAATTGCGAGCATAATCATATTTCTTTGCTTTTATCCATGTTGTCATTTTAATAAATCAAATGATACTGACCAAGCTCTAAAGCTGAATGCACACTAGAACGATTTTAGTTCAAAAAATTGATCATGTTGGAGTTGTGCCCTTTTTCGGCCGATGGTTGCGTACACACTAGAAAAGAGTTTTGGCCAAAAAAGCATTTGCTCTTTGGTGAGAGAGATAGACAAAGTTAGTTTTTTAGCATAACCATAGCACTACTAATCATATTGCTGTCTGTTATTTCACAATTATTCACCATGTCTAT
The DNA here is from genome assembly GCA_945261195.1 of Cryptosula pallasiana. Classification (NCBI taxonomy): domain Eukaryota; kingdom Metazoa; phylum Bryozoa; class Gymnolaemata; order Cheilostomatida; family Cryptosulidae; genus Cryptosula; species Cryptosula pallasiana. Next base: position 17,819,391 of record OX183139.1, read on the forward strand.
GGTTGTTATTAGTAAATGCACTAGTTGTTGCTGCGTCAATATTAATTATTTGTAATATCTGTTGTCCTGAACAGAATAATTTTTTATTTTTTCAGCTCTACCTAACATTTATATCAATTAATTAAAATTAACTATAAATTATTTAAGTTTATGCTTATCAATGAGTGATCAATTATGTTAAAATAAGAATGATAATGCATAATAAATCTTTTTGGTGAGTTTTAATAAATAATAATAATTATTTATATTTGGTTATGGCTGGGAGATGTGACAATTGTTTATTACTATATCATCATTATTATTTGTGACCAGAAGCTACTTCTGCACTGATTTTGTGTTGTAGTTTCTTTGATAAGCTGCCAAAAATCGTTGGTGATTTTGAGCAGTGTTAAAATGGCAATAACGCTGGCCGATATGATAGAAATCGGCCGTTATTGCATTCACACTAGGCCGTTTTGGAATTGCGCCGATTTCGGCCACCAAATCGTTCTAGTGTGTACGCAGCTTAACAGTAGTTATGTCAGTAGCACATAAGTATAAAATGCCTGCAGAGCATAGGAGCCAAGCAATGCTGAGGATAACAAAACGTTAGATAAAAATGACCTTACCTAATTCGGAGGTTTGCGTACTGGTTATTGTTTCTGTAGTTGTGAATGCTGAGTCTTCTCCATCCGGTGGGTCAGCCAACTTTTCGTGAATCTGCAGACTATTATTATAGTTAAGTGATACAATGCTAGTAGTGCTTGCAGCGGGGGTAGGTTGTATTGAGCTTGCAGCCGATAGATCCATGGGCACTGCTGGACTTTCAGGTTTGCTTACACGAGCATATCCTGGGCCACTCAAGTCCATAGCCTCAGTTTGTACATTCGACGGAGCCTGCGCTCGCGCTATCACAGACACGTGTTCAGACTTGGGGTGGGGGTCTGTGGGCGTGGCAACAACAGGTTTGCTTAAAAAGCTTGAAGTAGTCATTGAGCTAACCGCTAAAACACAAATGGCATACAGCTGTGCCTCATCCTTCAAATAATTAAGATTAAATATTACTAAAAATACTAAAATTTTATTTGATATTGCCTATTATTAACATTCAAACTGATGTTTGTGAACAAATTTGTATTTGAGGTTAAAAATGACAAAGAAATTCGGTGCCGATGTTCACATATCACTATTTGTAAGAGTAAATTATACGTGGAGAGAACCATTCCTATATGCTACTAACAGTGGTTACAGAGTACAACAACTCAGGTTACCAAGCTAAATAATGACAGTAAGTAACTCACCCGTCGATGACAGAAATGCGCTGCTACTGCTTGTAGAGGTTGCTAGTAACTGTCCTTGCTGCTGTAACTGACGCCGTTTTTTAGCGCTGTGAGGAGGTAGTGAGCTTGTCAACGATTTACTGCTAGACTTATTGTTAGGGTCCAGAGACCGTTTAAACAACGTCGTCAATAATCCGTTGACAGTTTCTTGGTCAGTTAAATCTGTGGAGAGCGAGAGCTCAGTGTCTTTCAAGGCAGGATGCATCACAGCCAAGCTCGGCGACGAAGCAGTAACATGTGCAGATGTTGACGTGCCACCAGGCAGCGCTGACTGTCCAGAGGCTGACGCATTGGTAGCAGATGCCGAGCTGATGCTCTTACTTTTACTGCTACGAGACTTGCTGCTGACAGGCTTACGCTGTCGTTTCTCTAACTTAGCTTTAGGCAAGACCAGCGGAGGGACTCTGTCTACTGGAGGTTGTATACCTGCCCCCTACCAAGTATAAAATGATAACACCATTAATCTATTAAATAACGATAAATTTTAGAAGAAAATGTTATGAATAATTACAAATAAAATCAACACCAGATCAAAAAATGATCCTGCATATAAACTATCAAAACAAATGGTAGAGTAAGATAAAACAAATTCTGCAAAGTCTGCACGAAACCATAAATAAAACTAACAGGATAGGTAAAGGGTTGAAATGAGATTGAAACCAAATTAAATGAATGTAACAATTGACAAAAGAATTAACCAAAGTCAGAGAAGTAAAACACATTGAGGAAATCGTCTAATGATAGCAAAACAACCAATACACCACTTAATGCAAGAAGGCTACAAAATCCTTGATTGAGTGAGCACTAACAAAGGAGGGACAAAAACCAATGAACTAAGGACTAATGATAAATAGAATAGACAACTCCAAGTATGACAGCTCAAAACATGAGAGATCGCCATCTCAATCGCAATAGCAATTCTTCTTAGGCAGGTTTCAGTGATGTATATTTTAGCCTAGGAAATTACTATTAGCCTGGCTTCCTTTAGATATATACTTTAAGATAGATGTAATTGTTCGCAATTTCTAGGAAAACAAAGTGAGAAAGCAAAATGCGTAATAAGTGAAGGCATACTTTGTCCGAATGAAGTTTGTTGTAGGGTGCTGCAGATGGGTTCAAGAGATTGGAAGGAAGAGGGTCACTGGCAGCTTGTTCTATACCAGCGTTACCGGCAGCATTGATAGAAGATTGTGTATTGGCAGCACCAGCTGCATTGTCATGTGATACACCCACAGCTCGTGTAGCAGACTTCAGCGTCAATGAGATGATGCGATCCCCTAAAACACAACACAACATGCAGGGCTATAAAATGGAGTTACACAAAAAGAAATTGGAGTTGGTCTAAAATCATATTGCCAGCGATGTGTTGTAGCTTAGTCAAGTCAAACACAAATTGAATAGGCATTTTCGGACTGCCAAAACAAGCAAATTCCTCATTTTTTGGCTAATTCATCTTGAATGTTATGCTGGACGCAGGTTTTAGCGCTCAGGGGTAGTTCACCCTATAATGCTCATGATCCGAATCCATATAGTTTCAAAATATAATGAACAATTTGGTCAAAACCAAACTGTTTTATCTCAACTACAATGACAAAAGTGATGAGGCCTTAATGTTTCATTTCTAATAATAATAAATAGTGAGTATTGAAGCGAGTTTAAATTATTTCTAGACACACTTACCATGGTAATTTATAATAATTTGAAAAAGTATGATAATCATTATTATTAGTATTACTGTCATTCAAATGACATTACTATTACTAATATGATAACTATTTCACATTTTATTTTGAAAAAAAAATTATTAATCGTTATAGCCAAACAGTAACAATTGATAACAAGCATTGTTGCAAAATGATAAATAGTAAAAAGTATTATAATAGTTTGTAATAACTGCTATAACGGTTATATAATGTTGGTTTTTGTATTTATTATAAATAACAAAAAAGTTATCTCTGGGACGCGCCTCACGATTACTTTTTATATCGTTCTCCGCGATACTATAAAACAAAAGAAGACAACTCGTATGAAATAATCTGATACGTTTCAATGTTTGTATATATAAATTATGCCAGGAACAATCGTTCAAATTGCATTTGGAAGCACTTTTCCGTACCAATTTTCGCAGGCATAGGCGTTTGTGATCGGAAAATGCCTAATGGCTCAACATTTTGTGACAAAATTTGAATAAAACTGGCGAATGTGCAACAGGGTCTTTAACACTCCAAGAGTTTATGTCATATAACAAAAATTTAAATGGGCATTGCTGGACGATTTTACATGCCAATAATAAAGTGCATGCATCCTCCAATGCCACGAGAGCGTTACCTTCCATCTGGAGAGACATAATACCCAGGTTACGTAGGGCAACTCCATTATTCTGTTGTGCCAGAGCTTTCAGTCTCTCCGCCGCTTCTTTAGGAATGTTGACTGTGACCTTGACACTGTTCCATGGCTCGACCTTCTTAATTACCAGGTTGTCATTTTCTACAGAAAGTTCAATGATAAACAACCAACTGTCATATCACAGACTGACTACCAACAACTTCGAGATATTTCTCAACTTGAAAACTCAAAATTCTAGAATTCACAGGGATTGGAATACTCAATTTGTAATTATGTTGCAAATGCACGCAATAAGCAATCAACACAAACTTTTGGCCACCTTCAACAAGAAAAAACTAGTTGAATGGTAGGGATAGAAGGACTGGTCAGATATACTGAGCCCAAACAAATGAAGAAATATACACCTAGATAGAAATAGTACAAACACTAGCAAGTAATATACATACACAATGCCACACTTAATCTCTATTCTCCTATCCCATACTCCTAATTGATGGATAAAAACAAAGAAATAGTAAATGGTATCGGGCCTTGAGGTGACAGCCCTGACATGCACTTTTATACACAAACCAACCTAATATATTTCAATAACACTTGACACGTTTGAATAAGCAGTTCATATTTCATCCCAGAATATTCAAATTTTTGGTAAATAAACAGTATTAGATTGCGCTAATTTAAGCAAAGCAGATTTTTTTCCAAGAATCACTACTGTAAACTAATCTAACTAAGATAAAGAAAAATATGGAGAAACAATAGTTATCAGCATTGACTGGGACAAACTAACTGAAAAAAGGATCGGCTCCAAACTTGAAATCATTTCAACTCATAAAACCATTTTGCAGCAGGAAGACTTTTTGAGTCGCAATATTTAACCCAGTCTCAGAGGATACCAAGAGAAGACCCAACAGAAGTATTTGGCTGTCAGTAAATACAGCTGGAGGGTTTGCCAATACGTACCTGCTTTGAGCAATGTTTGCAATTTACGATTAAGGAGCTCCAGCTCATTAGGAAAGTTTGGATCATAAAAATTTCCGCGGCAAGTAAAGACAGCTTCAATGAAGTCTGGTCGACCTGCACCAGGCCGTGGAGTCATCTTCAATAATTCATCTACAATTTATTAGGAAAATACAATAATGACAAGAACGGAATATAAGCAAAAAATTTGGAAAAAATCACATGTCCAAGTTTTTGGTACAACCGGCATGTTCCAAGTCAGCAACAAAATCAGCGATTAGTTGGCTGGCTTCAACTATGCGCGATTTCAAATGAATATTATCTAGTTCAACAAAAAATCATAAATATAATCGTCCCAAATTATGATTATTTAGAAAATTATTATCAACAACCGAAATTGTATGTCAGCATGGAGAACAATGCTGTAAGACTGTCGTACAAAAATATTTGAAGTTGCTAGTGTTGGTTAACCGTACGTTTGAATAAATTACCATGTTTAAAATCTGTTCAGTTTATTCTATTCAAAATCAACTGATTTTCAACTGTTATCAATGATATAGCAATACTACAAAAAACTAAGATGAAAGCAATCATAGTGAATGTAACATTTGACAATCATTTGCGGCCTACAGTAATACACTAAGCTATTCTTATTACATTAAATGCAAGCTTTATTATAAATACCTATGTAAATTAACATGAAACTTCTATCAAATGAATGATTTTGGCAAGTCCATTATATTCACTCCAGTCTACATGGTTTCATTATATTAAATTAATGAAATTATTACATATAGAAAACAGATTTAAATTAAAATACGAACCATCACAGCAACACAAATGTCATATTTAGATTTATTATTATTTATCATTATAAATTAAATATAGATTTGATAGAACAAATTCATTAGCGCAAATGTATAATACAACCATGGATCAGGAGCTTAGGCTATACTGCGATTAATCTTTATGACTCCTCACCAGTTTTTTGGAAACAATTAAACATTATCAAGCAAATTGCATGTATAAATAAATGATGATTCAGGAGAATGTCATCATCATCAACTAATAGATATGATTTTGTACAACATCGATCATAATAATTAATAATGTGTAATCATATGTCTGCAAAATAATGATAATAATCTTTTCGCCAGACCCTACATCTATTTATCTAAAACAAAAATTACTCTCACTACTTTTTTCTACTACTGTAACTGTTGTTGTTTGTCGAATTAATTATTATTTACAAAACAACAACAATAATAATATTAATTAATTGCTTATTAAAATATCATGACGCAATCTGCTTATATTTCTCAAAAAGGACAACCAACACTGTAGTAATGATTGAAAAATATGTCCAATCACCAGTGATTTATTTAAATTTCAACAACAACTTCTGGAACTTGTTCGTTGTTGTAATAAAAAAAATAATTATTATTTATCAATTAATTTATCGACGAGCACGCTAAAATTTAACAGCATGAAGTAAACATGCGAAAGACGGATCTAATGGTGTTTCACAATGCTATAACGACGACATTATTATAATTGTTTTGCTTTTTTTATGAAAAAAAAATCTTTGCTTTTTTACTAATAAAAAAAAAGTTACAGACTTTAGCTGCAAGTTTAAATAGCTGAACAGCATGAAACATCGGAATAAAATTCTGATTATTTACCATAGAATACTCAGTATCCAATAAAGCAAATTGCCAAGGGGTAAGTATCGTTCATAGCTATCAATGAGCAAATTATTTTACACTCTATTTATTGTTTTCATCTTTACACATAATCTTCGCCATTTGCATCATTAGAATTGCGCTTGCGCTATGGTCTTGTTTTGAGAACAGATGGCGCTCCATTTCTCCCGGAATGAAATTTTATATCAATCGATGCTATTGGACAAGTCTAAGAAATTCAGTCCAATTAAATCATCTGGTTATCGGCTAAAGCCATGGATGAAATATAACAGGATTGCCAGCTGCGGCCGCGTAATAGAAATTTTGTGACGAGCCAAATGTAGCCGTTTGTGGGAGCCGCCATACTGCTCCGAAATGTTCAAGACCACTTGGATCTCGTAATAAATATCGTTTTCTTATGAGGTTTTACACGGCGAGTTCACGCCGTGGGCGCACTGCGCTAGTTTTGACGATTCAACTTTTTGTACTTACAATACCATATCCGCTCCGAGAACAAAATTACATATGCCAACGATAACATATATGTAATCTTTGGTATGTGGCAAACTTTATGCAGCTTCCGCTCCGAAACTAGAAAATCAGAACATCGCGTTAATACAAATATTTACGATTATTTTTCCGAGCTGCCATAGTAGTTTATGTTTCCGCTCCGAACAACCAGTTCAATATGGGCGCCATGGATGACTTCCCATTGGCCAAAATTGGCTACACCCCGTTCGGGTTTCTGGCAATCCTGTTATATTTCATCCATGGCTAAGGGTGCTTTCGGATACCCTACGCGTAGGGCTTAACGATGGGATTAAACGAGACCATTCGGAAACCCCGTCGTTGAGGGCAGAAAAAACATGGCGGCAATGGGCAATTTGGGCTCAACGATGGAAGTGACAAGCGAGGAAGGTAGCGTCGTTGACTGACCTTGACTCCACCTAACAAACAGTTTTAACGAGTCAACTTTTATCAATCACTTTTCCTCCCCGTTTCAAGTCGTGACAATGTGATGTAATGTATATAAAAAATAAATCAGACGATAAAATCATCGTAATTCATTTTTGTTTGTAAAGAAACTAAAGTGGGCTCGCTCCAGCTATACAGTTTTCATAGACGTTGATGAAAATAAATATGTCTATGGTTTATGCTCAAACAACTTCCGTTAAACGACAGTCATCGTTGAGCCCTCAACGAGTATTCAACGACTGCCCTATGCATAGGGTATCCGAAAGCACCCTAAAGCTCTCGGCGGGTTCTAGTTTCTGTTTAGTAGTGGAATCATGAAAATCCTTAAATGCAGCACCGTATACGGCGATTTTTGTGTAATGTCATATGATTGGATAAAATTAGGTGTTCGTGATTAGCCAGTTGTTTCAAGTAGCATTTGCATTCTTATAAAATGTTTTAAAATTAGAGTGAAATTGGCTCATAACTATCTTCAAACAGCAGCATAGTCTTCACTTTTCGAGAATTATTAAATTTTCAGTTTTATAAGTGAAGTGCAGTGTTCAATGAATAATTTTGTTGTTATTGGCTATGATGATATGATATGGTGTTGTCAACCAGTGAAGTGCCACTAGGTATTTTTCATTATTTTGAGCCAATGATAGTTTTAGAAATGTTTTAGACCAATGAAAAGCTCTTTTGCAAATCGCCCTATACGGTGCTGCATTTAAGGATTTTCTGGAATCATTGATAAATCAATGGTTAACTTTTGTAATCGGCCATGTGCTTTGATCGTTGTTCATTCCCATCCCAACCAAATAATAAATAAGATGTGCAATGATATTCAACTATTAATCGGAATTCTATTGAAAGCAGCCCAACATGTTACTTAAATTAAAATAATATTTAATTATTATTAATTAATTGATAATAATAATTCATAATAATATTATAATAATAATAATAAATAATAGTATTCAATTGTTGTTGTAGCAAATAAATAAAAGCAGTGAAAAGAAAAGAAACTACCTAATTATTAGCCTATTGTAATCAAGGATCATGGAAAACTAGGTTACCTTTTTTTATGTATAAGTTTTCATCAGCAAAAGTTGAGTTATCAGTTGACTACTTTCTTTTCTGACTTGAATGTGGTGAGCTGAGAGTGTTGTTTATGAATGGCGACCAGGTTATTTATTTATCTGTAGTGAGGAATGCATTAGTTGATGATGTACTATGATAACTGCTTTGATACATATGCAAAGTAATGCTCAGTGTTTGCTATTATTTATCAATTATTATCTGGTATCGCTGGTACTACTATTAGCAATAAGCTAGCACAATGACAGTTTTTGGCAATGAAAGAATTTTCAAAAGGTATAACCTATGGTGGTTTATTGTTTTGTCTACTGGGTGTAGATATTATCTATTGCATGGAACTGGCTAATTCATTTGGCTAGTCTAAGCATTGGTTTGGAACTTAAATGATAATATATATCGGCCGGCATACCAATAAATATGTTCCACTCGAAAGTGTACCAAGGAGAGTGCAAGTTAGCGAAGGTAATCAAGTTGGAATATTGTTTTCGAGAGGCCAGCTAACCACACATTGTGATCTAACTTTGGGTCAATTGGTTCAGGCAGCCTATTAAAAGCTGGCGGTTTTTTTTTATTTCATTTCTAATAGTTTCAGTGATGAATTGAAAAATTTGCTGCAAATGAAGCTCCAAATATTTGATTTGGAACAACGCATGATTTGATTTGACTTTTTTTACTCGTAAAAATTTGATTTGAAAGAAAATTCAAATGATTTGATTTGAGTGATGAAAATTGTAATTTGTCACAGCTTCGACTAGTAGTGGTGGTAGTAAAGTAGTAGAAGAAAAAAGAGTAGTTGTAGTAGTAAGTAATAATTCATCAATGAAAAAAATAGAAAGAAGTGTTTATAATTACTATTATTATTAATTAATGATGTTATCATTTATTATTAGGGTAAAGTCCAGTCAATAATAATAAATTATAAATAATAATTAATTGATAATAATATTAATAATAATGACGTTATATATATAATAATCATGATAATAATAATTATAAAATCATGACGACAGTTATTAATTAATAAATATTATCTCATCTATATATATATAGATGTGATCGTGCCTGGCTTCATTGACCATTTCATTATCATGGCTGTTATCAATACATTTGCTCTGGGTAAACATTGCCCTCCTCCATCCCTCTCCGAGATGACAATATGTTTTTCCAAGAGGCAGATACAGAAGTTTTTCAGAAGGACATGCATTCATTGGAACAGCAGTTGAATAGCATTGATGATGTAAAGGAGGTGTGGAAGACATTCCTCTGCTCATTCAGATTCTCTGATTCCAAACATGTCCCCACCAAGACCTTCAAAACCAAAAGATGTAACCGATTTAGGTGGATGAATAAACATGCTGAAAAATTATTAGCTCGACAGTCGCACTGGCAACAAGTATAAAACCACTAGTGACCCAGTACTTTTGAATCGCTACAACCAAGAGAAACGAAAACATAAAAAAATCTTAAGAAGACTTCAGCGAGTTTATCTAATGCAAAAAGTATGCGAACCGCTTGAGAAGGGTGACAGCAAGCCATTTTACAAGCATGTCAAACAGTCTGAAAATGCTAATGACACTCACAATGCCCAATCGTGAAACTAAAACGATCACCAGGAGTTTGCCACAACCCTTAACTCATACTTGCATACCCAGTTCTGTCAAGACGAACGAATTACAGACCTCTCTCCCTGAGTCACACAACACAAAAAAATTAAAGATCTCGAAAGATGAAGTAAAAACATCAATTTTCAACCTAAAGAGCAAAACCCTTGGTTCAAATTGAATAAGAAAGTGTGAAACGCTAATTGTCATTGCAGCACGTTGCCTGGTTCAAGTGTTCCAGGCCTCAATTGACAGCGAAAAATTTCCAACAGTTTGAAAAACTGCCCATGTTACACCCATCCATAAAAAAGTTCCCACAAATGAATCCTTCAATTACAGGCCAATTTTCCTCATAAGCATCCCTGTAGTATGTTAAAACATATTTTTCTCCATCATTTTACTATAACACTTGACAACGTATTACTTAAAAGACAGCATGGATTTCGCTCTGGCCTATCTTGTGAAACCCAACTCTGCTCAACATACCATGATTTGATGAATTTCTCTAACAAATCATCCTGCACCCACACAGTTGCCCTTGATTTAGAAAAGCATTTTACAAGGTCCCTCACAGGTTACTAATGCAAAAGATCTGATAAATCAAGGGTATAGATCCACAAATCACATACTGGGTTCATGACTTCGTAACTGGACTCATGCAGTCTATTGTACTTTGAGGTGCAACCTCACCAGAGCTTCCCACAACGTCCGGATTTACACGAGGCTCAGTGCTTGGCCCAACGCTTTTTCTGATATATATATTAATGATTTGTTGTCATTCGTAGATTGCAACGTCAGTCTGTATGCTGATGACACATTATTTTATTCTGAAGTCAACTCTGAAGAAGACGCTAGAAGATTCCAGGTAGATATTGATGTGATCTACACTTGGTCCTCCAAGTGGAAGATGCCTTTTCACACCACCAAATGTGAGCTAATTGCATTTGGAAAAGTTGTCCCAGAACCACAATACAAGCTTTGGGGCACTTCACTGATTTGTGTCCTGGAAATAAATCACCTGGGTGTAACCCTACAAGCAAATCCCCACTTTGAGACCCATATGACTGAGAAACTTAACAAAGCTTACTAGGTACTTGGATGTATAATGCAGCACCCAAAGCCAAACAGCTCGCCTATACTGTCCTGTGTCACCCTCTCCTGTAAAATGATGCTACAGTCTGGGACACCTATGACAAAAGCATGATACACAGAATCGAAATGCTCCAAAACAGAGCCGTTTGATTTATAGCAAACCTCAAAGGACAGGCAAGTGTGACCGATGCTTGCCACAAGCTAAATCTCCGTACAATGAAAGGCAGGAGAATGAATCATATTCTCTCTGCTGTTAAAAGTCTTGTCGGTTGAAAACCAGAACAGTCTCCTAGCATCTGCGTGTGAAGAACTTGCTAATGACATGAAAAACCTGACAGTCATCACAAGGGCTACCACGAAAAATGAGCCCACATCTATCTATTCCTTCTCTCGTCCACTATATAACAGCTTCTTACCAAGAACCGTCAGAGATCTGCGTCTCTCACATAACACAGCTGAATAGCTGGAACTGCTACTTTTACCCATTTTCCAACTACTATATAAAAAACTCTGAGGCATTCTTTCCCAAGGCCCACTCCCTAGGGTTAATCGTGAGTGTACTAACATTTTGAGGTAAACAGGTAATTTAATAATAATCTAATAAAAAGGTAAGAAAGAATTGAACAATAATAATTATAATGTTGATAAATAATAATTGATAATAAGGATTTTATGACAAAATAAAAATAAATTAGATGTCAACAACAAATTTACAATATATTTAATGTTTCAGATTTTATATTTTTATGTAATCCCCAATAATAATAAATAAGGAGAATAATTAAATGATAGTCATATGTAATTATAAATTAATTTTTTAGCATATTGAATTTTGACTTTCATCTAATGATGATCCCACCTACATAACTACTAGCTGAAAAATGAAATGTTGTCAAGTCAATGGTGAACTACTAAACTAATAGTTTAAACACATTACTATCTACAATCATTTTTAGAAAAATGATTCAGATGAATAAATCATTGATTGACTAATGAATAGTCCAGTTATTTTGGATGTGATTTAAAATCAGTTGCTAAATTTTGGCAATCTGTTGTTTGTAAAAACAAAAAGAAACATGTATGAACAATGATTATTACAAAATGAAAAATTTGTGTGCTTTGGAGTATGATATAGCTGTAAAGCTACAGTAAACATAATTTATGACTATACAACCACCACATATAACAGTGTGATACAAACTTTAAAAGTAAACCATCTACTTTCATGAGTTTTTATTTTTAAATAAAATTGCAAGCAGTTTTGTTTATTATAAATTGATAGTTATTATTTGGTTAGCATCATTTTCCTATTCTCATTTATTACACTCGTTCATACGGGATCAAGCAACCTACATAGAAGCCACCATTGTTTACCAAGATATTAAAGTGAGAAAGGCAGCGTTAGATTGACGCTCTGTCACCTGTGGCTATAGAATTGTTTCATCATTGAATATTGTAAAACAATGGGGACTGCGACGGTCTTTCTCAAATGTCATTTTGTCCTGGACACAGCGAGCAGACCACGATAGCCCTATTGAATATATATATGTAAATTTATTTTCTTTTTATTAAAATAAACAGTCATATTTGTCAACAAACCAGTTTAATAAATTATTGTAACTAAAGTTATATTATTCATCTCAAAATCGCGTCATCAAAAATTTAGTTTCGCGGAAAAATTTATATTTTACAGCTCTAGAAGTCTTAACCAACTTCTTGATATTTTTACCGGAAGCAGTTATATGTTATAGTTTCCGTTTTATTAATTATTTTTACTGAGTTGTCTGTTTTTGAGGAGACAACTCCACAAGTTTGGTCATTTAGTCCGTGAAACTCGGGTAACTCCTCGCGTATGTACTCTTACGAGTGCAAACCCCATTGCGAAAATAAAATTGTAAGGCTCCATCCGCGATTGTCAACTCCATAATGATATTATAGAGTACATTTAAACGTAATTGAAGCATTTTTCGGAGCATCCAGTTTTTAATCACTTTCCTAATATATTCATTATTATTATTATTCAGTATTTTTTTAAATTTGTTTCAACGAAATAGTGAGTATTTCATATTTAATTATTATCATTGCTGTGATATGATTATGATTTTGCCATTGCTTTATTTGCCAAATTATTAGACAGCTTACTAGCATCATTGTTTCATTAATTTTAGACCTGAAAATTCATTTTTTTTATCGGTGATTAGTGTGCATTAGTATTTAGGTTGTTGAAAATGGAAAAGTGTGCATTGGTATTTAGGTTGTTGAGAATGGAAAAGTGTGCATTGGTATTTAGGTTGTTGAGAATGGAAAAGTGTGCATTGGTGTTTAGGTTGTTGAGAATGGAAAAGTGTGCATTGGCGTTTAGGTTGTTGAGAATGGAAAAGAAAATTGCTGCCTCAAGACAAGCAGCTTCATAAAGTTTAAAAATTGTTGTAATCTCATTTTTTGGCAATCACAAAGATCTCTGCTGCACAGTGTCAATTTTTGGTATGCCCTTTCTCATTGCAAACTTGTGTTATATAACTCAAGTCTTGGGGGCAAAACTGGTTGAAGTCATCACTGATTGCATTTACAGGACTCTTCTTGCTGAAGAGAGGGCAACTCTGTATCAATTTCTTATAAATGCTTTAAACTAAAGAAGCTTCAATTAAACAAATTCCACTCAAGTTAAAGTGCATAGCCTGCACCATCTGTCTACCCACCCTCTGGTGTATGTATTACATAAAGGCATCTGTAGGCATTAATTGATTCCAAGACACTCATTTTGTTTGTCACTTCTTGGTCAGTCTTCCTATCCCATTGCAACTGAATCAATTTTTAAAAAACTTTTTGTTTACAGAAATATCACCATGGCTCAGCGGTTTACCGAAGTATCCGTATGCACTCATGGAGAGAGCTACCTCAACCTCGATGTCACAGATGGTAGGTTTGCTATTGTATCTGCATGTTTCACAGCGCTAGTTATACCAATTTATAGTATGTGATCGCTTACTGTTTGTGGTGATTTTCTAGATAGTAAGGTGGCTGCTGACAGCCAACCACTAGATTGTGCAGGAGGTCAAAGTTTTACGGGCGATGTCAATTTCATGGCCACATGGTAGGTCACATGACAGGTTATTATACAGTGTACTAGGACAATAGTTAACATTGGTTCATATGTATTAGAATAGCATAGAAACCTTCAGCTTTCTCTTTCTATTGCTGTTGGTAACAACAACAACACCAAAAACGCAAATCTAGCGAGTTTTTTATTTTACAAATAAATTCTAAATAATGATAATTTCAATCTTTTGATATTATTTCATTTGAAAATAAAAAATTTTAAAGTAAAATTGCTTTAGTTTTTGAGATATTGGCCATGTAATTCATCACATGAATGCCAGTGTGTATATAATAGCAAGCCTATCAATGCCAGTGTGTATACAATAGTAGTCCTACCAACAATAACTTGAAATGCTGACTCGACTAAAATGTTCAAAAAAATTAGAAAGTAATCGCAAACTTAACTTTTATGCTCTTGAAAGTCTATGCACGATGACTATTACTGGGATGTCTATGCACAATGACTATTACTGGGATGTCTATGCACAATGACTATTACTGGGATGTCTATGCACAATGACTATTACTGGGATGTCTATGCACAATGACTATTACTGGGATGCCTATGCACAATGACTATTACTGGGATGCCTGTGCACAATGACTATTACTGGGATGCCTATGCACAATGACTATTACTGGGATGTCTATGCACAATGACTATTACTGGGATGCCTATGCACAATGACTATTACTGGGATGCCTGTGCACAATGACTATTACTGGGATGCCTATGCACAATGACTATTACTGGGATGTCTATGCACAATGACTATTACTGGGATGCCTATGCACAATGACTATTACTGGGATGTCTATGCACAATGACTATTACTGGGATGTCTATGCACAATGACTATTACTGGGATGCCTTCCTTACATGCAAACAAGCCATTTTTTTGTAAACTCTTTTGAATAGCCCCATATAATTTGTTACTTCTCGAGAAAAATAATTTTGTGCAAGTCAGCATATATTGCCCTTAATAATGACAGTACAACTTCTGCAAAAAAAAATTTTTAACATAAAATTACTTGAAATAAGTCTAAATTAGTCAAGAATATATGATACAGCACCATTAGGATAAATTGGTATCATTTTTGAAATGTCACCCAGTTAAAAGTGACACAATGTTGAGTGATTAGCATGTAATACATTTGTGGCTTGTGACATTTTGCACTAATTCCGTTTTTTTGTTACTTTAGGCGAATATGTTGCAACGTTGCCGAGGTAGTGATTGATGGAATGAATAATTCTGTCCATAAGACAAACATCCGTATTACCTGTCACTACGCGCCGCTGGCAGGTAACATTTGTATAGCTAGTAATGAGGCGGAGCTTACACTGATGTTAGCCTCAGCCTACTCAGTGCATGTGATAACTCTGGCTACGTCTGCTGCGCGCATCGGGGTAAGTTTGTGTAACTTTTGGGACATGGTTAGGGTTGTTTTACCTTGCACTCAGTAGATCGTATATTTTTGATACTCTACATACAGGTGGGTATGAGAATCCGATCATCTAAGACGTATCCAGTCGACTCCGAGTCTCCCATAAAGCACTGCTCTGCATCAGCCACAGAGGATTTTGGAATCGTCTTCTCCTTAGTCAATGAGAATGGACAACTCCTAGTTGCCACAGTTCAGAATGGTATTTCTAGCATCACATGTTTGGGACAGTGCTCTCGGCTACTGAGATTTGTCACAAATAACAGCAATGCAGTTTGTACGCTGGCAGTGGTGGCTACACGTAGTGTATGTGTTTGTAGGGGTGTATGAACAGACAGAACTAAAACAGACTTCTATAATATCTACTATATGGAACAGAGTGAGGAGATCAGTCATCAGGTACTAGCAACTGGTGGTAGTAGTTACCAGTGGTACTGCTAATTAGTGGTACTTGTAACTGGTGGTACTTGTATCTGGTGGTACTTGTAACTGGTGGTACTGGTAGCTGGTGGTACTTGTAACTGGTGGTACTTGTAGCTAGTGGTACTTGTAACTGGTGGTACTTGTAACTGGTGGTACTTGTAACTGGTGGTACTTGTAGCTAGTGGTACTTGTAACTGGTGGTACTTGTAACTGGTGGTACTTGTAACTGATGGTACTTGTAACTGATGGTACTTGTAGCTGGTGGTACTTGTAGCTGGTGGTACTTGTAACTGGTGGCACTTGTAACTGGTGGTACTTGTAACTGATAGTACTTGTAGCTGGTGGTACTGGTAACTGGTGGTACTTGTAACTGGTGGTACTTGTAACTGGTAGTACTTGTAACTGGTGGTACTGGTAACTGGTGGTACTTGTAACTGGTGGTACTTGTAACTGGTGGTACTTGTAACTGGTGGTACTTGTAACTGGTGGTACTGGTATACACTTCCTAGAAGTAGCCAGTAACAGCTGCTTGTTGTTGCTGTCAATGGTGGTACTCAGTGGTTGCCTACCCTTTTCCTTATAACAACTTTTGGACACTTTTATGTCAAGCTAAAGATAAACAAGTCTAAAAAAATTGACATATTCACTGATTTTGGAGTTTTCCTCTACTGTATGTCATATCAAGGGTAGACAACTTCTCTACTATGGTACTGATTGCTGTAGCACAAACGGCTGTGTGCATGAAAATAACATTCTATCATGTTTGACAATTGCCGCCATGTGGAGATAACAGACACCATATTATGTGGCATTCTATTGTCTAGCAAGTTCACAAGCTCATATACAGCTACCTGTAGCCACCTCTAGCCACCTGTAGCTTGTTGGGCTGATTTACAAACAGTGTTGTGTTATTGCAGTGTTTTCCATGCCGGGTGAATACCAGTGTTGTATGTAGTTTATCATCTAAGCTGTTTATCATTGAGCAGTTTGTTTGGCTACCAGAGATGCTCTATAGGCTCGCAGTGAATAGTTTGCTGTAATACCTGTGGTTGTGTGTTATAGTTTCACTTCCTGTGTTTGACAGCGGGCCCACAGACGGCAGTAACGTTGTGGCCTCAGTGATATCTGAGGAGCACCCATCCATATACTGTCTCACCAAAGACTTCCAGCTGCAGCAGTGGGCCATTGGGGTGAGTCGTGGTTTGAATGCATTGCTGCCTCATTGAAACTCTACAGTCTGTTGTAGTTAGTCATGCACCTTTTGATTGCGATGTAGACTAAGATTTTACACTAGCAGGTACTCCTTGGTGAGGTACCTTCAGTGAGACACCCCAGTGAGGGACCCACTTAGTGAGCATTTGCCAAGTGAGAATGGAATTGTAGCCACTTTCAAATAATTAATTAGTAATAATTTTAGTTTATTTATCTAATAAATATCGAATAATAATACCAAATAATCGTAGTTAGTATTTTGAAGCAAGCTGGTGTTGTGATTCAATGAGAGGAAAATTTCCAATTTTTAACTTTTACATCAATAATGGATTTTATAGAACATGAAACATTCTGAATAGGCTCTTTCTAACGGGCAGAGTTTTACATTTATATGTGAACTATCGTTTGATTTGGTTGGTTGTTGTCACAAGTTCCCCTGTCTCATTGAAGTCTTGGGAGTGTGTGTCCACCTACAACCTCACAGCCTACGTCTCACCCACCCACTACATACATGGGCAAATGCTCAGGTTCTTCT
Source organism: Cryptosula pallasiana (assembly GCA_945261195.1). Lineage (NCBI taxonomy): Eukaryota > Metazoa > Bryozoa > Gymnolaemata > Cheilostomatida > Cryptosulidae > Cryptosula > Cryptosula pallasiana. Next base: position 17,837,152 of record OX183139.1, read on the forward strand.
CTCACCAGCCCAACAGTCTTCTTGGCATCCACTTTACTGATGGACCTCAGAAGTCTAAGGTATGACCTGTGTTATATATTGCAGGTAGTGTTATATATTGCAGGTAGTGTTATGTATTGTAGGTAATGTTATATATTGTAGGTAATGTTATATATTGTAGGTAATGTTATATATTGTAGGTAATGTTATATATTGTAGGTAATGTTATATATTGTAGGTAATGTTATATATTGTAGGTAATGTTATACATTGTAGGTAGTGTTATATATTGCAGGTAATGTTATATATTGCAGGTAATGTTATATATTGTAGGTAATGTTATATATTGTAGGTAATGTTATATATTGTAGGTAGTGTTATATATTGTAGGTAATGTTATATATTGTAGGTAATTTTATATATTGTAGGTAATGTTATATATTGTAGGTAATGTTATATATTGTAGGTAATGGTATATATTGTAGGTAGTGTTATACATTGTAGGTAGTGTTATATATTGTAGGTAGTGTTATATATTGTAGGTAGTGTTATATATTGTAGGTAGTGTTATATATTGTAGGTAGTGTTATATATTGTAGGTAGTGTTATATATTGTAGGTAATGTTATACATTGTAGGTAGTGTTATATATTGTAGGTAATGTTATATATTGTAGGTAGTGTTATATATTGTAGGTAGTGTTATATATTGTAGGTAATGTTATATATTGTAGGTAATGTTATATATTGTAGGTAGTGTTATATATTGTAGGTAGTGTTATACATTGTAGGTAATGTTATACATTGTAGGTAGTGTTATATATTGCAGGTAATGTTATATATTGCAGGTAATGTTATATATTGTAGGTAATGTTATATATTGTAGGTAATGTTATATATTGAAGGTAATGTTATATATTGTAGGTAGTGTTATATATTGTAGGTAATGTTATATATTGTAGGTAATGTTATGTATTGTAGGTAGTGTTATGTATTGTAGGTAGTGTTATACATTGTAGGTAGTGTTATATATTGCAGGTAATGTTATATATTGCAGGTAATGTTATATATTGTAGGTAATGTTATATATTGTAGGTAATGTTATATATTGTAGGTAGTGTTATATATTGCAGGTAGTGTTATATATTGCAGGTAGTGTTATATATTGTAGGTAATGTTATATATTGTAGGTAATGTTATATATTGTAGGTAATGTTATATATTGTAGGTAATGTTATATATTGTAGGTAATGTTATATATTGTAGGTAATGTTATATATTGTAGGTAATGTTATATATTGTAGGTAATGTTATATATTGTAGGTAATGTTATATATTGCAGGTAATGTTATATATTGCAGGTAATGTTATATATTGTAGGTAATGTTATATATTGTAGGTAATGTTATATATTGTAGGTAATGTTATATATTGTAGGTAATGTTATATATTGTAGGTAATGTTATATATTGTAGGTAATGTTATATATTGTAGGTAATGTTATATATTGCAGGTAATGTTATATATTGCAGGTAATGTTATATATTGTAGGTAATGTTATATATTGAAGGTAATGTTATATATTGTAGGTAGTGTTATATATTGTAGGTAATGTTATATATTGTAGGTAATGTTATACATTGTAGGTAGTGTTATATATTGTAGGTAATGTTATATATTGTAGGTAATGTTATATATTGTAGGTAATGTTATATATTGCAGGTAATGTTATATATTGCAGGTAATGTTATATATTGTAGGTAATGTTATATATTGTAGGTAATGTTATATATTGTAGGTAATGTTATATATTGTAGGTAATGTTATATATTGTAGGTAATGTTATATATTGTAGGTAATGTTATATATTGTAGGTAATGTTATATATTGCAGGTAATGTTATATATTGCAGGTAATGTTATATATTGTAGGTAATGTTGTTGTGTGTATCAGCAGAGAGTGGACAGCTGGGGAAATGCAATCTGATAGCAGACTGCGGTGAGAACACTCCTCTCTCATATCAAGTGGCTGGGGATGAGTTCTTTGTGCTCTGGGTAAATAACAACAATAGACATGAGCTCGTCCATGTCTCCATGTACTCTGGGTATGTATGTACATATATATGTCTATGTGGTAACATGTCTATGAACCGGATGCATTGCCAGTTATACATAACAATAAACGTGGTTAGACTCCGGCTTCTCTTACCTCTGTTTCCCGCATAAACATTTAATTTACATTTTTATAGCGCATAGTAATATATCACATATTGATCAACTCACCAAGGCTTTCGCTATATGATCTCTAAACTGAATTAACCAATGACGAATAGCCACATGTATAGCTGTGAAACTACAGCGTCGGAACTTAGCTACTAGAGGTTATAAAGTTTTACCATACGCCCACAGTTGTGGTTGCTATGGTAAGAAATGTGGCTGCAGATAACGAGTTGCATTCTATTGTATTCATGCCCATGTTCCCATAGTTCGGTTTCATTCAAGTTGATCGGATAACTCGTCCATTCGAGTCATGGGAATGATAACTCCATACGCGTTGGTTCATGTTCATTCGTACTAGTTCAGTTCAAGTCCACAGCCCTAATTGGTTGTGGGTGTACATTCATTAGAATAATGGGTTTCGTTAGAGTTGAGGAATGCGCACTCGCTAGAGCAACTCTTTTATGGAGAAGGTTTAAAACTATCGTTTTGTCTGGAAATTACTTCAAGCTAACGATTATAAAATGTCGTTGTATAAGCCCTCATCAGATTTCGTTTATTTTCTAACTGTAATTTTTTTACAGTTATCTAATGACTCTTCGCAAGTTTAATGACAGCAAAATTGTAAAGTTTCGACGATTTGTTCTGCTAACTGACTGTCCGGGTTCAGAGAATCACAGCTGTGATGGATAGTTGGGCAAACTAAATGATTTTTCGTTATTATTTAGTCATTATCGATTATTTGTTATTGATTGAACATTTTCATGATAACATTATAATAATTTTCAATTAATCATTGTTGTTATTATTATTCATCTACTTTTTATTATCAATAACGGTTTGCGCTGTAAGAGTTCTGCAACCCTCACTGTTGATAGAAGGGGACAACTCCCGCATATTATTTCCAATCAATTTACCGTAGGAACAGTTATGTGTACCAATTCGACTAAATGCTTACCAACAAAAACCAAAGTTGAACTCATGCGAACCCAAACTATGTAAACCGACTAATGGTGAATTTGCAGTGAGCTTGTTTTATACTGAACACAAAGAACTGCAACAGTGGCTCCTGGAATTAACTGGGTTTTATATACCACATTTTATCACAAAATATTCATTTATTCTCAGATTTAGTAATGACTGTTAGTCTGAAGTTTGACTGGTTGCAGTAGAGTAGAAATGGCCCCTGTACAATATTCAGACAAAACACTCTTATGTGTATATAGATTGTTTATGTTCATCCTTGTGACTTAAATATCATCTTACATTACTATACTACTAGTAATACTTTAATACATTACTATACTACTAGTAATACTTTAATACATTACTATACTATTAGTAATACTTTAATACATTACTATACTATTAGTAATACTTTAATACATTACTATACTATTAGTAATACTTTAATACATTACTATACTATTAGTAATACTTTAATACATTACTATACTATTAGTAATACTTTAATACATTACTATACTATTAGTAATACTTTAATACATTACTATACTATTAGTAATACTTTAATACATTACTATACTATTAGTAATACTTTAATACATTACTATACTATTAGTAATACTTTAATACATTACTATACTATTAGTAATACTTTAATACATTACTATACTATTAGTAATACTTTAATACATTACTATACTATTAGTAATACTTTAATACATTACTATACTATTAGTAATACTTTAATACATTACTATACTATTAGTAATACTTTAATACATTACTATACTATTAGTAATACTTTAATACATTACTATACTATTAGTAATACTTTAATACATTACTATACTATTAGTAATACTTTAATACATTACTATACTATTAGTAATACTTTAATACATTACTATACTATTAGTAATACTTTAATACATTACTATACTATTAGTAATACTTTAATACATTACTATACTACTAGTAATACTTTAATACATTACTATACTACTAGTAATACTTTAATACATTACTATACTATTAGTAATACTTTAATACATTACTATACTATTAGTAATACTTTAATACATTATTATACTATTAGTAATACTTTAATACATTACTATACTACTAGTAATACTTTAATACATTACTATACTATTAGTAATACTTTAATACATTACTATACTACTAGTAATACTTTAATACATTACTATACTATTAGTAATACTTTAATACATTACTATACTATTAGTAATACTTTAATACATTACTATACTATTAGTAATACTTTAATACATTACTATACTATTAGTAATACTTTAATACATTACTATACTATTAGTAATACTTTAATACATTACTATACTACTAGTAATACTTTAATACATTACTATACTATTAGTAATACTTTAATACATTACTATACTATTAGTAATACTTTAATACATTACTATACTATTAGTAATACTTTAATACACCATAAAATTGTGGCTATGATTACCTACAGTAATACCAACTTGTGGCTATGAATATCTACAGTAATACCAACTTGTGGCTATGAATATCTACAGTAATACCAACTTGTGGCTATGAATATCTACAGTAATACCAACTTGTGGCTATGAATATCTACAGTAATACCAACTTGTGCGCTATGAATATCTACAGTAATACCAACTTGTGGCTATGATTACCTACAGTAATACCAACTTGTGCGCTATGAATATCTACAGTGATACCAACTTGTGGCTATGAATATCTACAGTAATACCAACTTGTGGCTATGAATATCTACAGTAATACCAACTTGTGGCTATGAATATCTACAGTAATACCAACTTGTGCGCTATGAATATCTACAGTAATACCAACTTGTGGCTATGATTACCTACAGTAATACCAACTTGTGCGCTATGAATATCTACAGTGATACCAACTTGTGGCTATGAATATCTACAGTAATACCAACTTGTGGCTATGATTACCTACAGTAATACCAACTTGTGCGCTATGAATATCTACAGTGATACCAACTTGTGGCTATGAATATCTACAGTAATACCAACTTGTGGCTATGATTACCTACAGTAATACCAACTTGTGTGCTATGATTATCTACAGTAATACCAACTTGTGGCTATGAATATCTACAGTAATACCAACTTGTGGCTATGAATATCTACAGTAATACCAACTTGTGGCTATGAATACCTACAGTAATACCAACTTGTGGCTATGATTACCTACAGTAATACCAACTTGTGCGCTATGAATATCTACAGTGATACCAACTTGTGGCTATGAATATTTACAGTAATACCAACTTGTGGCTATGATTACCTACAGTAATACCAACTTGTGGCTATGATTACCTACAGTGATACCAACTTGTGGCTATGATTACCTACAGTTATACCAACTTGTGTGCTATGAATATCTACAGTAATACCAACTTGTGGCTATGATTACCTATAGTAATTCAAACTTGTGGCTATGATTACCTACAGTAATACCAACTTGTGCGCTATGAATATCTACAGTAATACCAACTTGTGGCTATGATTACCTATAGTAATTCAAACTTGTGGCTATGATTACCTACAGTGATACAAACTTCACACAAAGTCATATAAAGAAGTCCACCCTACAGCCTGTGCCCATTGAAAATTATGACGACCCCAGACAGGTGTTTACAGAGCAGATATTTCGTACTAACCAGCTATGTGTACCAGCACTACTCAAGGCTATACACATGCTAGATCCTGTGGCAGCCACTGGACTCATCACTGAACAAATGGAATACAGCATTGACGAGCTAAAGAAGATGACTTGGCATGCTATCAGCAATGAGGTGGGTGTGGCTTGCTGTCATTCACTTGTGGTATCTCTCTATCATATCTGTCTACTTGTGGTATCTCTCTATCATATCTATCTACTTGTTGTATCTCTCTATCATATCTGTCTACTTGTGGCATCTCTCTATCATATCTGTCTACTTGTGGTATCTCTCTATCATATCTGTCTACTTGTGGTATCTCTCTATCATATCTATCTACTTGTGGCATCTCTCTATCATATCTGTCTACTTGTGGTATCTCTCTATCATATCTATCTACTTGTGGTTTCTCTCTATCATATCTATTTACTTGTTGTATCTCTCTATCATATCTATCTACTTGTGGTATCTCTCTATCATATCTATCTACTTGTGGTATCTCTCTATCATATCTATCTACTTGTGGTATCTCTCTATCATATCTGTCTACTTGTGGTATCTCTCTATCATATCTATCTACTTGTGGTATCTCTCTATCATATCTGTCTACTTGTGGTTTCTCTCTATCATATCTATCTACTTGTGGTATCTCTCTATCATATCTGTCTACTTGTGGTATCTCTCTATCATATCTATCTACTTGTGGTATCTCTCTATCATATCTGTCTACTTGTGGTATCTCTTTATCATATCTATCTACTTGTGGTATCTCTCTATCATATCTACTTGTGGTATCTCTCTATCATATCTATCTACTTGTGGTTTCTCTCTATCATATCTGTCTACTTGTGGTATCTCTCTATCATATCTGTCTACTTGTGGTTTCTCTCTATCATATCTATTTACTTGTTGTATCTCTCTATCATATCTATCTACTTGTGGTATATCTCTATCATATCTGTCTACTTGTGGTATCTCTCTATCATATCTGTCTACTTGTGGTTTCTCTCTATCATATCTATTTACTTGTGGTATCTCTCTATCATATCTATCTACTTGTGGTATTTCTCTATCATATCTGTCTACTTGTGGTTTCTCTCTATCATATCTATCTACTTGTGGTATCTCTCTATCATATCTGTCTACTTGTATCTCTCTATCATATCTGTCTACTTGTGGTATCTCTCTATCATATCTATCTACTTGCGGTATCTCTCTATCATATCTGTCTACTTGTGGTATCTCTCTATCATATCTATCTACTTGTGGTATCTCTCTATCATATCTGTCTACTTGTGGTTTCTCTCTATCATATCTATCTACTTGTGGTATCTCTCTATCATATCTGTCTACTTGTATCTCTCTATCATATCTGTCTACTTGTGGTATCTCTCTATCATATCTATCTACTTGTGGTATCTCTCTATCATATCTGTCTACTTGTGGTATCTCTCTATCATATCTGTCTACTTGTGGTTTCTCTCTATCATATCTATCTACTTGTGGTATCTCTCTATCATATCTGTCTACTTGTGGTATCTCTCTATCATATCTATCTACTTGTGGTATCTCTCTATCATATCTGTCTACTTGTGGTTTCTCTCTATCATATCTGTCTACTTGTGGTTTCTCTCTATCATATCTATCTACTTGTGGTATCTCTCTATCATATCTGTCTACTTGTATCTCTCTATCATATCTGTCTACTTGTTGTATCTCTCTATCATATCTGTCTACTTGTGGTATCTCTTTATCATATCTATCTACTTGTGGTATCTCTCTATCATATCTACTTGTGGTATCTCTCTATCATATCTATCTACTTGTGGTATCTCTCTATCATATCTGTCTACTTGTGGTTTCTCTCTATCATATCTGTCTACTTGTGGTATCTTTCTATCATATCTGTCTACTTGTGGCATCTCTCTATCATATCTGTCTACTTATGGTATCTCTCTATCATATCTGTCTACTTGTGGTATCTCTCTATCATATCTGTCTACTTGTGGCATCTCTTTATCATATCTGTCTACTTGTGGTATCTCTCTATCATATCTACTTGTGGTATCTCTCTATCATATCTATCTACTTGTGGTATCTCTCTATCATATCTGTCTACTTGTGGTTTCTCTCTATCATATCTGTCTACTTGTGGTATCTCTCTATCATATCTGTCTACTTGTGGCATCTCTCTATCATATCTGTCTACTTATGGTATCTCTCTATCATATCTGTCTACTTGTGGTATCTCTCTATCATATCTGTCTACTTGTGGCATCTCTCTATCATATCTGTCTACTTATGGTATCTCTCTATCATATCTGTCTACTTGTGGTATCTCTCTATCATATCTGTCTACTTGTGGTATCTCTCTATCATATCTATCTACTTATGGTATCTCTCTATCATATCTATCTACTTGTGGTATCTCTCCATCATATCTGTCTACTTGTGGTATCTCTCTATCATATCTATCTACTTGTGGTATCTCTCTATCATATCTGTCTACTTGTGGTATCTCTCTATCATATCTGTCTACTTGTGGTATCTCTCTATCATATCTATCTACTTGTGGTTTCTCTCTATCATATCTGTCTACTTGTGGTATATCTCTATCATATCTGTCTACTTGTGGTATCTCTCTATCATATCTATCTACTTGTGGTATCTCTCTATCATATCTATCTACTTGTGGTATCTCTCTATCATATCTATCTACTTATGGTATCTCTCTATCATATCTATCTACTTGTGGTATCTCTCCATCATATCTGTCTACTTGTGGTATCTCTCTATCATATCTATCTACTTGTGGTATCTCTCTATCATATCTGTCTACTTGTGGTATCTCTCTATCATATCTGTCTACTTGTGGTATCTCTCTATCATATCTATCTACTTGTGGTTTCTCTCTATCATATCTGTCTACTTGTGGTATATCTCTATCATATCTGTCTACTTGTGGTATCTCTCTATCATATCTATCTACTTGTGGTATCTCTCTATCATATCTATCTACTTGTGGTATCTCTCTATCATATCTATCTACTTATGGTATCTCTCTATCATATCTATCTACTTGTGGTATCTCTCCATCATATCTGTCTACTTGTGGTATCTCTCTATCATATCTATCTACTTGTGGTATCTCTCTATCATATCTATCTACTTGTGGTATCTCTCTATCATATCCATCTACTTGTGGTATCTCTCTATCATATCTGTCTACTTGTGGTATCTCTCTATCATATATGTCTACTTGTGGTATCTCTCTATCATATCTGTTTACTGTGGTATCTCTCTATCATATCTGTCTACTTGTGGCATCTCTCTATCATATCTATCTACTTGTGGTATCTCTCTATCATATCTATCTACTTGTGGTATCTCTCTATCATATCTATCTACTTGTGGTATCTCTCTATCATATCTATCTACTTGTGGTATCTCTCTATCATATCCATCTACTTGTGGTATCTCTCTATCATATCTGTCTACTTGTGGTATCTCTCTATCATATATGTCTACTTGTGGTATCTCTCTATCATATCTGTTTACTGTGGTATCTCTCTATCATATCTGTCTACTTGTGGTATCTCTCTATCATATCTATCTACTTGTGGTATCTCTCTATCATATCTATCTACTTGTGGTATCTCTCTATCATATCTATCTACTTGTGGTATCTCTCTATCATATCTATCTACTTGTGGTATCTCTCTATCATATCTATCTACTTGCTGCAAAGCTGTAAACTGCTGTTGATATCTATGTAGTATTTGATTACTGTTTATGTGTACTGTGTGCAGGTGAGAGACAGTATATATACTGTGTGTAGGTGAGAGACAGTATATATACTGTGTGTAGGTGAGAGACAGTGTATGTACTGTGTGTAGGTAGAGACAGTGTATGTACTGTGTGCAGGTGAGAGACAGGGTATGTACTGTGTGTAGGTGAGAGATAGTGTATGTACTGTGTGCAGGTGAGAGACAGGGTATGTACTGTGTGTAGGTGAGGGACAGTATATGTACTGTGTGTAGGTGAGTGACAGTATATGTACTGTGTAGGTGAGAGACAGTGTATGTACTGTGTGTAGGTAAGAGACAGTATATGTATTATGTGTAGGTGAGAGACAGTGTATGTGCTGTGTGTAGGTGAGAGACAGTGTATGTACTGTGTGTAGGTGAGAGATAGTGTATGTACTGTGTGTAGGTGAGAGACAGTATATGTACTATGTGTAGGTGAGAGACAGTGTATGTGCTGTGTGTAGGTGAGAGACAGTGTATGTACTGTGTGTAGGTGAGAGATAGTGTATGTACTGTGTGTAGGTGAGAGACAGTGTATGTACTGTGTGTAGGTGAGAGACAGTATATATACTGTGTGTAGGTGAGAGACAGTGTATGTACTGTGTGTAGGTAGAGACAGTGTATGTACTGTGTGCAGGTGAGAGACAGGGTATGTACTGTGTGTAGGTGAGAGATAGTGTATGTACTGTGTGCAGGTGAGAGACAGGGTATGTACTGTGTGTAGGTGAGAGATAGTGTATGTACTGTGTGTAGGTGAGTGACAGTATATGTACTATGTGTAGGTGAGAGACAGTGTATGTACTGTGTGTAGGTGAGAGACAGTGTATGTACTATGTGTAGGTGAGAGACAGTGTATGTACTGTGTGTAGGTAAGAGACAGTGTATGTACTATGTGTAGGTGAGAGACAGTGTATGTACTGTGTGTAGGTAAGAGACAGTGTATGTACTGTGTGTAGGTAAGAGACAGTGTATGTACTGTGTGTAGGTGAGAGATAGTGTATGTACTGTGTGTAGGTGAGAGACAGTGTATGTACTGTGTGTAGGTAAGAGACAGTGTATGTACTGTGTGTAGGTGAGAGATAGTGTATGTACTGTGTGTAGGTAAGAGACAGTGTATGTACTGTGTGTAGGTAAGAGACAGTGTATGTACTGTGTGTAGGTAAGAGACAGTGTATGTACTGTGTGTAGGTAAGAGACAGTGTGTAGGTAAGAGACAGTGTATGTACTGTGTGTAGGTGAGAGATAGTGTATGTACTGTGTGTAGGTGAGAGACAGTGTATGTACTGTGTGCAGGTGAGAGACAGTGTATGTACTGTGTGTAGGTGAGAGACAGTGTATGTACTGTGTGTAGGTGAGAGATAGTGTATGTACTGTGTGTAGGTAAGAGACAGTGTATGTACTGTGTGTAGGTAGAGACAGTGTATGTACTGTGTGCAGGTAAGAGACAGTGTATGTACTGTGTGCAGGTAAGAGACAGTGTATGTACTGTGTGTAGGTGAGAGACAGTGTATGTACTGTGTGCAGGTAAGAGACAGTGTATGTACTGTGTGTAGGTGAGAGACAGTGTATGTACTGTGTGTAGGTAAGAGACAGTGTATCTACTGATGAAGTCACTAACATGGAATACAGAGATCTACAGATTGAAGTGTGGAACAAGTTTTATGCTGACCTCACTCAGCACTACGAGGTAGGTGTTAGCTGTGTTACATGTTCTATTGTATGGTATATGTTGTACTGTGTGGTATATATTGTATACTTTATGTATATATGATATTGTGTAATATGTACCCGTCATTACTTGCAGGAACTGATGCAGCCGCGAGGAATTGCAGATGGAGGCCCTCACCTTCCCATGGCGTTTATTAGAAAGGTAATTTGGTGGAATTTGTTATTGTAGCTGAACAGTCAACATATGCACCAGTTTTACTCTAACCTTTGTGCATACTAAACATGGTGAATTGTCTGATCGCTTCAAAGATCACTCATGGATTCCATATGCAATTCTCTTGTCGGAGTTGTCTTTTCTTCTATGTCAAAGAGTGCTAAATAGTCTGAACCAAATTACTAAAATCAATCATAAACTAGCTAATATTTATTTTTCATTGCGTTTGAAAATGAATATTTATTTACATTCTATACTGGGTGATTTTCTATCAAATATCAAGAGTATTCGCGAGCTCTGTTCTCCGAACACAATGCAATAAAAATAATGAGACCTGCAATAAATTTAATCAGTAAATAATCATTTGGTTCGGAACTCGTGGGTCAACGAAAAGTAGCTCACTGAATAAAAAAAATAACCAACGAGTATTTATTTATATTGTTCGTAGGTCGCGAATGAAACTGAACACTAAATAAATAATAATGAGCGAGTTGATTTTTTTCATTTTCTTAGACTGGTTTTATATCCTTGAAAAATAATTCAAAATAATTGCAAGCGTTCAAAATTTACTAAACTGAAGGGCAGCTTTACAAACTATCCAAGTTTATTGCAGCTCAAATTTTATTATCTTTTTTTGATTATTTTAAAAATTGGGAGTTATCTTCTTTATGATTTGTTTGGTAAATTATAATATTTCATTAAATATTTATGTTGTTCTAAACTAATGTTCCGTTGCATACGCTACGTATTGAATTACGAACACCTGTTATTTTTTGTTTTGTTCGACGAACAAGTCGCGAATACTCTTAATGTTTAATTAAGATTTCAGTATTACTGTTGTTGTAGTTGTTCATAGCAACGGCTCCAAGAACGTATATTTATTTTTTTTCCACAAAGAATTCCAAATTATGAAAATTTCAATCTTTGTAAATTTTTAATTTGAAAATAGTTTTTTGTTATATGTAATTTTTTTCTAGTTTTATAGATATCGGCCAAGCAACATATCACGTACATAATAGTCGATTTACCAAAAATAAATTAAAATGCTGACTCCACTAACATTTAGAAAATCTAAAAACATTTGCAAACCTAATTCTTTTATGCTCTAAAAGTCTGTGCACAATGGATATTCTTTGGACATGCCTTCCTTCTGTGCAAACAAGCGAAATTTATGCAACTCCGCTTTATTGCCTTATATAAGTTGTTATATAATCGGGAAAAATTTGTCGTACAAGTCAGCATCTATTGCACTTTAATCTATGTAGAAATATTCAGAGCACAACTCCGCAGAAAATTTTTGCATCCAGTTCAACTAAAATGGATAAATTAGATTAAATTCAGTCAAAAAATTTGTGACATAGCACCTTTAAATTGAAGGCGTGCTCAATATTCTCGCAATATTACTCATTTACGCTAGTCATTTGTGCTGCGTATGTTTGTTTATACTTCATTTGTTCTCCTTGCAGAGTTGTGTCTCCTTTGTGAGGCCTTGTGAAAGGTTTGAGCGGCAGCTATTGTTCCCTACGGAGCCGTGTGCAGGTAACCAAGATGTGGGTGCGCTGATGAAGTCTCTGAACCTGCTGTATAACTACGTCGAGGGCTTCGATGAGCACATATATATGTACATCACCAATGGAGACCCTGTTGGTGAAGGTATTGCACAGGTCATACAGGCCATTACCACCAGGTTGGTTTTATACTTCACCTAACAACTACTCATCTTGGGCTGACAACTACCACTCGTATTATGTAGCTTGTCTCCCCTTACATTGCAGGCCTGACCATGCAGTGCTGAAGGCAAAATTCTCTGATCAGACACAAAACGTTCACATGTTGAGGGACAGTGTGTCCGTATTACTGCACTTCTTGGATATCACCAATCAACTGCCTACTGGCGATGGCATTTTACAAGCTGGTAGGTGATATGTGTGTCTTCGGTAGCGCAGGTGGCATGCGCGATGTTGATGATGAATTTACTCTCTTTTGCTGGAATAGCTCCAGTAAGCTACACCTGCGTTTGATATAGAAGATGATAGACGTGTGCTTATGTTAACAAACAATGTTTGCAGAATTTGATTGGCTCACGTGTCAAATTGTAGGATTAGGAAAAAACTGGAGTTGATAACTCCAATTTAACCGGCAAGTACTGCTATATTTGGTCCCATTTCATTGCAGACACGTCAGTGGAGAACAACTCCTTTCACTCGATGAGTGCAACTGGACTAGACATCGTCTGCTTCTCTGTGGCTGACATGGTCAACTCTCGGTACAGACTCTGCTGTAATTTGGTCCTTTACCTAGAGTATCTAGCTCAGCTCTCTGAGGAGGTAAGATATCTGTTTGTCAATGACTTCTAGATGTCTGACAATGACTTCTAGTTGTCTGACAATGACTTCTAGTTGTCTGACAATGACTTCTAGTTGTCTGTCAATGACGTCTAGAGCCTTTCTATCTGGTATAACCACTCGCTGAGTAGCGTACAGTCGCTATAGCTAGCTCCAAGTGCCATCTCATTCGCTCTTTCAGATAAACAGGAGTGAAGATCTGCGTATGGCAATGGAGGACATATCTGACACGTGTCATGCCCTTCTTCGTTCGTATGCAACGCTTGTGTGGCTGTGCAACCTCAGTGCCAGCACGACTAATAAACAGTAAGTATTATAAACTGGAATATCTGTTAAATTGGTAGTTGTGTCCTCTTTCAATGTCTGACTTTAAGGAAAGACAAATCCAAATGATCAATTATACCTCCATACTTGTATTGTGCTCTGGATGTTCCATTTATTAGAGACTTCGGTGAGGAGGTAGTAGAGGCGCTCAAGTGTGCCAATGGTGACTACATGGAGAGCATGCTTCTGCCAGGTATAACTTTTACTTCCTCTTTTACCAAAGATCTACATAACCACAGCGCTTTTATTAGCACCTAACGCAATAGCTACTAGCAGTCAATATTCATGAGAGTTACTTCACGAGTTGCCCTCTCGGTACCCATAGTAAAATTTAGTGAGTTGTTCTCTCCTTGCCCATGCAAATATTTAAAACTTACTCATCATTCAACAGGAAAACTCCTCGATGTAAAGTAAACAGACTTTGTTATTTGAAAGTGTTATATTTCTTTGCACAATTGTATCAAAAACTAGTAAAAAGTAATATATGACTGCTGACCCAGTTTTGTTAGCTACAAATGATCAGTTGCCATTTGTGAATAAATTGTTATTATTAGCATTATCATGATTTATTAGTAGAACTCTATCAACTAGACGTGCCTTTAGCCATCTCGCCTACCATTGTGGGTCTCCAGGGCTCTCCATTCATAATTCTGGCTGATAACAATGACTATCCTACCAACAAGTTGTTTGTCTTTCCACAACGTCTCTCTTGTTTTGAAAATAAATAAAAACTGTTAGAGAAGGTATGGATTGGTGTTAGTCAGTAAGTTCTTCAGCTGCGACCATTAGAAATGTTTTATATGATAATCTTTTGCCACTTTAATTGAGGATAGATTTAAAAACAGAATTACGAAAAAAAAAATTTTGGGAGTTGTGTCTCCAGGCACCTGTATCCACCGTTCACCAGGTAGATGTATATGTACGTTGTGTTTGATGGCTGTTGTAGATTTTATTGTCTTTCTATGCAATAATGACTTTTTATTTCAAGATATTTATGTTTAATGAAATTATTTTCCGCAAATTGTCAAATTTCAAAATTCATTTCTGTCGATTGCTTTCTGGTGGTGGAGTACTTACACTTGTGTACATATCTATATCTAGTACTTACACTTGTGTACATATCTATATCTAGTACTTACACTTGTGTACATATCTATATCTAGTACTTACACTTGTGTACATATCTATATCTAGTACTTACACTTGTGTACATATCTATATCTAGTACTTACACTTGTGTACATATCTATATCTAGTACTTACACTTGTGTACATATCTATATCTAGTACTTACACTTGTGTACATATCTATATCTAGTACTTACACTTGTGTACATATCTATATCTAGTACTTACACTTGTGTACATATCTATATCTAGCTGATGGAAAGCACGGTTCCCTGCTGGCCTGTTTCCTAGCTAACATGGGAGGTAACAAGGTGAAAGCATTGCACGCTGCATCCACTGACCAGAGCACCTTTTATGGCTCCCTCAACATGCTAGTGATGGCAACGTGCCAAGCTATGTATCCTTTCAGCTGCAAACTGCAAATATCAACTTGAAAATTTTTGTTTGACATCAGCGTAGTGACATAATTGTATTGATTTTTAGTCCATTTTATTGATCTGTTGGCCCTCCTTTATTTTTAAATTTAGCTGCTGCATATTTTGCGCAATATTATTTGTGTAACTGAGTGATAGAATTTAGAATAAGATGAATTGATTGGTAGATTTATTTCTAATTGCTCATTGATCGGTTCGTTGACCTTATAAACACATGCAGATGGCCTGAAACTACTGATATGATATTACCTCAATTCCTATTGGCTAGCAATGAACTGATTCACCTTCAGACGTACTGTAGGCTGCTAGAGGGACACTGCAAATCTTCTGCTCCTTTTAGATTGTTCCTTTTGGGTCAAACTTATCTCATTCAGGGGTGAGTACTCCATTGGCATTGGTCAGTGGTCACCAATCAAAAAATACTGGTCTACCTTTTGGTTTAAAAGTGTAGGAGATGAACTCCATTAAAACCACAGAGCAGTAGTGTTATAGATGAGTGATAATAAACTGGATAAAATGTAGTAACTAGCCTTTGTGGTCTAGTAACTAGTGTTTGCTCTGTTATAGTGCACCGGAGAAGGCGCATGACTGTTTTATCATGGCCTTGGATGGTATGCTAGACAGTACAGAGCCTGATGATATGGATACTGGAGATGGCAGGGAATTACAACTCCAGTTTTGTTACAAGGTACACGGACACTTCTGTTTTGTATTGCTCTTGTGTGTGTATCTGCCTCGTGGAGTGTTACGTGTGGCACTGGTAGTCTCATCTCTCACCACACTGTAGACGATGAATGTACTAGAGAAGTTGTCTTTCTCTGAACAAGTTATCCTGATGGCCCATGAAGCTCTCAAGTTCTCTGACAACGAGCAGGTATGTACTTATTTTGTGTCTTTGAGTTGTCTACTCATCAAAGCGCATACATCCTGTGTCAATGCAAACTCTACATCCGTTCATTGCAGTAAAACATACTACATCCATCTATTACAGTAAAACCTACTACATCCATCTATTACAGTAAAACCTACTACATCCATCTATTACAGTAAAACATACTACATCCAGCTATTACAGTAAAACCTACTACATCCATCTATTACAGTAAAACCTACTACATCCATCTATTACAGTAAAACATACTACATCCACCTATTACAGTAAAACCTACTACATCCATCTATTACAGTAAAACATACTACATCCAGCTATTACAGTAAAACATACTACATCCATCTATTACAGTAAAATTCTTTTTTGCAGCCAACGTTGTACAGCAAGCTTTTCAAGCACAATCTGGATCTACAGAGATACGATGAAGCCTATCAAGCTATCCTAAATAACCAAGACAGAGACGGGTGGGTCACCATAATATGCTTGTACATAGGGTACTCAGTCTAAATTGGTATACGGTATTGTAGTTGAAGCTTACGTGTCATTTAGTCAGTTCCGTCTGTCCTGTGTGTGTATGTGGTAGTATTGTCTCTGTCTAGTGTGTGTGGTAGTATTGTCTCTGTCTAGTGTATATGGTAGTATTGTCTCTGTCTAGTGTGTATGGTAGTATTGTCTCTGTCTAGTGTGTGTGGTAGTATTGTCTCTGTCTAGTGTATGTGGTAGTATTGTCTCTGTCTAGTGTATGTGGTAGTATTGTCTCTGTCTAGTGTGTGGTAGTATTGTCTCTGTCTAGTGTATGTGGTAGTATTGTCTCTGTCTAGTGTATGTGGTAGTATTGTCTCTGTCTAGTGTATATGGTAGTATTGTCTCTGTCTAGTGTGTATGGTAGTATTGTCTCTGTCTAGTGTATATGGTAGTATTGTCTCTGTCTAGTGTATATGGTAGTATTGTCTCTGTCTAGTGTATGGTAGTATTGTCTCTGTCTAGTGTATGTGGTAGTATTGTCTCTGTCTAGTGTATATGGTAGTATTGTCTCTGTCTAGTGTATGTGGTAGTATTGTCTCTGTCTAGTGTATGGTAGTATTGTCTCTGTCTAGTGTATATGGTAGTATTGTCTCTGTCTAGTGTATGTGGTAGTATTGTCTCTGTCTAGTTTATGTGGTAGTATTGTCTCTGTCTAGTATATGGTAGTATTGTCTCTGTCTAGTGTATGTGGTAGTATTGTCTCTGTCTAGTATATGGTAGTATTGTCTCTGTCTAGTGTATATGGTAGTATTGTCTCTGTCTAGTGTATGTGGTAGTATTGTCTCTGTCTAGTGTATGTGGTAGTATTGTCTCTGTCTAGTATATGGTAGTATTGTCTCTGTCTAGTGTATGTGGTAGTATTGTCTCTGTCTAGTATATGGTAGTATTGTCTCTGTCTAGTGTATATGGTAGTATTGTCTCTGTCTAGTGTATGTGGTAGTATTGTCTCTGTCTAGTATATGGTAGTATTGTCTCTGTCTAGTGTATGTGGTAGTATTGTCTCTGTCTAGTGTATGTGGTAGTATTGTCTCTGTCTAGTGTATGTGGTAGTATTGTCTCTGTCTAGTGTATATGGTAGTATTGTCTCTGTCTAGTGTGTGTGGTAGTATTGTCTCTATCTAGTGTATGTGGTAGTATTGTCTCTGTCTAGTGTATGTGGTAGTATTGTCTCTGTCTAGTGTGTGGTAGTATTGTCTCTGTCTAGTGTATGTGGTAGTATTGTCTCTGTCTAGTGTATGTGGTAGTATTGTCTCTGTCTAGTGTATGTGGTAGTATTGTCTCTGTCTAGTGTATATGGTAGTATTGTCTCTATCTAGTGTATATGGTAGTATTGTCTCTGTCTAGTGTATATGGTAGTATTGTCTCTGTCTAGTGTATATGGTAGTATTGTCTCTGTCTAGTGTATGTGGTAGTATTGTCTCTGTCTAGTGTATGTGGTAGTATTGTCTCTGTCTAGTGTATATGGTAGTATTGTCTCTGTCTAGTGTATATGGTAGTATTGTCTCTGTCTAGTGTATATGGTAGTATTGTCTCTGTCTAGTGTGTATGGTAGTATTGTCTCTGTCTAGTGTGTATGGTAGTATTGTCTCTGTCTAGTGTATATGGTAGTTTTGTCTGTCTAGTGTATATGGTAGTATTGCCTCTGTCTAGTGTATGTGGTAGTATTGTCTCTGTCTAGTGTGCATGGTAGTATTGTCTCTGTCTAGTGTATATGGTAGTTTTGTCTGTCTAGTGTATGTGGTAGTATTGTCTCTGTCTAGTGTATGTGGTAGTATTGTCTCTGTCTAGTGTATGTGGTAGTATTGTCTCTGTCTAGTGTATGGTAGTATTGTCTCTGTCTAGTGTATGTGGTAGTATTGTCTCTGTCTAGTGTATATGGTAGTATTGTCTCTGTCTAGTGTATGTGGTAGTATTGTCTCTGTCTAGTGTATATGGTAGTATTGTCTCTGTCTAGTGTATATGGTAGTATTGTCTCTGTCTAGTGTGTGGTAGTATTGTCTCTGTCTAGTGTATATGGTAGTATTGTCTCTGTCTAGTGTATGTGGTAGTATTGTCTCGGTCTAGTGTATATGGTAGTATTGTCTCTGTCTAGTGTATATGGTAGTATTGTCTCTGTCTAGTGTATATGGTAGTATTGTCTCTGTCTAGTGTATATGGTAGTATTGTCTCTGTCTAGTGTATATGGTAGTATTGTCTCTGTCTAGTGTATATGGTAGTATTGTCTCTGTCTAGTGTATATGGTAGTATTGTCTGTCTAGTGTATATGGTAGTATTGTCTGTCTAGTGTATATGGTAGTATTGTCTCTGTCTAGTGTATATGGTAGTATTGTCTCTGTCTAGTGTGTGTGGTAGTATTGTCTCTGTCTAGTGTATGTGGTAGTATTGTCTCTGTCTAGTGTATGTGGTAGTATTGTCTCTGTCTAGTGTATATGGTAGTATTGTCTCTGTCTAGTGTATATGGTAGTATTGTCTCTGTCTAGTGTGTGTGGTAGTATTGTCTCTGTCTAGTGTATGGTAGTATTGTCTGTCTAGTGTATATGGTAGTATTGTCTCTGTCTAGTGTATGTGGTAGTATTGTCTCTGTCTAGTGTATATGGTAGTATTGTCTCTGTCTAGTGTATATGGTAGTATTGTCTCTGTCTAGTGTATGGTAGTATTGTCTCTGTCTAGTGTATATGGTAGTATTGTCTGTCTAGTGTATATGGTAGTATTGTCTCTGTCTAGTGTATATGGTAGTATTGTCTCTGTCTAGTGTATATGGTAGTATTGTCTCTGTCTAGTGTATATGGTAGTATTGTCTCTGTCTAGTGTATATGGTAGTATTGTCTCTGTCTAGTGTATATGGTAGTATTGTCTCTGTCTAGTGTATATGGTAGTATTGTCTCTGTCTCGTGTGTGGTAGTATTGTCTCTGTCTAGTGTATATGGTAGTATTGTCTCTGTCTAGTGTGTGGTAGTATTGTCTCTGTCTAGTGTGTGTGGTAGTATTGTCTCTGTCTAGTGTATGTGGTAGTATTGTCTCTGTCTAGTGTATGTGGTAGTATTGTCTCTGTCTAGTGTATGTGGTAGTATTGTCTCTGTCTAGTGTATGGTAGTATTGTCTCTGTCTAGTGTATGGTAGTATTGTCTCTGTCTAGTGTATGGTAGTATTGTCTCTGTCTAGTGTATGTGGTAGTATTGTCTCTGTCTAGTGTATGGTAGTATTGTCTCTGTCTAGTGTATGGTAGTATTGTCTCTGTCTAGTGTATGTGGTAGTATTGTCTCTGTCTAGTGTATGTGGTAGTATTGTCTCTGTCTAGTGTATATGGTAGTATTGTCTCTGTCTAGTGTATGGTAGTATTGTCTCTGTCTAGTGTATATGGTAGTATTGTCTCTGTCTAGTGTATATGGTAGTATTGTCTCTGTCTAGTGTATATGGTAGTATTGTCTCTGTCTAGTGTATATGGTAGTATTGTCTCTGTCTAGTGTATGTGGTAGTATTGTCTGTCTAGTGTATGTGGTAGTATTGTCTCTGTCTAGTGTATATGGTAGTATTGTCTCTGTCTAGTGTATATGGTAGTATTGTCTCTGTCTAGTGTATGTGGTAGTATTGTCTCTGTCTAGTGTATATGGTAGTATTGTCTCTGTCTAGTGTGTGGTAGTATTTTCTCTGTCTAGTGTATATGGTAGTATTGTCTCTGTCTAGTGTATGTGGTAGTATTGTCTCTGTCTAGTGTATGTGGTAGTATTGTCTGTCTAGTGTATGTGGTAGTATTGTCTCTGTCTAGTGTATATGGTAGTATTGTCTCTGTCTAGTGTATATGGTAGTATTGTCTCTGTCTAGTGTATATGGTAGTATTGTCTCTGTCTAGTGTATGTGGTAGTATTGTCTCTGTCTAGTGTATATGGTAGTATTGTCTCTGTCTAGTGTATGTGGTAGTATTGTCTCTGTCTAGTGTATATGGTAGTATTGTCTCTGTCTAGTATATATGGTAGTATTGTCTCTGTCTAGTGTATGTGGTAGTATTGTCTCTGTCTAGTGTATGGTAGTATTGTCTCTGTCTAGTGTATGTGGTAGTATTGTCTCTGTCTAGTGTATATGGTAGTATTGTCTCTGTCTAGTGTATGTGGTAGTATTGTCTCTGTCTAGTGTATATGGTAGTATTGTCTCTGTCTAGTGTATGTGGTAGTATTGTCTCTGTCTAGTGTATATGGTAGTATTGTCTCTGTCTAGTGTATATGGTAGTATTGTCTCTGTCTAGTGTATGTGGTAGTATTGTCTCTGTCTAGTGTATATGGTAGTATTGTCTCTGTCTAGTGTATATGGTAGTATTGTCTCTGTCTAGTGTATGTGGTAGTATTGTCTGTCTAGTGTATGTGGTAGTATTGTCTCTGTCTAGTGTATATGGTAGTATTGTCTCTGTCTAGTGTATATGGTAGTATTGTCTCTGTCTAGTGTATGTGGTAGTATTGTCTCTGTCTAGTGTATATGGTAGTATTGTCTCTGTCTAGTGTGTGGTAGTATTGTCTCTGTCTAGTGTGTGGTAGTATTGTCTCTGTCTAGTGTATGTGGTAGTATTGTCTCTATCTAGTGTATGTGGTAGTATTGTCTGTCTAGTGTATATGGTAGTATTGTCTGTCTAGTGTATATGGTAGTATTGTCTCTGTCTAGTGTGTATGGTAGCTGTTCATCTGCAAGCAGTATGTTTATGTTTGCACTCCTGTATAAAGTCGCACCCAGCTCTGTATAGAGTTATTGTAGTAGCTGCCAATAGAATGGATTCAACTCTGTGTTGAAACAGCTTATGAATATGTTTGTAGGAAAATGAACTGTTTGAGCCAGTTTGTGTCAGCAATGTGTGATGCAGGACAGTTGAAGCAGCTCATATCCTACCCATATAAGGACATGAACAGTCAAGAGGACCTGAGACACGCCGTACTCACCCTGTTACTTAGAAAGGCCCGCTCTGTTGACCTCACCACTAAAAACTACTACGATCTGCTCTACGCCTTTCATGTCACCAGCAATGACATGCTCAGTGGTAAGATCTGTAGACATGCTCTGGATAGATAGATTGGTTCGCTGCTCTGTGCCGGCCTATACCGTTCTTGTGATTGGCTAATTCAGTTTGTTTACTGGATAAAGTGTTTGTAGCTGTTCCATTATAACATTTTATTATTTGTAGGCAAGGTTTCATTTGCTGCATTCCTGTAAAGTTGTATGGATTTTGGTTATTATAAAGCAATTAGTACACGTTAGCCAGCTATGTACAGTGCTCTAACTTGGCTACAAGTATAAGTGTTGTATGGTAACAGGTGGCAGCTGACAGTGATGTGTCTTATATTACAGCTGCCAATGTGATGCATGAATGTGCCGAGAGGATCAAGTGTGAGCTGACAGGAGTGTCTGCACTGCGAAAGAGAGCCAAGTGTTACTTGGCCTGTATCCATGCATTGCACTGTGTACCAGCCAGATCTGCCTGGATAGCCCCAGCCTCTGTGGGTCAGGTAAGCCTGTGGTCTCTGTTTACGTGCTAATTGTTCGGTATGGTTTCCCTACTTGCTGAAAGTTCACATTATTATGTAATTAAACTTTTATCATTTGTCATTTGAATAGCGTACCTTCAATAAACTCCTGAAAGTTTAGTTTGCTCTATTTTTAGTATTACTAATGCCTGATTAATTGTTTTAGCCAATTAGATGGCTTGTGACTTGTTTTGGCCAGTGAGATAGCTTGTAACATGTTTTAGCCAATGAGATGGCTTGTGACATGTTTTGACCAATGAGATGGCTTGTGACATATTTCGGCCAATGAGATGGCTTGTGTCATGTTTTGGCCAATAAAATGATAAGTGACATGTTATAGCCAAAATATCTCTCGGGTGGCACAAAGTCACCAAAAAGAACAGAACGAGGTAGAAGCAAGATGAAGTCCTCTGTTCCTATCAAAGTGTACACCTTGGCAGACATAGAGAAAGAGTACATGCTAGATAACATGGCGCTGAGGCTAGCTAGCAATGGATGCAAGCAGATCACAGGTGATGTGTTTTATCCGCATTTATTTTGTGTTACTGTAAGATGATCATCTCTGTGAGTTGTCTCCCCTCGTTTTTGGTTGTATCCAAGTTGTCTGCAATTGTCTTCTTGCAAAAAGGTCTGACGTCTGTAAGAATATAACATAATAGGGATCCATGTTTTCTGATGAGATATTCTTGCTCATTGCGTGCAATCGAACAATGGATGCTGCCACTTGATTATTTTAGGGTCTGCGTATGTGGATGCTGCCGAGATTGCCACTTACCTTTGCGCTGCTGGAATGTATGATGAGGCAATACAAGTATGCATTGTCTATAAACTGTCTCTCAATCCCGTGTTTGAGAGCTTAACATTCAGGTATTGCTCGTCTTACGGTGTGTAGTTGTCTTCTCTTTGTCTTGTACACTGTGTAGTTGTCTTCTCTTTGTGCTGTATTCTGTGTAGTTGTCTACTCTTTATGTTGTATTGCGTGTAGTTGTCTATTCATTGTGTTGTAATGTGTGTAGTTTTCTACTCTTTGTATTGTTTTCTGTGTAGTTGTCTACTCTTTGTCTTGTACTGTATGTAGTTGTTTACTCTTGGTGTTGTACTGTGTGTAGTTGTCCACTCTGTCTTGTACAGTGTGTAGTTGTCTACTTCATGTGTTTTACTATATGTAGTTGTCTATTCTGTGTTGTACTCTGTGTAGTTGTCTTCTCTTTTTGTTGTATTATGTGTAGTTTACTTTTTGTGTTGTACTTATGTGTAGTTTTCTTCTCTTTGTGTCATGCTGTGTGTAATTGTCTACTCTTTCTATTGTACTGTGTGTAGTTGTCTTCTCTTTGTGTTGTACTGTGTGTTGCTGTCTACTGCCTTGTATCACATTGTATGCGTCTGATGTACCACATTAGATGCCTACGAATGAGTAAAGAGAAGGAGGCTGACTGTCTGAATGAGGAATCAGAAGTAGCCAAGCGTTGGCTGACGTACAGTCAGTTACCTGCTGAAACCGTGTACTCCAGGTATACGCAGTACATAGCGTGTTGTAGCATTTGATCAGGCAGAGTGTACGTATGTTGTAGCGATAAATGTTTGTGATATTGTAGTCCATGTGACCAGGCATGGCGGATATTGAGGCATTTCTTAGAGAAACACGAGAATGTGTCCACCAAGTACCACAGAGCTGTAGCTAGCAAGTTATTAACTAACAGCACAGCCTTACCTGAGTGGTTCCTATCCTCGTACAAGGTAACTACGTCCTATGTTAAATGTTGTTTGCTATGCTGATTTATGTTTCTATCAACCTTTGGTTTCAACATTTCTCTTGCTATCAACTAATGAACATCACTTTGCAATAGCAGATCCTTTGTGTGTGCAAGAGCTATGTACAATGTGTGTGTGTGCAAGAGCCTGCTATGTACAATGTGTGTATGCAAGAGCTTGCTATGTACAATGTGTGTGCAAGAGCCTGCTATGTACAATATGTGTGTATGCAAGAGCCTGCTATGTACAATGTGTGTGCAGGAGCCTGCTATGTACAATGTGTGTGTATGCAAGAGCCTGCTATGTACAATGTGTGTGTGTGCAAGAGCTTGCTATGTACAATGTGTGTGTGTGCAAGAGCCTGCTATGTACAATGTGTGTGTGCAAGAGCCTGCTATGTACAATGTGTGTGTGCAAGACCCTGCTATGTACAATGTGTGTGTGCAAGAGCCTGCTATGTACAATGTGTGTGTGTGCAAGAGCCTGCTATGTACAATGTGTGTGTGCAAGAGCTTGCTATGTACAATGTGTGTGCAAGACCCTGCTATGTACAATGTGTGTGCAAGAGCCTGCTATGTACAATGTGTGTGTGTGCAAGAGCCTGCTATGTACAATGTGTGTGTGCAAGAGCCTGCTATGTACAATGTGTGTGTGTGCAAGAGCCTGCTATGTACAATGTGTGTGTATGCAAGAGCCTGCTATGTACAATGTGTGTGCAAGAGCCTGCTATGTACAATGCCTGTGTGTGCAAGAGCCTGCTATGTACAATGTGTGTGTGCAAGAGCCTGCTATGTACAATGTGTGTATGCAAGAGCCTGCTATGTACAATGTGTGTATGCAAGAGCCTGCTATGTACAATGTGTGTGCAGGAGCCTGCTATGTACAATGTGTGTGTATGCAAGAGCCTGCTATGTACAATGTGTGTGAGTGCAAGAGCCTGCTATGTACAATGTGTGTGTGCAAGAGCCTGCTATGTACAATGTGTGTGTGCAAGACCCTGCTATGTACAATGTGTGTGTGCAAGAGCCTGCTATGTACAATGTGTGTATGCAAGAGCTTGCTATGTACAATGTGTGTGCAAGAGCCTGCTATGTACAATATGTGTGTATGCAAGAGCCTGCTATGTACAATGTGTGTGCAGGAGCCTGCTATGTACAATGTGTGTGTATGCAAGAGCCTGCTATGTACAATGTGTGTGTGTGAGAGCCTGCTATGTACAATGTGTGTGTGCAAGAGCCTGCTATGTACAATGTGTGTGTGCAAGACCCTGCTATGTACAATGTGTGTGCAAGAGCCTGCTATGTACAATGTGTGTGTGTGCAAGAGCCTGCTATGTACAATATGTGTGTGTGAGAGCCTGCTATGTACAATGTGTGTGTGCAAGAGCCTGCTATGTACAATGTGTGTGTGTGAGAGCCTGCTATGTACAATGTGTGTGTGTGAGAGCCTGCTATGTACAATGTGTGTGTGTGAGAGCCTGCTATGTACAATGTGTGTGTGTGAGAGCCTGCTATGTACAATGTGTGTGTGTGCAAGAGCCTGCTATGTACAATGTGTGTGTGTGAGAGCCTGCTATGTACAATGTGTGTGTGTGCAAGAGCCTGCTATGTACAATGTGTGTGTGCAAGAGCCTGCTATGTACAATGTGTGTGCGAGAGCCTGCTATGTACAATGTGTGTGTGCAAGAGCCTGCTATGTACAATGTGTGTGTGTGCAAGAGCCTGCTATGTACAATGTGTGTGCGTGCAAGAGCCTGCTATGTGCAATGTGTGTGTATGCAAGAGCCTGCTATGTACAATGTGTGTATGCAAGAGCTTGCTATGTACAATGTGTATGCAAGAGCCTGCTATGTACAATGTGTGTGTATGCAAGAGCCTGCTATGTACAATGTGTGTGTGTGAGAGCCTGCTATGTACAATGTGTGTGTGTGAGAGCCTGCTATGTACAATGTGTGTGTGTGCAAGAGCCTGCTATGTACAATGTGTGTGTGCAAGAGCCTGCTATGTACAATGTGTGTGTGTGAGAGCCTGCTATGTACAATGTGTGTGTGCAAGACCCTGCTATGTACAATGTGTGTGTGCAAGAGCCTGCTATGTACAATGTGTGTGTGCAAGAGCCTGCTATGTACAATGTGTGTGTGTGAGAGCCTGCTATGTACAATGTGTGTATGCAAGAGCCTGCTATGTACAATGTGTGTGTGTGCAGGAGCTTGCTATGTACAATGTGTGTGTGTGCAAGAGCTTGCTATGTACAATGTGTGTGTATGCAAGAGCCTGCTATGTACAATGTGTGTGTGTGCAAGAGCCTGCTATGTACAATGTGTGTGTGTGCAAGAGCTTGCTATGTACAATGTGTGTGTGCAAGAGCCTGCTATGTACAATATGTGTGTATGCAAGAGCCTGCTATGTACAATGTGTGTGTGTGCAAGAGCCTGCTATGTACAATGTGTGTGTGCAAGAGCCTGCTATGTACAATGTGTGTGTGTGAGAGCCTGCTATGTACAATGTGTGTATGCAAGAGCCTGCTATGTACAATGTGTGTGTGTGCAGGAGCTTGCTATGTACAATGTGTGTGTGTGCAAGAGCTTGCTATGTACAATGTGTGTGTATGCAAGAGCCTGCTATGTACAATGTGTGTGTGTGCAAGAGCCTGCTATGTACAATGTGTGTGTGCAAGACCCTGCTATGTACAATGTGTGTGTGCAAGAGCCTGCTATGTACAATGTGTGTGTGCAAGAGCCTGCTATGTACAATGTGTGTGTGCAAGAGCCTGCTATGTACAATGTGTGTACAAGAGCCTGCTATGTACAATATGTGTGTGCAAGACCCTGCTATGTACAATGTGTGTGTGCAAGAGCCTGCTATGTACAATGTGTGTGTGCGAGAGCCTGCTATGTACAATGTGTGTGCGAGAGCTTGCTATGTACAATGTGTGTGCGTGCAAGAGCCTGCTATGTACAATGTGTGTGCAAGAGCCTGCTATGTACAATGTGTGTGTGTGCAAGAGCCTGCTATGTACAATGTGTGTGTGTGAGAGCCTGCTATGTACAATGTGTGTGTGCAAGACCCTGCTATGTACAATGTGTGTGTGCAAGAGCCTGCTATGTACAATGTGTGTGTGCAAGAGCCTGCTATGTACAATGTGTGTGTGTGAGAGCCTGCTATGTACAATGTGTGTATGCAAGAGCCTGCTATGTACAATGTGTGTGTGTGCAGGAGCTTGCTATGTACAATGTGTGTGTGTGCAAGAGCTTGCTATGTACAATGTGTGTGTATGCAAGAGCCTGCTATGTACAATGTGTGTGTGTGCAAGAGCCTGCTATGTACAATGTGTGTGTGTGCAAGAGCTTGCTATGTACAATGTGTGTGTGCAAGAGCCTGCTATGTACAATATGTGTGTATGCAAGAGCCTGCTATGTACAATGTGTGTGTGTGCAAGAGCCTGCTATGTACAATGTGTGTGTGCAAGAGCCTGCTATGTACAATGTGTGTGTGTGAGAGCCTGCTATGTACAATGTGTGTGTGTGCAAGAGCTTGCTATGTACAATGTGTGTGTGTGCAGGAGCTTGCTATGTACAATGTGTGTGTGTGCAAGAGCTTGCTATGTACAATGTGTGTGTATGCAAGAGCCTGCTATGTACAATGTGTGTGTGCAAGAGCCTGCTATGTACAATGTGTGTGTGCAAGAGCCTGCTATGTACAATGTGTGTGTGTGAGAGCCTGCTATGTACAATGTGTGTGTGCAAGAGCCTGCTATGTACAATGTGTGTGCAAGAGCCTGCTATGTACAATGTGTGTACAAGAGCCTGCTATGTACAATGTGTGTGTGTGAGAGCCTGCTATGTACAATGTGTGTACAAGAGCCTGCTATGTACAATGTGTGTGCAAGAGCTTGCTATGTACAATGTGTGTGCAAGAGCCTGCTATGTACAATGTGTGTGTGCAAGAGCTTGCTATGTACAATGTGTGTATGCAAGAGCCTGCTATGTACAATGTGTGTGTGTGCAGGAGCTTGCTATGTACAATGTGTGTGTGTGCAAGAGCTTGCTATGTACAATGTGTGTGTGCAAGAGCCTGCTATGTACAATGTGTGTGCAAGAGCCTGCTATGTACAATGTGTGTACAAGAGCCTGCTATGTACAATGTGTGTGTGTGAGAGCCTGCTATGTACAATGTGTGTACAAGAGCCTGCTATGTACAATGTGTGTACAAGAGCCTGCTATGTACAATGTGTGTGCAAGAGCCTGCTATGTACAATGTGTGTGTGTGCAAGAGCTTGCTATGTACAATGTGTGTGTGTGCAAGAGCCTGCTATGTACAATGTGTGTGTGAGAGAGCCTGCTATGTACAATGTGTGTACAAGAGCCTGCTATGTACAATGTGTGTGTGTGCAAGAGCCTGCTATGTACAATGTGTGTATGCAAGAGCCTGCTATGTACAATGTGTGTGTATGCAAGAGCCTGCTATGTACAATGTGTGTGCAAGAGCCTGCTATGTACAATGTGTGTGTGTGAGAGCCTGCTATGTACAATGTGTGTGTGCAAGACCCTGCTATGTACAATGTGTGTGTGCAAGAGCCTGCTATGTACAATGTGTGTGTGCAAGAGCCTGCTATGTACAATGTGTGTGTGTGAGAGCCTGCTATGTACAATGTGTGTGTGCAAGACCCTGCTATGTACAATGTGTGTGTGCAAGAGCCTGCTATGTACAATGTGTGTGTGTGCAAGAGCCTGCTATGTACAATGTGTGTGTATGCAAGAGCCTGCTATGTACAATGTGTGTG
Source organism: Cryptosula pallasiana (assembly GCA_945261195.1). Classification (NCBI taxonomy): domain Eukaryota; kingdom Metazoa; phylum Bryozoa; class Gymnolaemata; order Cheilostomatida; family Cryptosulidae; genus Cryptosula; species Cryptosula pallasiana. The sequence goes on from OX183139.1 coordinate 17,866,395, forward strand.
TGTGCAAGAGCCTGCTATGTACAATGTGTGTGTGTGAGAGCCTGCTATGTACAATGTGTGTGCGAGAGCCTGCTATGTACAATGTGTGTGCAAGAGCCTGCTATGTACAATGTGTGTGTGTGCAAGAGCCTGCTATGTACAATGTGTGTGTGAGAGCCTGCTATGTACAATGTGTGTGTGCAAGAGCCTGCTATGTACAATGTGTGTGTGTGAGAGCCTGCTATGTACAATGTGTGTGTGTGAGAGCCTGCTATGTACAATGTGTGTATGCAAGAGCCTGCTATGTACAATGTGTGTGTGTGCAAGAGCCTGCTATGTACAATGTGTGTGTGTGAGAGCCTGCTATGTACAATGTGTGTGTGTGCAAGAGCCTGCTATGTACAATGTGTGTGTGAGAGCCTGCTATGTACAATGTGTGTGTGCAAGAGCCTGCTATGTACAATGTGTGTGTGTGAGAGCCTGCTATGTACAATGTGTGTGTGTGAGAGCCTGCTATGTACAATGTGTGTATGCAAGAGCCTGCTATGTACAATGTGTGTATGCAAGAGCCTGCTATGTACAATGTGTGTGTGTGCAAGAGCCTGCTATGTACAATGTGTGTGTGTGCAAGAGCCTGCTATGTACAATGTGTGTGTGAGAGCCTGCTATGTACAATGTGTGTGTGCAAGAGCCTGCTATGTACAATGTGTGTGTGTGAGAGCCTGCTATGTACAATGTGTGTGTGCAAGAGCCTGCTATGTACAATGTGTGTGTGTGAGAGCCTGCTATGTACAATGTGTGTGTGTGAGAGCCTGCTATGTACAATGTGTGTATGCAAGAGCCTGCTATGTACAATGTGTGTGTGTGCAAGAGCCTGCTATGTACAATGTGTGTGTGTGCAAGAGCCTGCTATGTACAATGTGTGTGTGAGAGCCTGCTATGTACAATGTGTGTGTGCAAGAGCTTGCTATGTACAATGTGTGTGCAAGAGCCTGCTATGTACAATGTGTGTGTGTGCAAGAGCCTGCTATGTACAATGTGTGTGTGAGAGCCTGCTATGTACAATGTGTGTGTGCAAGAGCCTGCTATGTACAATGTGTGTGTGTGAGAGCCTGCTATGTACAATGTGTGTGTGTGAGAGCCTGCTATGTACAATGTGTGTATGCAAGAGCCTGCTATGTACGATGTGTGTGTGCAAGAGCCTGCTATGTACAATGTGTGTGTGTGCAAGAGCCTGCTATGTACAATGTGTGTGTGCAAGAGCCTGCTATGTACAATGTGTGTGCAAGAGCCTGCTATGTACAATGTGTGTGTGCAAGAGCCTGCTATGTACAATGTGTGTATGCAAGAGCCTGCTATGTACAATGTGTGTATGCAAGAGCCTGCTATGTACAATGTGTGTGTGTGCAAGAGCCTGCTATGTACAATGTGTGTGTGTGCAAGAGCCTGCTATGTACAATGTGTGTGTGAGAGCCTGCTATGTACAATGTGTGTGTGCAAGAGCCTGCTATGTACAATGTGTGTGTGTGAGAGCCTGCTATGTACAATGTGTGTGTGCAAGAGCCTGCTATGTACAATGTGTGTGTGTGAGAGCCTGCTATGTACAATGTGTGTGTGTGAGAGCCTGCTATGTACAATGTGTGTATGCAAGAGCCTGCTATGTACAATGTGTGTGTGTGCAAGAGCCTGCTATGTACAATGTGTGTGTGTGCAAGAGCCTGCTATGTACAATGTGTGTGTGAGAGCCTGCTATGTACAATGTGTGTGTGCAAGAGCCTGCTATGTACAATGTGTGTGTGTGAGAGCCTGCTATGTACAATGTGTGTGTGTGAGAGCCTGCTATGTACAATGTGTGTATGCAAGAGCCTGCTATGTACAATGTGTGTGTGTGCAAGAGCCTGCTATGTACAATGTGTGTGTGTGAGAGCCTGCTATGTACAATGTGTGTGTGTGCAAGAGCCTGCTATGTACAATGTGTGTGTGCAAGAGCCTGCTATGTACAATGTGTGTATGCAAGAGCCTGCTATGTACAATGTGTGTGCAAGAGCCTGCTATGTACAATGTGTGTGTGTGCAGGAGCCTGCTATGTACAATGTGTGTGTGCAAGAGCTTGCTATGTACAATGTGTGTGTATGCAAGAGCCTGCTATGTACAATGTGTGTGTGTGCAGGAGCTTGCTATGTACAATGTGTGTGCAGGAGCCTGCTATGTACAATGTGTGTGCAAGAGCCTGCTATGTACAATGTGTGTGTGTGCAAGAGCCTGCTATGTACAATGTGTGTGTGAGAGCCTGCTATGTACAATGTGTGTGTATGCAAGAGCCTGCTATGTACAATGTGTGTGTGTGCAGGAGCTTGCTATGTACAATGTGTGTGTATGCAAGAGCCTGCTATGTACAATGTGTGTGTGTGCAGGAGCTTGCTATGTACAATGTGTGTGTATGCAAGAGCCTGCTATGTGCAATGTGTGTGTGTGAGAGCCTGCTATGTACAATGTGTGTGCAAGAGCCTGCTATGTACAATGTGTGTGTATGCAAGAGCCTGCTATGTACAATGTGTGTGCAAGAGCCTGCTATGTACAATGTGTGTGTGCAAGAGCCTGCTATGTACAATGTGTGTGTGAGAGCCTGCTATGTACAATGTGTGTATGCAAGAGCCTGCTATGTACAATGTGTGTATGCAAGAGCCTGCTATGTACAATGTGTGTGTGCAAGAGCCTGCTATGTACAATGTGTGTGCAGGAGCCTGCTATGTACAATGTGTGTGTGAGAGCCTGCTATGTACAATGTGTGTATGCAAGAGCCTGCTATGTACAATGTGTGTATGCAAGAGCCTGCTATGTACAATGTGTGTGTATGCAAGAGCCTGCTATGTACAATGTGTGTATGCAAGAGCCTGCTATGTACAATGTGTGTGTGTGAGAGCCTGCTATGTACAATGTGTGTGTGTGCAAGAGCCTGCTATGTACAATGTGTGTGCAAGAGCCTGCTATGTACAATGTGTGTATGCAAGAGCCTGCTATGTACAATGTGTGTGTGTGAGAGCCTGCTATGTACAATGTGTGTGTGTGCAAGAGCCTGCTATGTACAATGTGTGTGCCAGAGCCTGCTATGTACAATGTGTGTGTGTGAGAGCCTGCTATGTACAATGTGTGTATGCAAGAGCCTGCTATGTACAATGTGTGTGTATGCAAGAGCCTGCTATGTACAATGTGTGTGTGTGAGAGCCTGCTATGTACAATGTGTGTGTGTGAGAGCCTGCTATGTACAATGTGTGTGTGTGCAAGAGCCTGCTATGTACAATGTGTGTGTGCAAGAGCCTGCTATGTACAATGTGTGTGTGCAAGAGCCTGCTATGTACAATGTGTGTGCAAGAGCCTGCTATGTACAATGTGTGTGTATGCAAGAGCCTGCTATGTACAATGTGTGTGTGTGCAGGAGCTTGCTATGTACAATGTGTGTGTATGCAAGAGCCTGCTATGTACAATGTGTGTGCAAGAGCCTGCTATGTACAATGCGTGTGCAAGAGCTTGCTATGTACAATGTGTGTGTGCAAGAGCCTGCTATGTACAATGTGTGTGTGTGCAAGAGCCTGCTATGTACAATGTGTGTGTGTGCAAGAGCCTGCTATGTACGATGTGTGTGTGTGCAAGAGCCTGCTATGTACAATGTGTGTGTGTGCAAGAGCCTGCTATGTACAATGTGTGTGTAAGAGCCTGCTATGTACGATGTGTGTGTGTGCAAGAGCCTGCTATGTACAATGTGTGTGTGTGCAAGAGCCTGCTATGTACAATGTGTGTGTGTGAGAGCCTGCTATGTACAATGTGTGTGTGCAAGAGCCTGCTATGTACAATGTGTGTGCAAGAGCCTGCTATGTACAATGTGTGTGTGCAAGAGCCTGCTATGTACAATGTGTGTGCAAGAGCCTGCTATGTACAATGTGTGTGCAAGAGCCTGCTATGTACAATGTGTGTGTGCAAGAGCCTGCTATGTACAATGTGTGTGTGTGCAAGAGCCTGCTATGTACAATGTGTGTGTGTGCAAGAGCCTGCTATGTACAATGTGTGTGCAAGAGCCTGCTATGTACAATGTGTGTGCAAGAGCCTGCTATGTACAATGTGTGTGTGCAAGAGCCTGCTATGTACAATGTGTGTGTGTGCAAGAGCCTGCTATGTACAATGTGTGTGTGCAAGAGCCTGCTATGTACAATGTGTGTGTAAGAGCCTGCTATGTACAATGTGTGTGTGTGCAGGAGCCTGCTATGTACAATGTGTGTGTGCCAGAGCCTGCTATGTACAATGTGTGTGTGCAAGAGCCTGCTATGTACAATGTGTGTGTGCAAGAGCCTGCTATGTACAATGTGTGTGTGTGCAAGAGCCTGCTATGTACAATGTGTGTGCAAGAGCCTGCTATGTACAATGTGTGTGTATGCAAGAGCCTGCTATGTACAATGTGTGTGAGTGCAAGAGCTTGCTATGTACAATGTGTGTGTGTGCAGGAGCCTGCTATGTACAATGTGTGTGTATGCAAGAGCCTGCTATGTACAATGTGTGTGTGTGCAGGAGCCTGCTATGTACAATGTGTGTGTATGCAAGAGCCTGCTATGTACAATGTGTGTGTGTGCAAGAGCCTGCTATGTACAATGTGTGTGTGTGAGAGCCTGCTATGTACAATGTGTGTGTGCAAGAGCTTGCTATGTACAATGTGTGTGTATGCAAGAGCCTGCTATGTACAATGTGTGTGTGTGCAAGAGCCTGCTATGTACAATATGTGTGTATGCAAGAGCCTGCTATGTACAATGTGTGTGCAAGAGCCTGCTATGTACAATGTGTGTGTATGCAAGAGCCTGCTATGTACAATGTGTGTGTGTGCAAGAGCCTGCTATGTACAATGTGTGTGTGCAAGAGCCTGCTATGTACAATGTGTGTGTGTGCAAGAGCCTGCTATGTACAATGTGTGTGTGCAAGAGCCTGCTATGTACAATGTGTGTGTAAGAGCCTGCTATGTACAATGTGTGTGTGCAAGAGCTTGCTATGTACAATGTGTGTACAAGAGCCTGCTATGTACAATGTGTGTGCAAGAGCCTGCTATGTACAATGTGTGTGTGCAGGAGCTTGCTATGTACAATGTGTGTGTACAAGAGCCTGCTATGTACAATGTGTGTGTGCCAGAGCCTGCTATGTACATAGTCAGTTTATCACCTGATTATCCAGTCTTATTATTAATATGTGAATTTTTACACAGCGTAAGAATGTAGCAGAGTTGTTGAGAGTTTATCTGCAGCACGATATGGTTAAGGAGGCAGTTGATTTATCTGCAGATTACCTTGGTTCTATGTCCGGCCACACGTACGAGAGCTTTGGTTTAGAGGTAAGAGTCATTCCTTGTACTGGGTGATATTATCTATCTATATTTTTGTGTGCTGAGCCTTGCTTATGTTTTTAGTTACTGCATTCAATTCTTTTGAGGCTCTTCTGTGAAACTTCTGAAATTTGCGAGTTGGTGAAACAGTGTAGTTGACCATTTTAGACTTCTTGATTTCACGTAACCTCAGTTTTTTAAACATGCATAAGATGAGAGATGCTGTTGGTTGGTAGCAAACTTTTCATTTTCACAGCATCCTCTACTACTTAGCTTTGTATATGTATTTTGTGGTTTGTACTGATGTTGTTGTGTTGTCACACGGACTGTTGTATCAGCACACATTTGTACCTTTCCTGTACTTTCTATTGTTTGTGTCTGGTGCAGGGTCCCCTCAGCGCCACAATGAGCCCTGCAGCAGTAGCCGTACCCTTTGCTTCTATTGACCTTCTGATGAATGTACTGGCTGAGCATTGCCAAGATCCTTACTACGACAGGGTCAGTACCCGGTTACTAGTGCACATGCACTTTACTGCTACTTTGTCAATACTCTTGCCATACCTACCAGGAATTACATTACACTTGCACTACCTGGAGGCAATGTCACCCATGTGTATCCGTATGTTATTTCTGGAGATCATGCGCTAACAAATAAAAGATGAATAAAATTTTTATTGTCGTAAACGTTGCTGAGCATTTTAGCAGTTGAAGTTTGTTGAGAAAGCTTGTGCAGACGAGCCCATATCAAAGTTGTTGTGTGTAGCAGATGGATGTTTGCTTGCAGCTGTACACAAAGCTGAAGGATTCAGTCCACTGTTACACTACTGAGTTGGAGATGAAGAGCAGAGATGTTGAGAGAAGATTACTGGGCTACCTGATGAACTATTTACCACTGGATACAGCGCAATATGTCTTACCTGAACTTGGCACAACAGTTTTTATTGTATAATATTGTTTATTACATGTCATTTTTAAATGTAACCAAATTGAATACCAGCTATCTAAACTTATGAATAACGTACTGCAATAATATAACAAAGAAATCTGTGCATAGACCTAGAGGTTATACATTAATACCAGCCAGCATCCAAGCTGGTGGCAACGTCATACTGATTCTCTCTTCTCTGTTTTGTTTGCACGGCGGCCTCTCCATGCTTACGTATTCTCCTCGTCTGCATGATCTTCTCTTTAGACTTGAACTGTTTCTTGACACGCTGTCGTATCACCTCAGGAGCTACAGATGTCGTTGTCGACGCCGAACATACCGAGTCTGTTCCTTTGGTTCGTTGAATGTTTTTAAGAATGTGTGCATTAACATGTTCTGGATTGTCTCTGAACGGTTTCAAACCTGCATTTCCCGTTTCTGGTAACAATTCATCATCATCATCATTGCTGTCGCTAGCGCTGTCATGTCTGCTGCTACTGTCATTGTCAATAACAAGTCCCTCGGCAGGGACATCGATTGGAGTGTCGGGTACAGCAGCATTCATGGCAGCGACACTCTCATCACAATCTGACTCATTGGAGTCGTCCTCTCCTTCACCCTCCATTCTCAGCTGTGACTCAAACGCTGTATCTAACATCTCCATGTCATCCATATTCACCTGCAGGTAACAAGACACACTTCAAATCCAGCGATCACCACATCCACTGCTTGTACGATTAATCAAAATACAAACTGCAGTCAAACTCTAATAAGAGATATAAATGTTGCACATTTTAATCAAAAACTGTACACCATAAAGTTCAGTGGATTCACTGATTAAAACAAAAACCTTGTCTGTTTATGAAGAGAAAAAGGCGAGGTAGCCTACCTGACCTTGTTGCTCCTCTTGACCGTCAGCAGCCAAATCTTTGATATATCCGCTGGCCTCTACTTCTATGTCTATTTCTTCTTCACGTCTACATCACAGCAACACAAACATGTGGTTAGCGGGACGTCAAACCAAAGAATTTACTAGCAGTGATAAAAGAATACCCACGACAATCTGACCATCATTTGAAAAAAGATAACAATAAATAATATGTACTAATTGAGTAACATAAATTTAAGAATGAACTCACTTGATTTCCTCAAATGTAGGAGAAAGCTCGCCGTCAAAACCGAATCTTCTCTTGAAAAATGTCCGAACACATTCGACATCCCTGTTGAAGTACCTAAAATGTATCAGGGCAGTAGAGCTAGTTCCCCTCAAGGTCAATGCACTTAGAGTTGCTAACAACCGGCAGCGATTACTCACATGTCAGCGTTTGGATGAGAAGTTGAAACCATTTGTGGAAAATCTATAAGGGTCACATGACCATCGTCAGCGATGACAAGATTAAACTCATTGAAGTCTCCGTGAATGAGACCAGCATTGGCCAGTCGCACTATCAGTTCCATCAATTCGTTGTACACCGATCCTGGGTCATCTATTGATTTCACCTGGCACCTACCAAATGATAAAATATAACCAGTAGATACAAGCACCAAATTTTGTTTTTGAGCCGACAAAAACACTTTTAGAAATGGGCATGAAAATCAAAATTAATTAAAAATATATCCACGCTATTTAAAAAAAATGACCAGTCACTTCAAGACAGTATTTCTGAAATGTTATCACCTAGACATGCACTCTCAAGGTTTGATTGACTAGGAAAATCATCGACACTACAAGCTTACATAACTAACTACTTATACTACACACTTATATAACCAGCTACTTATACTACATACTTATATAACTAACTACTTATACTACACACTTATATAACCAACTACTTATACTACACACTTATATAACCAGCTACTTATACTACACACTTATATAACCAACTACTTATACTACACACTTATATAACCAACTACTTATACTACATACTTATATAACCAACTACTTATACTACACACTTATATAACCAACTACTTATACTACATACTTATATAACCAACTACTTATACTACACACTTATATAACCAACCACTTATACTACATACTTATATAACCAACTACTTATACTACATACTTATATAACCAACTACTTATACTACACACTCATATAACCAACTACTTATACTACACACTTATATAACCAACTACTTATACTACACACTTATATAACCAACTACTTATACTACACACTTATATAACCAACTACTTATACTACATACTTATATAACCAACTACTTATACTACATACTTATATAACCAACTACTTATACTACATACTTATATAACCAACTACTTATACTACACACTCATATAACCAACTACTTATACTACACACTTATATAACCAACTACTTATACTACACACTTATATAACCAACTACTTATACTACACACTTATATAACCAACTACTTATACTACACACTTATATAACCAACTACTTATACTACATACTTATATAACCAACTACTTATACTACATACTTATATAACCAACTACTTATACTACACACTTATATAACCAACTACTTATACTACACACTTATATAACCAACTACTTATACTACACACTTATATAACCAACTACTTATACTACATACTTATATAACCAACTACTTATACTACATACTTATATAACCAACTACTTATACTACATACTTATATAACCAACTACTTATACTACACACTTATATAACCAACTACTTATACTACACACTTATATAACCAACTACTTATACTACATACTTATATAACCAACTACTTATACTACATACTTATATAACCAACTACTTATACTACACACTTATATAACCAGCTACTTATACTACACACTTATATAACCAACTACTTATACTACACACTTATATAACCAACTACTTATACTACACACTTATATAACCAACTACTTATACTACACACTTATATAACCAACTACTTATACTACACACTTATATAACCAACTACTTATACTACACACTTATATAACCAACTACTTATACTACACACTTATATAACCAACTACTTATACTACATACTTATATAACCAACTACTTATACTACATACTTATATAACCAACTACTTATACTACACACTTATATAACCAACTACTTATACTACACACTTATATAACCAACTACTTATACTACACACTTATATAACCAACTACTTATACTACACACTTATATAACCAACTACTTATACTACATACTTATATAACCAACTACTTATACTACATACTTATATAACCAACTACTTATACTACACACTTATATAACCAACTACTTATACTACACACTTATATAACCAACTACTTATACTACACACTTATATAACCAACTACTTATACTACATACTTATATGACCAAGTACTTATACTACACACTTATATAACCAACCACTTATACTACACACTTATATAACCAAGTACTTATACTACACACTTATATAACCAACTACTTATACTACACACTTATATACCAATTACTCACAGTACACACTACTAATACTACCACTTACAAAGGTGTTCCACTGAGCAGTTCCATGATCACAGCATGTCTGTTAAAATCGACAGGTTTAGGCACAGGAAAGCCATGATTATACAAAGCCTTCATGTAAGCAAACTCTTTGATGGCAGCCAGTCTAGACAGATACAACCAGTTGACCCCTCGGCGACCTTTGTGATAGTCTCTTTTGTTCTTTATTTGCCTGAAGGAGGTTCTACCGAGCCTACACAGAAACACAAAGCAATGAAAGGAGCGGAGAGATAACAATACAATGCAAGTGGTTACAGGGTGCTTACCAATGCACCACGCTTTACACAGCAGATAGAACGAAAACATTCAGAGCCTCATCATTGAATGCAACAAACATGGTGGCATGGGCATTTCGAAGTCAACGATATGAAGTGATCGGGAAGTAGAGAGGGTTGTAGAGAAGCAGATGCGACCTTGACCCAGTGTGCATACCAGCAATGAACAAACGCAGTTCAATGAACCAAACTGTTAGTACTTCACTCTCTCCATGTTAAATCATGACAATGTATTATTCTGTAAATGATAAATGCCAATATCATAGAAATCGTTGTTTTTGTAGAAGAAATGGTGAATTGGATTCGATTTTCCATGGCCTGGTCATACAAGTAGACGTCGTAAAAAATCACCATGCCAGATATTTAGCACTCTTCGATGACTTTAAGCAACTACCCCACGGTAGTGTACCCGAAAGCACCTTAAATCTCTAAAGAATCTGTTAGGACATGACAATTACTACACATGTATACATTATTTGTTATGTGCTATTAACATATTATCACATGGCTATGCTTTATGGAAATGTTACATATTGCTTATTGTAATTTATTATAGCTATGGATTATACTTTTGCTATACCAGCTCTCTGCATATATATAAGTGGGATATCTTTGACCATTTCATTGTGTTGTAAACTCAGGTTAGAAAATACACATTCAATGAGAACACAACAATTGGCGACAAGGATGGGATCTGCTTAAAAAAAATTGTTTTGAGCAGTGGACATAGTTTAAATTATTTGAATTTAACAAGAGTTATCGTTCAATCAACATGTCTACTCCTACTGACCAGCTTATTCAACTGCTCACTCAGCAGATGGCGCTTCAAAGGGAACAGATGGAGCAGCAGAGAGAGCAGCAGAAGGAGCAGATGGAGCAGATGGAGCAGCAGATGGAGCAGCAGAGAGAGCAGCAGAAGGAGCAGAAGGAGCAGATGGAGCAGCAGAGAGAGCAGCAGAAGGAGCAGATGGAGGAGCAGATGGAACAACAGAAGAGAGAAAATCAACAGCTGATGGAGCTGCTTACACAGAAAACACAAGCTCAAGCAGGAGGAACAACTCCAAATTTTACTGCTTTTGATCCCAACGTAGAGCTGTGGACAGACTACTTGCTACGCTTCAGGACATTCGTAGGAGCTAATTCTATTACTGAAGAAAGAATACCGCAGATTTTTCTAACCAATCAATCGAAAGTTATCTACAAACAGTTAACAGATTGGTCAGATCAGCAAACTCCTAAGAAAGAAGTCAACAAGCTAACAATGGAGGAAATTGAGGATTACATGATGACTCAATATAACCCAAGAACTTTCATCATCGGAGAAACATATCATTACTGGAGCAATATGAAAAGAAATCCAGGAGAAACAATTCAAGAGTTGGCAGCAAGAATCAGGCATGATGCTACAACTTGTGACTTTGCATCTATTACCGACGCGCAGGATGAAGCTGTACGCACTAGATTTATCTGCTCGGTCGGGAATGAAGCAATTTTGAAAACACTCTTCAAAATTAAAGATGAACAACTCACTTTTGCCAGAACTATTGACATCGCCATAGAGATGGAAGAAGCGGCAAAGGTAGCAAAAGAAACTGTACATGGGGCAGCAAATCCTGTACAAATAGTAAACAAGAAGAAGACAAATCCAAAGCCTGCAACTAATTCTACTCGGCAGAGCTGCTACAGATGTGGGAAAGATAACCACAAAGCTGTCGAATGTAGGTACAGGAATTCGGTTTGCAATTACTGTAAACTTACAGGACACCTGGAAGTCGTCTGCCGAAAAAAGCAGAAAGGTGCTAAAACTTTGAAGTTGGTCAAGGCAGTCAAAACAGTCGGCACCAATCCACAACTTCAAGTTGATGTCAATTTACAAGGTCATCCAATTACCTTGGAAGTAGACACAGGAGCAGGAGACAACTTCCTATCTATGGACAACTGGAAGAAAATTGGCAGTCCAGCACTAACAACGACAAACTTAGGGGGATAGGCTCCCTGAAGTCTGTCGTTAACAGGCAGCAGTGGGGCCGTGAGGCTCTGGAGACACATTAAATGTTGGTATAGCGCTGTGGGAGGAGCTGAAGGCCCACTGTGTCTCGAATCCTGAATTAACAGGATACTGTGGTACCGTCCAGTCGGCTCGACTGCAGGTCGTATAATACTACAGCGAGTGGTACGTGGATGATAGTCCACACCTAGCCAGCGTGGAATGGCAGAGTTAAGTCCATATCCAGGAACGCTGGTGAACAGGCAAGGCTGGTGAAAACGGTCAAAGTTCATATACCCATAGCAAAGTGGGGTATGGATCAGACCGTCGGTTACCTCTGGGGGCCTAATCCGCTCTAACAGATCAAGGTGATCGCTATCGACTGGGTCACCGGCCGGTTGGTTCGCATATGCAGTAAATCCCTGAGGGTTGCGCGACCAGCTCAATGTACAGTCAGGCCCTAGTAAGCCAAAAGCGAATGCGTTAGTAGGCGAGCTAGGTGGAAAGGTACTCAGCCTAGGCTACGCCCACGACTCCAAGGTGTGTGGGAGGCTGAAGAGTATAAGCGACAAGTATGCTATGAATCAGCAACCAAAGATCGGGTTAACATCTTATCAACACACATCAGGAGTCACGTCAACATAAACAACAATTACAATTTGTCGTGAGCAAAGTACCTAATCTTGACCTTCTTGGAAGGGAGGGTATACGGCAACTTGGCATATCTGTTGACGGATTAGTACATGGTAAACAGATGCAGGATAATCGATCTACCAAGACAGTACATCATTACACAGTAGGAACACCATGCTATGCTCTATACTGTGGACCCAGAAGAGATAAACAGCCTAAATGGGTGGCAGCTGTTGTAGTGAAGGTGTTCGGAAGCAGAAGTGCTAACTTCAGAGTACAGCCCAGAGGACCAACCTGGAAGAGACACTTGGATCAACTCTGTCCTAGGCATACTTCTCCTGAAGATGACGAACCACCGGATGAAATATCCACTACATCACAAAACCCACAACCACAACTATTACCTGCAGCACATGAACCACGACCACCAACAAAACGTCGAAATCCTAGATTACCTGATGGCAATGAATACAACAGGGATAATCCCAGACGCTCAAAGAGGAATACTAATCGCTGAAGTAATAAGGATAACTTCAAGCTAGCAGGGAGGTGTTAGGACATGACAATTACTACACATGTATACATTATTTGTTATGTGCTATTAACATATTATCACATGGCTATGCTTTATGGAAATGTTACATATTGCTTATTGTAATTTATTATAGCTATGGATTATACTTTTGCTATACCAGCTCTCTGCATATATATGAGTGGGATATCTTTGACCATTTCATTGTGTTGTAAACTCAGGTTAGAAAATACACATTCTATGAGAACACAACAGAATCCAACTTGACTACACACAATGTATAACAAAATAGTTTTTACACAAACATTTGCTTGTCATAATTGATGGTTCACCAACAATTAATATCACACTTCAACAGTATAGAATAAACCCAGCATTAAAATATACAAAACTGTGCCCACCTGTGTAACTTTAATACTAGTTGTACATCTTCACTGTTGGCCACGACATAGATGTCTGCAATATGACATAGATGTCTGCAATATGACATAGATGTCTGCAATATGACATAGATGTCTGCAATAAGACATAGATGTCTGCAATAAGACACAGATGTATACAATAAGACACAGATGTATACAATAAGACATAGATGTATACAATAAGACATAGATGTATACAATAAGACATAGATGTATACAATAAGACATAGATGTATACAATAAGACATAGATGTATACAATAAGACATAGATGTATACAATAAGACATAGATGTATACAATAAGACATAGATGTATACAATAAGACATAGATGTATACAATAAGACATAGATGTATGCAATAAGACATAGATGTCTGCAATAAGACACAGATGTATACAATAAGACATAGATGTATACAATAAGACATAGATGTATACAATAAGACATAGATGTATACAATAAGACATAGATGTATACAATAAGACATAGATGTATACAATAAGACATAGATGTATACAATAAGACATAGATGTATACAATAAGACATAGATGTATACAATAAGACATAGATGTATACAATAAGACATAGATGTATACAATAAGACATAGATGTATACAATAAGACATAGATGTATACAATAAGACATAGATGTATACAATAAGACATAGATGTATACAATAAGACATAGATGTATACAATAAGACATAGATGTATACAATAAGACATAGATGTATACAATAAGACATAGATGTATACAATAAGACATAGATGTATACAATAACACACATATGTATACAATAAGACTTCAGTTTCTAGAATATGAGACAGACAGACATGTCAGCACTATTACATCCACAGAAATAAATGGTAGGAATGTCTCGGCTCCACAAACATTCTGTTCTCAAAACAGTCCACTTAGTCACCACTTGCCCAGTGTTAGTCGCCACTTGGCCAGTGTTAGTCGCCACTTGCCCAGTGTTAGTCGCCACTTGCCCAGTGTTAGTCGCTACTTGGCCAGTGTTAGTCGCTACTTGCCCAGTGTTAGTCGCTACTTGCCCAGTGTTAGTCGCTACTTGCCCAGTGTTAGTCGCCACTTGCCCAGTGTTAGTCGCTACTTGCCCAGTGTTAGTCGCCACTTGCCCAGTGTTACTCGCTACTTGGCCAGTGTTAGTCGCTACTTGGCCAGTGTTAGTCGCTACTTGGCCAGTGTTAGTCGCTACTTGGCCAGTGTTAGTCGCTACTTGGCCGGCGTTAGTCGCTACTTGCCCAGTGTTAGTCGCCACTTGCCCAGTGTTAGTCGCTACTTGGCCAGTGTTAGTCGCTACTTGCCCAGTGTTAGTCGCTACTTGCCCAGTGTTAGTCGCTACTTGCCCAGTGTCAGTCGCTACTTGCCCAGTGTTAGTCGCTACTTGGCCAGTGTTAGTCGCTACTTGCCCAGTGTTAGTCGCTACTTGGCCAGTGTTAGTCGCTACTTGGCCAGTGTTAGTCGCTACTTGGCCAGTGTTAGTCGCTACTTGGCCAGTGTTAGTCGCTACTTGCCCAGTGTTAGTCGCTACTTGGCCAGTGTTAGTCGCCACTTGCCCAGTGTTAGTCGCTACTTGGCCAGTGTTAGTCGCTACTTGGCCAGTGTTAGTCGCTACTTGGCCAGTGTTAGTCGCTACTTGGCCAGTGTTAGTCGCTATTTGGCCAGTGTTAGTCGCTATTTGGCTAGTGTTAGTCACTACTTGCCCAGTGTTAACGAATTACCAGTGGGTTTTTTTATAAACGTATTGAATCTGGTCACAAAATTGCCCCAAGAATGTTTCCATGATATATTCTTAAGAAAGGTCCATTCTAGCCAATAGCAAAGTGTGGTAAAACAATAAACAGATTTATGAGCGACGAATGACGTGAAACTGTGGATTATCTACTGTCGCGTCTGTTTTTTTCATGGACATTCTAGATCTGTGCCGATACATTTTTCTCAATTTTTTCTCCGCTTTCCTAACCTCGAGCTGGTAAGGGAAGCACCTTTAGTATAGATAACATGTAGATAGAAGATGGTGCTGTAAATCAGCGGCAAACTGTTTTAAATATGGAGGGCGTGGTGAGAAATGGGCATAAGCTTCTAACTGTGGTATGCTACCAGATTGGAATTCTACTGAAAGCAAATCAAATCATAAAAATTAAAATACAATTGACGCTATTTTGTAGAGATGCTCCGGTTCACAAAATTTTCACTGATCCAATTCGATTCCACTGATTTAGCCACTGAACCGATCCAATTTAAACTGATCCGATTTACAAAAACAAACTGAGGGTAAATTTGTAACAATAATTCCAGCATACTTATTCACTTAGATACCACTAAATCACAGATCACTCGATTTATAGTTTTCCAGGATTACAAGCTAATTAAATGGCAAACAATGCTTTTCCTCATCATAATAGAGGCTGCAAGAGCAACCGACCCATATTGGTACTAGTTGGCATTGCTATTGTATGAGGCCAATGCAGTAACAACATGGGTAGTTGAAGCTAATCTGCCTGATATTCATTGTTGGTGAAAAGATCCATAAAACAAGGCATCACTGAAGAACTCACCAGACTCCTTGCCAACACCAATCTGGTTCCCAACAGAAGCGACACTGTCTCGTGCTGATAGCGTTTTTAGGGCTAAATAATCATAGCCGCCATTTGTAAGTCTGTATCCATCAACTTCAACAAAGAAATAGATTATTGAAATAACTTGAGGATTATCGTGTCACTGTGGTGAGTCAAGCTCATTTAAAAACGTTGATATTTGCTATCAATCTAACAATTTATTATTATTCAGTCAATTACGCCAACTATTATTAGTCAAAATGGCCGTACTGACCCTTATTTCTCTTGCCACCTCTCTCATAGCATACAAGCTTGTGTTTCACTAATTCATTGATCACTTTGTGACATCCACCCCCTCTAAGTCCGGCGATAGATGCAATGAGTGGAGCTGGAACTATCTCATGGTTCCTCATCCCCATCTCAACCTACAAGAAATTAGTCGGCTATGAAAACAATACCATCCATGTTGCCTTGGCTGTTCCATGACTGAAATGTTATTATCAGTTAATAAATAAACAAAAAGAGATTGATAATGATTGGTTATAATTGATGATATAATAATAGTGGGACAAGAAATTATAAATTGGTCATATATTATGGTGAAAGATTATAATAACACTACTACATATATAATGCACTACACTACTACACGTATAATGCACTACACTACTACACGTATAATGCACTACACTACTACACGTATAATGCACTATACTACTACACGTATAATGCACTACACTACTACACGTATAATGCACTACACTACTACACGTATAATGCACTACACTACTACACATATAATGCACTACACTACTACACGTATAATACACTACACTACTACACGTATAATGCACTACACTACTACGCGTATAATGCACTACACTACTACATGTATAATGCACTACACTACTACACGTATAATGCACTACACTACTACACGTATAATGCACTACACTACTACACGTATAATGCACTACACTACTACACGTATAATGCACTACACTACTACACGTATAATGCACTACACTACTACACGTATAATGCACTACACTACTACACGTATAATGCACTACACTACTACACGTATAATGCACTACACTACTACACGTATAATGCACTACACTACTACATATATAATGCACTACACTACTACACGTATAATGCACTACACTACTACATATATAATGCACTACACTACTACACGTATAATGCACTACACTACTACACGTATAATGCACTACACTACTACATGTATAATGCACTACACTACTACACGTATAATGCACTACACTACTACACGTATAATGCACTACACTACTACACGTATAATGCACTACACTACTACACGTATAATGCACTACACTACTACATTTCTAATGCACTACACTACTACACGTATAATGCACTACACTACTACACGTATAATGCACTACACTACTACATGTATAATGCACTACACTACTACACGTATAATGCACTACACTACTACACGTATAATCCACACACGTATAATGCATACACATAAACATGTACAGATTTATGACTGATTGTTGAAAACTGCAATTTCAACAAAGTTGGATCGACTGGCGTCAAACAAAGTTCTCTAGGCAACAACTTTGACCAGTGCATTGATGAGCTCTCCTGGATGCTGACAGAGCTCTTGTAGACAATCATCAGATTATTTTGCGACAATTTCTGACTTTACAACAGTGACGGTAGAAGATAATTCACACTTTCTACTAATTCAAGCACGCTACATTATATACAGCAGACAAGCTAAGCTTCCTTGTTCTAATAGAACAGGATGGGAACATCTGCACTCTACTAAAAATGTCCATAAATACCTCATGTGCATATTGCATGTGCATATTGCATGTGCACCGCAGCGCTATAGCAAGATTTTATCATTTATGTAAAGTGAACTGGATGGATGTATGACTATAAATCGAGTAATAATTAAAAATCAGAGAGAAAATTTCAGTAAAATTAGTAATTGTGCTCTTTTTATAGTGCAGACAACTCAGACTTTCATGCTCGAAGACAATAATAAATAAAACAAAAGTAATACCCATCGCCCGCAGAAAGTAATGAAAACATCATAAAATGCTCCAACAATAATATACATCTTTAGCAATCCTTTCAAGTCATTTATTTCCTTGCATCACCCACATATTTTATCAGCGGAAAAAATCAAGTGTTTACCGCCATTGTTGCCTGCTCTTCATCCACACTGCCAAAGAATGGAATGTTTTGCCTGCACAAAGCAACATCTCATACCCCAGAATGCCTAACATTACGCATTTCAATTATGATCAAATTGATCTACTTGAAGTGCTAAAAAATTCACGAACAAAAGTTTCTTAAGTCACACCTAAGGAGTTGATGTTTAGGATAATTACACAGGTACATAATTGAAAAATATGCGGTATGCGGTATGCTTTGCCAACCTTGAATCTAGGGTAGTTGACAACCCAGTCAAAACTTTTGACACGCAATCCAGCATTGTTGACCACCAGGCTGTCACGATTCCAGCCTTCAACAATCAGTCCAGATTCGACATGTACACCCACCATAAATAGTAACAGTTCAACAGGAAGTCAACATTATCAACTCTGACGAAGAGGGTAAAAAAAAAGTAATTTGATTATTATGTATCAGCACTAGCAGTGGTGATGTTTTCATTTTCTTTTTGCCATAAGTGAAAGATGGGTTGAAATAAAGTTTATGCTGTTGTAGTTATTTTTTTACTTTTCTGCAAATATTTTTGTTTCACTTCTTCATTCTTGCAATCTAATAGAATCTATAATTAGCTTTTACTATCATCATCACTGACCAATTTCCGTAAGATGATCAAGATTGAAATCGATGCAGGCATAGTAGTAATAATGGGGCTGCGCGGGTATTTTTCTGAAAACTGACGATTACAGTTTCTGAAGTGTGATGTGACGATTCACCCTAATAGGGATCTCATTCTTAAAGCATGCCAGCATTGAACACTTTTTTGTTGAGTTTCCAAATATTCAAGTTTTAAGCAGCAGATTGATGTATTGAATAACTCTCCAGACCTACTCAGCCCTAATTTACAAGCTTTCCAAAAAGCCATTGGCCTCAAATGCTCGTCGCATCGGCTGAAATTTAGCTTACTATAACTTCCATTGATTGCCGAGTACGTCATCTTCGGATTGTGGGCGTGGTCAATTTTAATATATAATCGCAAATTTTTATAAATGAAGTTACATCGTCTGCGTTTAAATTGAAATCTGATTGGGCAATTCATTTAGTCTTAGGTCATTGAGGGTCATTGCAACATGAATAAAGAATCCTTATGAAGACACCTGATCAAAACTTGGTTCTAAGATTCAATGTTGGGCTTTACTATTAGGCGCCATTTTTCATCTGGCTTGAATTGGCACGCTGCACGCATAAAATCGGAATTAGTGGTTTCTCTCAATATGGACACAATCAGTGCACACGCATCGTAAACAAAATCAACGCTATTTTAAGCAGTGTAAAAATTGGCGAGCATTCCTGGAAGAGGGGTATTTTGCAGGCTTGTAGATCAGCACTGAGTAGGCCTAGAGGGTTATTCAATACATCAATCCGCTGCTTAAGACTTGGATATTCAAAAATTCGACAAAAAACTGTTCAATGCTGGAATGCTTTAAGACTGAAGAAATGAAGACTTGGTGTTTGTTGTTGACGATGGAGATATAGTTTGTAGTTGCATTGAGTAGTGTGTCTATAATTGATTAGTGAGTTGATAGCAGGTGTTAGAAGATTCATCTGTTCACAAATTACTTTCACCACAGATGATATGGCCCTACATCATGATTACCCAGCAGCTAGAAAGAGTATGCAGTTGTTGGATTGATATCATTGACTGGTTAATGAAATAAATAAATCTGATTGGCTGATGACTGCACATGTTTCGAACCATTTAATAAAACTTGGATTATTTTCGGGGTCAAGGCCATAGTGGGTGCAGGCAATAGTGAGTGACGCTATGAAAGGTGATGCTATGGTGAATTTTATTATTATGGTGGTATAATAACCAATCATTTTATTTATTAATTAGCCATACAATACAAATCAGAATTTCCTTTGTAGTTCACCAACTGTTTGAATTATCAAGTTTGATAAATAATGATAATAATTATTTATTATTATTAAATAAGGTAATTATTATTATTTAGTATTATTAAATAAATTGATTATTATTATTTATTATATACATCATTTCCATTGTTATCTGTTTTTTTTGTCACAAAAAAGGTGGCTCGTGAATAACAGCAAACAACATAGGAAAGTGCCAGGTAATTTTTGTATTCGTGTTTTTGTTTTAGTGTTTTTAATCCATAATCATCAACAGCTCTTGCTACAATAATAATTATTAAAAATAATCACATATTGAAATAAATGATAACTATTTTACTCTCTTGACGTCTATGTGTTGGTGATTGGTTCTGCGTTGTATGTAATATAGTTGTAGCTTCTACAAGGATTATAGTCCACAACATACCTGTAATGTCGGCTTGTGTAAAAAGGGAGATATAATATTTAAATTGTTGCTTCAGATTGTAACCACTGGGTTTGAGGGTTTGCGTAGACCGAAAGTCAATAGTTTAGTTTGTGTATTATTAGTTCAGAAAGCCAACAGTCACTGCTGAGGTAAATGCAACTTAAATTTGGTATGCAAGACAAAAACTACTATGTCGAACAAATTAAAGCTATATGTAGAAGGATAACAATGTCCGCCCTGAGTCATCTGAAAGTCTACTGTTTGCGCAATAGAAAAATAATAGTAGTTTTCAGGAGTAGAGAAAATTAGCATTTGAAATCGTATTGGTCCCTGAAAAATCAAGAGATATGACAGATGTGGTCCACAATTTGAAAAAATTTCAGGTTTGAGCTTAAAGCACTTCAAAAACATGCCAAAAAGTATTTTTAAACCCAAAACGGTTTATGCAACTCCTGACCTGTTCCCGCTTTATCCTCCCCTCCTACTTCAAGAGCTTTGCACTGCGGTGCGCTCGGATTTAGTGCCATTACATTATGTGTGTTGGATAATTTAATGCCACAAAATCTGAGCACACTGCAGTGAAAAGCTCTTGAACTATCCTTTTCAACATTCCCTTCCGAACCAACTTGGCATATCAATATCACAATAACATTGGCCTTCGTTTCAACATCGCCCAACTTTTATCGTTACTTCTCAGTTATTTTTACAATTTTGGTTCTGAACTGTCATATAAGATCAAAAGAGACCAGTCCTTAGTTTAAGTTTTTACAACTATCAGACTAAAGAATTTTTCATTGCTCAAGATTGAAGATTGCGTTAAGTTTGAAGATATGTCTGAATGCTTCCCACACCGTCTGAACGCTTTTGAAAGAGTCCAGATTTTTATAAACATTCTGAACACTTTGTGAAACCATTCAAACGCTTTGAAAATCCAAGCCGATTTGCTGGTTTGCTGTATTGATCATATGTATTAAACGGTTTATGCAACTCCTGACCTGTTCCCGCTTTATCCTCCCCTCCTACTTCAAGAGCTTTGCACTGCGGTGCGCTCGGATTTAGTGCCATTACATTATGTGTGTTGGATAATTTAATGCCACAAAATCTGAGCACACTGCAGTGAAAAGCTCTTGAACTATCCTTTTCAACATTCCCTTCCGAACCAACTTGGCATATCAATATCACAATAACATTGGCCTTCGTTTCAACATCGCCCAACTTTTATCGTTACTTCTCAGTTATTTTTACAATTTTGGTTCTGAACTGTCATATAAGATCAAAAGAGACCAGTCCTTAGTTTAAGTTTTTACAACTATCAGACTAAAGAATTTTTCATTGCTCAAGATTGAAGATTGCGTTAAGTTTGAAGATATGTCTGAATGCTTCCCACACCGTCTGAACGCTTTTGAAAGAGTCCAGATTTTTATAAACATTCTGAACACTTTGTGAAACCATTCAAACGCTTTGAAAATCCAAGCCGATTTGCTGGTTTGCTGTATTGATCATATGTATTGATCATTTACAATTGATATTGTTTTTACTAAACACCGAACAGTTAAATCTCATTTAAATAAATAAAAAATTGTTTTTAATATTTAAATAATATTTTTTGTTTCAAATTAGTATATAAAACATAATTATGTTTGTGAAAAATTAATTTTAGAGATTATATTCAACAATCGTTTGAAATGTTAATTAATTTGCTCCATGTCTACTGTTTTATGTTTATGTTGGTAAAGTTGCAGAGATAGAGGCTATATAGAAAACGATTGCGATTGCTTTTGGTTTGAAAGCCATTTGCTGTTTACTAAAATTGTCGGCTAAAGATGTTATTTTTTTCTGAAACCTCCTATATCTTCCCAATCCAGACACCTTACGAGATCACTGGTTAGGTCAGTGCCTTCGGTGAAAGTTTCCAATACAAGTTTTATACACCAAGGCTCTATCTATCGCTCATCCAGAGCGTTAAAAGCTCAGCCCAAAAATAAACTACTGATACTACTAGCCATTGAGCCTTCCTTATTTTAGTATTTTAGTTTGGTTTCATGTTTAATTCATTTTCTAATTTTAACAACTAACATGACATCTCCCTCTTCCCCATACCCAAAGGCAGAGTTGGGGCAAATCACTAGTGACTCGAGTCATTTGTGATTCGAATCATTTGCAAATCATCATTTTTGATGATTTGGTGATTTGAGACAAAAACTTGATTTGATTTCAACTTTTTGGGGGCAAGACTTGATTTGAATAAATTTGAAAAACTCTGAAAATGATTTGAATTTTTTTTCAAATCACAAACTTCTCTGTAAATTATCATAGTAGTAATTAACTGTTGCGCTCATAACATAAAACGCACTATGGATAGTTCTACGGAACGCGCAATGACCGTTTGAGATGTAATAGAGAAACCTTGACCTTGCTCTTAGTGAGCTTAAAATCCATTACACTTTTTGCATTGAAATACTCAGAGACCTAGATATGTATTCAGAGCTCTCAACTTGTAGGAATGTAAAATCCAGGTATATTGCATGCGAATGCCGGGCTTTACACCCCCTTTCAGTAAAAGCTTTGAGCGACCTCTACATGGTTTGTGGGAAATTACTGGAAGTACATTTTAAAAGTCAAAATCATCGAAGAAAAAAGTGATTGGCTAAAATGGGTGTAATTTGGTGTTTAAAATTTCAGCATTCTACACCGTCATTACTTTTAGTACTGAGTCTTGAGAATGAAACGAATCTAAGTTTCAGTTACGTGTGATTGAAATTTAAATGTTTAATAAAAACACGACGAATCTGTAAAATAAATTGTAATTCAATGCATACAGCTGAGGCACAAATTTATATGGATGCAAAATTTGAACCAGTTTAACTGGTAAGAGCTTTTACCATAATAAAAACCGAAGCTACATGCAAAATCAATTATTGAACTGCTATTGATTGATTAATACATGTTGTCCAATAAACAACGGACCACATGCAGCGGCTGATCTCAAGTGACCATCTCTTTATGTCTCTGCTCAGAAGATATGTTTGTAACAGAACATTAAAAGGGTGAATAACAGCTTTAATAATAATAATTTTTATTCATCTCAATTCAAAATTAAAATAAAAAAATTGGGCAAGTGTAGCAGTAAAATAGCCATATTTTTTCATCACACTTATTATTATTTTTGTGAAAATTATTTGTTTCTAGCATTTTTATAGCACGCATACAGTGTAAGTAATAATCAATTCATCTTAATATTTTTCATTTAAAAGTATGAAAAAAAGTAATTCAAAACTGCTACCATTGGTAATAAAATCAAGTAATGTAGTGATGAGATAATTTTTTTAATAGATACAATTAATTTGAAGATTATTGATAATAATAAAATTATTAATACAATACTACTTATACTAGTTAGTTACAGCAGTAGTACAAATGATCTATTATTATTATTTAGTTTGATTAATTAACAATAATTAATAATAATAAAACAGCAACAAATGATAATAACAACAAAACAATAGTAAAAGCTAGATTTATTAGTAATAATAAGTGATATTAATAATAAATATTATTATTTAAATACTAATTTAAACTCTAAATAATAAGAATAATGATAATAATAAAATAAAAAAAATAATAATAATGATGATCATTGATAATAATTATAACCAATACTTATAATAATAATAACAAAATGAATTCAAAATAACAATACCACAAAAATGGAATTCTGCAACTCAGTTTCGGTTGACTCTCTCTTAAAATGTAACAGTAGTATTGAAAAAATGTATTTGTCATTAATTATTACAGTTCTCGTTTGCTTCTGCTGCTCTTGGCTAGGCGTACCGTTGTTTTTTAGCCCATGAACTCCTGTATCCTGTTAGTGTGAGGGTTACCTCTCACAACACCAGTATGAACGTGGTCAGTCAACAGCTATTGTAATTATCTCTTATTTTTGTAGTCTAAAAACAAAACGCTGCACACAAACAATTTACCCTTGGTAACTTTTTTGACAATCTCATAAAATACATAGTAATTCGTATCCATGTCAATATTTGTCCTGCTTGCTTATGTTGTTTTGGGCAAAAACAAAGAGAATACAACTGCTATAGAAAACTTGGGTGTGAAATATAAAAAATCCGGGTTCTCCTCAGGTTGATACAAAATTCTCCGGGTACCTGAAATTGAGCCAAAAATGCGAGTTTACCCGGATTTAATCCAACTACTTGAGAGCCCTGATGAATTGGTTACATTATATAATTTCGTGCAAAGTCCTACAGATTCCCTCACTTCGTTGAAACTTTTTATGGTACATGGAGCTGCTATTTTGTAGCAGCCAGATGCCACTGTAATCTTGTAAAATATAATAATTATTATTATATTTTAATACTTATATTATCAGAGTTGGGGCAAATCACCATTTCATCAAATCACTAACCAAGTCATCGACAAAACATCCAAATCAAATCGAATCAAATAGCTCAGCTAAATTTAAGACCAAAATCCAATCAAGTGAAATGGTGACCAGGTGCAAATCCAATCAAAGTTTTACTCCCATGATTTTAAATCACTTTCAAATCAAATAATATTATAAAATTGTTTATCATTCTACAATAAAAAAAAAACCAACAAAAACCAAACGCGATAGAAATCAAAATTTATTGTAATTACTGTTATCACCTTCAGTCAGTTATATTAAGAAAATAAACAATCAGGTTAAATTAACACAAGTCAAGTGTAAAGTGTTTATTTTCATGACTCGACTTGACTCAACAATGTTTGTGACTTGACTTGACTGAACCTCAGAATGATTGCAAATTGACTTGACTCACAAAAAAGTTCATAGCTTTGAAATCATTTTCTCCCACCCCTGAAATTGGAGTAGTAATAGAATCTGAAACTTCGCAAAAGAAAGAGTAATAATAAAACTGACCGGAACAATAGCCACACAGATTACATCTGCGTGGCTAACATAATACTGTACAGGATTTTATAGTCGGTTGGCAAACGACTGGTAGCATACACCTGTACACGACCCCAGGCTACTTGTTGTTACTGTGCACGACCGTGGCTACAGCACACGACTGGCTGTCAGCCCCTACCACTGCCTGCCCAGCATAGTCGGACTAGCTGGGTAGGAGACTAGAGAGAGTATAGGGCTTTTACAAGCCGGCACTCCTTAGTCGTACTACAGTGTAGTAGTGTAGCTGTTCTTGTAGGCGAATGAATAAGGCTTTGTGTTGAAGAGAGAATAGGTTTGTATTGCGTACTTGTCTAGCTGAGCTCTTGTCCTGCTCTACTAGACAGAGAACTTCAGCTGGCTTATATATAAAATATTATGTAACAGCTAGCCTCAGTGGCTAGTCAACAAGTGTCAATTGCGTAACAATATATATTATATGGATATGCATAGAGTAAATAAGCTGCCTAGAATAAAGGCCAAGTCACATGATGAGGGTTTCTTTGTGATCATCATGTGCTTCCATAGAATAATAATAGCTAGAGTGTATGCTGCTTGTTGTAGATGAAGCCTTAGTCAATTCTACCACAATACTACTACTACTACCCACTACCAGTAGTAGTGACTGACTGTAAATATTATTATTAATTATTATTGTTGTTCTGTTGTTGCTAATAATAATAAATAATAACAATAATAAAATAAATAAACTACTCAACTACTACGCCTCCACAACAAACAAACATCCACAACGTCTTGAACAGCATGCACAACTATTCTTTGTGTGATTATTATAACTAATATTATTTATTATTATTATTTATTATACTAATTATTGATTGAATAATAATGGTCTACTGACCGACCGACGATGATGATAATAGTCACAGTGAGTTGAGTGATGACGAAATTATTATTATAATAATTTCATCATCACTCAACTCACTGTGACTATTATCATCATCGTAAATTTAATAATAATTATAAAATAATAATAATAATTATTATTATAATTATTATTATATTATTATTAAATTTACTACTACTAGTACTTACAGCGGTCAAAACACGAAAATCCTCCTTTTGCATATATCTCAAAAGAGATACGTTCAATTTGCCCATGTTTTTCTTCAATATAAGTGCCAAAGACGAAAGACATATATGGTTAATCAGTAAAAATACTAAGTTTTACCACGAATAATAAATACAATCTATCTATTAATAATTAATACCTATAATAAAACACGAAGCATGCTTTTGTCACCAAGGTTCTTTGGAACTTTTGAAACCTTTGTGTATGGGATTTTATACGTTTTTATTAGGACATCTGAGTTTTTTGTAAGTCCACAACCAAAACATTTTAGCGATTCAACTTTTTCCGTTGTATTTACCGCCCCGTAATCTGTGACGTTTTAAACAAAACAGCAATGGCAACCACACTCGAAGATAAAGCAATCTGGGATGATGGAGAGGTAATTTATAAAAATTCTTCCTTTAAGTGTCATAGAAGGCCTCAAGTTTGTAGGCTGTTCACAATATGTTTCATGTTGGCTGACTGTCGATTGTACGCAGCTCGTCGTTTTAAGCAGCTTTACATTTTCATCAATCTTCTGACTAGTGCTTTCCTTTTTCTTCATTCTTGTTGATTCATTCATAATTAATAATAATAATCATCATTATTATTATTTTATTGAATTTCTTCTTCATTCCTCCAAAATTACCTAGTCACTGCTTCTTCTTTTTTTTCTCAGTCTTCCTTCTTGATCTGAAATAGTTTAATTATTTTGATTCTTGTTGATTCGTTCATTATTCTTCATTCCTTCAAAATTACCTAGTCATCACTGCTGCTTCTTTTTCTTTTTTTTCTCAGTCTTCCTTAGGCTTCTTGATCTGAAATAGTTTTTTAGTGGTTGCTGTTGAAGATATTTGATCACAAGTTTTTAATGAAATACGTTTTTTGCCATTTTTCTCACAACAACTTCAACAACTTGATGATTGAAATAAAAAGAATAATAAAATTAATTAAATAAATAATAATACTACTAATAATTAATAAATAATAATTACAATAAAATGATTAATTATTAAATTATTATTATTGTTAATAATTATTATTATTATTATTATAACAATAAGATAGCTAATAAATATTAATTAACAATAGTAATTGTAATAACTAATAGATAATAGATAGTTAGTAGATAGATTGTAGCCAATACAAACATATTTTTCAAATCAGCTTTGGGACGTTAAAAAACATATCATGGCGTAGAATCATATCTTGCAGTCACAATAGTAGTAAACTTTTGTGTCTCTCATTGATAGTTACTGAGAAAATGAGTTTTAAAAATGACCCTCTCAGCAAAAAAATTACTTTGTTTCATGTTCGCACTGCGGTTAGTTTTACGCCTCATTATTGATACATTAGAGTGAAATCCGTGACGCAAGACCAAGCGAGCGTAATTAATTTGCGGTTAGTTACTAATTGCTTCATGATAATATATATTTAAAAAAATTACGTTTTTATTTGGCAAGGAAATTATTAAATCTATTTTCCTACCTCCAGATGTAAAGGATCTATAACAAATAGTATATCAACAGGTCGGTAATAAGACAGGCTAGTGATATAACATAAACTAACATCATATGGTCCATCGGCGCACTGGGAAAAGTCACGTTTACAACGTCATTTCCAGATAATTTTTCCCAAAACTACAGATATGTAAGAAGTGCAGTGATTGGTTAATCTTGTTCGGCATATTGTTTCTTATTAAACCCTTTTAAGGTTTTGTTTCTAGCAGCCTGTGGTCCCAAGTTATTAAAAATTTAGTAATTCCCGAATATTTGGAAACTGAAAAAAAATAGGTGCTACAAATATTTATATCGAAGCTTTTGACGTGTGACGTCATATTTCGTGATCAGTTTGTGGACGCTATAGATTGGGGAGATGATGGAGGGTTTAATTCTTTTGTCGAGTCATCATTTATTGGTGGTTGGATCATGGTGGTAAATAACTACTATAATAATAATAACTAGGTAATTCTATTTATTATAATAATAAATTGATTTACTTAGTTGTTATTATTATGATGCTCGAAATAAAATTGTAGAGTTAACCTACTACTAACCAATGCTTAAATAAAAGTTGCAATTGAATTGAGATTTTCAATTTGTTTCCAGGTTTGTTAGGTAATTATTATATTTGATTTTTATTAGTATTACTTTATTGGTAATATTATATATTATTATTTATGTTTTACAAAAAAAAACTTGTTAGTTTAGTAGTTAGTTGTTCGTTTCAGTAGGTGCTAGATTGTAGGGTAACTGGACTGATTGTCTAAAACCTGGATGTCAACAACCTGGATGTCGACAAAGTTAGATTGCATGGCGACAATTTCAGACGGATTGTCGACTAGCCTAGACTCGATGTCGACAATACATGTATTGTAATATCAACGATTATATATACTATATACTGTATATATAATCGTTGGTAATATGATATGTAACGTTTGAGTTGTCTGCACTACCAAAAGAGGATAATTACTAATTCTCATTTTCTTTCATCACTTGTTATGAGTGTGGCCAAATGCATTTATAATGGAATGAATTCTTTTATTTACATAAAGTATTTACATAAAATGTAACAAAATAGACCTATATTAGCAGGCAAGGATGAAATGATGTTTATATACCATTAAAATATAAGGGTATTACAATGTAATACAATGATATGTATTATTTATAATATTATCGCCAGTTGAGAGATTTAAAAAAAAAATATTATAATGGCTTTGTTTTGCAAAGGCTCATGATGTATGTAGTGAGGTATGTACAATGTCAAAATATATCTAATGTTCAGGAGATATGACTATAATTGTAATTTTGATTAGAAAGCAAGTCTACTAAATTTGCATATATATATATATGACATCATGGATTCCCAGTTGTTAATGATGGGCTCGATTGTTGATCGCAGTACTTGATAATCTGGAGAGCAGTAGGTAGATAAATATAGTGTTCAAATGTATTTTCTATAATATAAATTATAACATACGTACGGCAAGTAGAGCGGTATCATTATTTCAAAAAAACAGTGAGCAATTTATTGGATGAGTTGGATTATTAAAAGAGAAATAGATAGTCTCTCGCTTTGCTCACATGAGACACTGCTGCAGATTGTGAGTTGTCCTCTACTGGTGAGAATAGCAACCGTAAATTGTCGACGGCAGGATAATCATTGTCGCCCAGCAGACGAGTAACCATCAACCAGCGCTTTGTCGACATCCAGGTCAGTTATTCGACCATCTGGTCATAGTTGTCGCCAACCGAACTTATTTTGTCGCCGACCGAGCCAGCTTTGTCGACATCCAGGTTGTCGACATCCAAGTTTTCGACAATCAGTCCAGTATTCAGATTGTAGATCATGTTTGACTATAATTATTAAATATACGTTTTTGTAAATACTGCTTATCAATACAACCATGCTGCCAGTTTATAATATTTACTATGCTGATATGTTGTTTTTATTTCTTGCAGGAATCTCTGGGTGATGAGGTTAAACGTATGTCAACTGAGGAGATTGTTAGTCGAGCTAGACTTCTGGATAATGAAATTAAGGTAAATCTGATACATACACATTTAATGCAGTACATCAACTCCAGAGATATGTGTATGTTAGCTGTTGGCAATGTTGAGGGGTCACTATACTGTGTTTAACATTTAAAGGTATGGAAATGGACTCGGTCAGTGCATGCATAGTTTGTAGGGCGTAATCAGAAAGTCAGCTAATATGTTTGTTTATGGTTGATGGTGATTGGGCATTAATTAATTAAACAATTACCCCAATTTATCAGCTGATCAAATTTCAGCTATTGCAATTCATTCATTTCTGCTCGGCATCATTTTAATCTATCAAGCCGACGATAGCATACGCAATATATTGTTTTGGAGAGTTGCATGTTATCTAGAGCTTTTACGACAAGGTTTATGAAAGATTTGCGGAATGCAGCAAGCTATATTGGATGGCAAATAAAATAATGACATAATTCATCTAATTGTAAATGAAATAAGTAACAACAGTATTTTTTAATTATTCCTAATAAACAAGCCAACGATGACATAGTTATTATCATGTTATCACTTGTATTAGTCTTTAGTCTGAAATGAGATAAGTTGAAATGTGCAACATGAATGTTTAGTTGAGCATCAGAAGCCGCTATGCTTCAGTACTTTGACTTGCTGCTTTAGTCAGTTTAGCCAGTGTCACGTTGTAACTATGCATTGCATAGATCTGTCGGCATATGAACATCTCTGCAACGTGGCAAAGCCTTTAAACTTATTCAGAAAGCTTATTGATGGGTTTTATCCAAGGCTGTTGAATAGTCGCGTTAATTATAAGATTAACGCGAATAATATAATTTGTGAGATTAACGCGAACAATACTCTCAATCAAGAATGAAAAAGTGATCGTTTAAACTTTAGGCAACTCACTACTTTTTACGGTAACTAGAGCGTAAAAACTACATTAGCAATGCGCGAATCAATCATAGAATATTTCTTCTATATGAGCCAATGAATTGAATTTATTTATTATAAATTTGAAAAGTCACATTTAAAATTATATAATTAATACAAATAAAACTAAATAATTAATTTATAAAATAAAATTATTAAGTAATCAATAACAAGTTTTTATATTTATTTGAAGCTGATAGGTCGGTGTTGTATCAATGCGGCAACACTTCACAGATTTATCAGCCTTGGATCACTAAAATGTAAACTTCGGGTTAGATGGTATAAATGCCCAGCATGTACATAGGTCTTTGTCATATTTCACATCAAAATAACCAAAGGCTACAGTTTGATACGCTATGCAGACTAGCTAAAAGACAGATAGAACAACATGTTCCAAATATTAATTGAAGCGTTTGTGTATAAAGTTTAACCTTCCAAAGATGTTGTGCTATGCGTACAGTGTCGTAAAGACTTCAAATATCATCACAGCACAAGTTCACTGAAATACCATTTGAAGGATAGTCATGATGTTGCTAGCTTTAGCAAAGAAACATCTGAATCTCCACCCTCATCATTTGCTACTACTACTAAAAAGGATCTACTCCGCCAGTCAACACTAGATGCATGCAGTCCTTCACGAAGATATCACAATCTAAAAACGCCAGCATCACTCGCTCACTTGCTGGATTTGCAAACAGAGCAGGCCAATTAATCGCGATTAGAGTGTTTGATTTTCTCTAAAACAGGTAAATAATTTCTATTCATAGATCATGAAATCAGAGATAATGAGAATATCTAATGAGCTGCAAGCGCAAAAGGAAAAAATAAAGGAAAACACTGAGAAGATCAAAGTGAACAAGACGCTGCCATATTTAGTTTCTAATGTTGTTGAGGTAAGTCTGTGCGATGTGCTGAAGTATCTCTATGTGTATGTTATGTGATGTTATTGAGCTAAGGCTATGTGATGTTGGTGAACTAAGGCTATGTGATGTTGTTGAGCTAAGGCTATGTGATGTTGTTGAGCTAAGGCTATGTGATGTTGTTGAGCTATGGCTATGTGATGTTGTTGAGTTAAGGCTATGTGATGTTGTTGAGCTAAGGCTATGTGATGTTGTTGAGCTAAGGCTATGCGATGTTGGTGAGCTAAGGTTATGTGATGTTGTCAGTCAAAGAGAGTCTAAGAAAAAAATTTTGGTGTTTAAAACCAGATTAAAAAATTTTTGGTTGAAGTTGTCGGCTATTTTGAATTATGTAAATGATTACGGTTTGAGTTTACTATGCTTTGTTATGGGCTGGTTTATTATTTTAAAAGATACTTTGTTTTATCATTCTACCTTTCATTTTTACATTAAATTTTTTAGTTTTCAATTTTCATTTTGACAGCTCCTTGATGTTGATCCACAAGACGATGCTGAGGAAGGAGCGAATGTAGACCTTGACTCACAAAGGAAGGGCAAATGTGCAGTTATAAAGACCTCCACTCGACAGGTGTGCATTGTTTAATTCAACCAAAAAATATTTTGTTTTTTTGGCCACCCATGAATTATATCTATTCTTTCCTTTGATGTTAGCAAACAGCTTTCTAATGTGCGACTAGTTTGGTTTATTTTTGTATGTATTAAATATGCAGTATGCTTTTTCTTGTTCCATACATACATTGTATCAGTGGATGTGGAGTTGTCATTCCCTATTGTGTACAGTAGCTGTTAGGAGTTGTCATTCCCTATTGTGTACAGTAATTGCTAGTAGTAGTCACTCCATGTTGTGTGCAGTAATTGCTAGTAGTAGTCACTCCCTATTGTGTGCAGTAATTGCTAGTAGTAGTCACTCCCTATTGTGTACAGTAACTGTTGTTGTCGTTTTACTTGTGTGAAGTGAGTGTGTATTGTCTCATGCCGCATAATAAATGAGAATGGCAGCAGGTTATATCTGCATCTCAGTAGTTGTCTCCTCTTGTTGGCACTAATACTTTTACTGTGCTGGTTTTATTTGCAGACGTACTTCCTACCTGTCATCGGATTGGTCGATCCAGAGAATTTGACTCCAGGAGATCTTGTTGGAGTCAACAAAGACTCGTATCTCATTCTGGAAGAACTGCCACATGAGTGCGTATATGTTTGTGTGTCTCTATGTATCCCTGTGTTGTTTGTATATAGCGGTATCTAGTGTTATACATCTATGTATCTCTATGTGTGTTTTGTATATAACTGTGTCTAGTGGTGTACATCTATGTATCTCTATGTGTATGTTATATATGACTGTGTCAAGTGTTTTACATCTATGTATCTTTATGTGTGTGTTATATACATCTATGTATCTCTATGTTTATGTGGATAAGTTGCAGGTGTGTCCATGTACTTATGCATTGTTTATTTATGGCTCATCTATCCGTCTTTCTCCACCTAGTTGATCTTTGCTGTTGTTGTATCATTTATTGTATAATGGATCACCGCTAGACATTGTGGCTAGCATTGGCAGAGTTTTCTCCCCTTTCTCTCCAGTTAAAGCATGCACCAATACTAAGTGTATAGTGAGTCTGTATTGCAACAGGGGATGGAAATACGCAATAAATACATATAAATGAAAGGTTCAAATATTTTTGTTTTTTTTATTCTTAATTTTTATTTTTCTACTCAATGAAGGCCCACTGAAATCCCTGTGTTCTACTCAGTGAAGGCCCACTGAAATCCCTGTGTTCTACTCAGTGAAGGCCCACTGTAATCCCTGTGTTCTCAAAGCACTTAGTTATTCTCCTGCCCACGGTTTCCTATGGGTATGCTTGTTATCTCTACTCCAAAGTCTCCCTCACTCACCTACGGCTGTCTAACCGGGATGATCCTTGTGCCAGTGCATCTGAACTGGCTGTTGTGCAACTGATGTTTGTCTTTGATGATACTTTATCTCTCACAAACATTGCTATCTCCACTGGCTGCACACTGTAATCAGCTGAAGATTCTACTCACTAACTTGCTTTGCCTGCTTTCTTACCTGGCTGGTGTCAACAGAGTCTCTTATCTTGTTGTACAGCTGAATACAAACAGCAGGTGCTATCTACTTCTTAGATATGTCGGCATTTTTTATCTCTATCTGGTGTCATCTGTCAGCTGAGATTTCTTCTCTCCTCACCATTGCTAGTGTATATACATTGTATCAATGACACCTGTTTGCATTTAGCATTTACCTGTAAGATAGCGACTTACTAGTCTAGATTTAAATCCTTCACTGATGTGTTAAGATTTTTATTGTATTTATATTTTACCATTCGCTATCCATCTAGCTATCCATCTAGCTATCCATCTAGCTATCCATATAGCTATCCATCTAGCTATCCATCTAGCTATCCATCTAGCTATCCATCTAGCTATCCATCTAGCTATCCATCTAGCTATCCATCTAGCTATCCATTCGCTATCCATCTAGCTATCCATCTAGCTATCCATCTAGCTATCCATCTAGCTATCCATCTAGCTATCCATCTAGCTATCCATCTAGCTATCCATCTAGCTATCCATCTAGCTATCCATCTAGCTATCCATTCGCTATCCATCTAGCTATCCATCTAGCGTCTCATACAGTAAACACATTATTGGGATAGATAGTATGTTGGTTATTATGTCCCTGCTTTGTTTGTATAATATCGCTCACACTTTTTCACTTGTGTCAATGACTGCTCATAGTAATTAGTGCATTGAAAAAAAATGATATTCAAAAGGAAATTGCTCCTTATACCTTCAATTTTTTTATGCTCAAAGACAACTGAGAAAAAATGTAAAACGACAATCCCACACTCAAGTAAAGGTGTGGCTACACAGGCCGATGTTTTGCATCGGAAGGCATTCCGACGGGCGTGACCGACGGGCGTGTCCACTTCGGGACATCGTGCGACCTGTTCGTGAGCATAACCAACATGTTGGCCTATGCCCGATGCCGAACAAACATCGGCGTTCTCTGATTGGTTGAGACAACATATTTTGTCAAGCTCATCAAGTTTAACCATTTACAACGCATTTCCGTCAGAATTGTTGTCAACAACGAGCATCCACTGCAACTCCGAAGGAACTATTATGTTATAATAATAAAATTTGAATGGTGAATTAATTTTACAAGGCTCTTAGAACAGTGGTAATTGACAATTTCAAAATTGCTGAGTATAAATTTATTAATAAGCATGATTAATAACAATTACAATGAAATAAAATTCATTATTACTTACAGCATTTATTTATTTATTATTTTTATTATCATAACTAATGAATGATCACAATAATATCTGGAAGATTTAAAAATAAACAGAACCAAAACAAAAATATTGAAAGCAATGTTTTCATGGTGAACAAGACCAGCCATACATCACAATGAAATTGTTCTTTAGTTATTGTTGTTATTATTATTGCATTATTATATTATCAGGGAAACAAATAATTCGTTGTCGGAAATGAAACAGGCAAAACCCCGCACTTTGTGCCGTGTGATTGGCTAGTTCAGT
Source organism: Cryptosula pallasiana (assembly GCA_945261195.1). Classification (NCBI taxonomy): domain Eukaryota; kingdom Metazoa; phylum Bryozoa; class Gymnolaemata; order Cheilostomatida; family Cryptosulidae; genus Cryptosula; species Cryptosula pallasiana. The sequence goes on from OX183139.1 coordinate 17,902,096, forward strand.
TGCAGCTCAACGATGTGCTCGTGTACAGCGTCACGCTTCTTCGGCCTGTGTAGCCACCTGCACATAGCCACGAACCATCGCATAGGCACATCGGTATCAGACCATCGGTGCAGTGTAGCCAAGCCTTTAGTTTTTATGTTTTGCGGACAACTATTTCGTTCTTTGTAATTTGATATTTCATGTGAGAAGATTGATAAATTAAGTCCGGTAAAAAGCACCATTCAACAAAATGATTACGAAGCATTGAATCATTTTTGTTAAATGTTAGTTATCACTTGTAAATTTACAGTCTGCGCCCAGCAGTAGCGCATCTACAAAAGATGGTCTGCTACTTGGAAATTGTTTAGTGAGATGTATGTCACTTCTAGTACTCCTTCAGTTTATCTTATTAAACCTTACTCTCTATTTATTTAGCTCTTTTCTAATGTTACCTCTAACTATTGGTATTAAACTTTTCACTGCATTGTCTGTTATTTAATGAGTTCTTCAAAACAAGATTGAAATAAGTATTAGTACTTTACGGCATGTATGGCAAAGTTTTCGCGGACATTTTTACACAGTAAGATGAGCTTTCAGAGATTGGAGTTGTAAGCTCTCGGCAATACTGCAATGGTAATAGATGTTTTATAGCTACACCAGTGTCGCGCACTTTCCCACGCTTTACCTGTGCTCATTTAAAAGTGAAGTTGTAGTAATGCTGCTCTCAACAGTGTTATGTTGTCGTGGTGACAGGTTTGACTCACGTGTCAAGGCCATGGAGGTGGATGAGAGGCCTAATGAACAGTACAGTGACATTGGTGGTCTGGACAAGCAGATACAGGAGTTGATAGAGGCTGTCGTATTACCTGTAACTCATAAGGACAAGTTTGAAACCCTGGGAATTCAACCACCTAAAGGTGACACATTACATACATTACCTGCACACACTTACCTACTCTATCTGGGCCCTCCTATGATTGCTATTGTTTGTGTGTTTCTGTGAGATAAACCCTCCATTGTTAATTTTAAACGACTCTTGATTAGATAACTTTGAAGGCCATCATCAAGTTTGGTTTCATAATTATAATGCAAGGTGGAAGTGAGTCGTAGCGATATTGTCTTTTTTGTGTAGTTCTCACGAATGAGCGCCTTTTTGTCACAATCACGTCTCCCGTATAAAGGAGCGGCCACACGGAGTAATTTGTCCACGGTTCGTGGGAATTTGCACGATTTAATTCGCACGGATGTGGACTTCTCACGAAATCACGCATCGTGGTTTGTTAACGATGCACGATTCGTGTAACATGAAAATTTGCACGATGGTTAATTTGATTGGCTGACTGAGATCGGACTGAGGTCAAGGTCAATTTTAGAAAGAGCATTCCGTCAAATTTGTTCATGCCTCCCTCTGCTAAGGGATGATGAATGATAATTGTTAATTATAAATAACGATTATTATTATTTATTTTAATATTTAATTATTATTAATTAATTATTATTTATTATTATCATTTTTTATAATAATAATAACTAATAATAATAACAATGATTATTAATGAATATTTAATTATTATCCTTGAAGTAATTCTTTATTGTTATCGTGTGCATTATTATTCTTGTTTATTATTATTATTTACTACACAGGAAACTGCTTAATAATCACATAGCTAGGATCGCTAAAATTTACCTTGTCGTCTAATTGGCTGGCTACAATTTACACGCGCAAAATCATTCGTACGATATTGGAAGAAGACAACCCCGTGTGGCAGGTTATGATTCGTACGAATTTTTATTTGCACGAGCTCGTGGAAATTTGCACGAGTTCGTGGAAATTTGCACGATCGTGTGGCCCCAGCTTAACAAGTGATCATTTGTTTTATCTAACGCAAATGTCTTCAATATCTATTGTTTTACAGTACTTTGGTAGACAAAACTTTATGTCACCATGCAAATTTTAGATGGATATGATTGAGAAGCCATCATCGTATAGAGCTGAAATTTAATTACTTTCTTGAAAAATAGAATATTGTTATTATTGCGTAACAATGTTAAATTTGGGAATAAGTGTTCAGCTATATCTGTTTGATGTATTGTTACTTGTATTTATATTGTACACGTAGGTGTACTGTTACTACTATATATATTGTACATGTAGGTGTATTGTTACTTTTATATATATTGTACATGTAGGTGTGTTGTTACTTCTATTTATATTGTACACGTAGGTGTACTGTTACTACTATATATATTGTACACGTAGGTGTAATGTTACTTGTATATATATTGTACACGTATGTGTATTGTTACTTGTATATATATTGTACATGTAGGTGTATTGTTACTTGTATATATATTGTACACGTGGGTGTATTGTTACTACTATATGTATATATTGTACACGTAGGTGTATTGTTACTACTATATATATTGTACATGTAGGTGTACTGCTGTACGGACCTCCTGGTACGGGTAAGACTCTGCTGGCGCGGGCTTGTGCAGCTGACACCAAGTCCACCTTCCTCAAGTTAGCTGGTCCCCAGCTCGTACAGATGTTCATAGGAGATGGTGCCAAGCTTGTTAGAGATGCATTTGCTCTTGCTAAGGAGAAGAAGCCAGCCATTATATTCATAGATGAACTTGATGCCATAGGTGGGCTGTTGTATATCTCTTTCTCTATAGCTGTTGTATATCTCTGTCTGTGTAGCTGTTGTATATCTATGTCTCTTTAGCTGTTGTATATCTCTGTCTCTATAGCTGTTGTATATCTATGTCTCTATAGCTGTTGTATATCTATGCCTCTATAGCTGTTGTATATCTCTGTCTCTATAGCTGTTGTATATCTCTGTCTCTATAGCTGTTGTATATATCTGTCTCTATAGCTGTTGTATATCTATGCCTCTATAGCTGTTGTATATCTCTCTTGAAGTTGTTCTTATTGCTGTTTATTCTCTCTCCATGTTGGTTTTTAGGAGTTTTTGTTGGATATAATATAAAGGAGTTGTTAATTGTTTCTCACATACTGATCCGAGCAGTATTACAGTTTGTTACACAGGTCATAGAAAGGATAACTCCATACTCCACTTACTTTTTAACTTAATCATTTTTAGAACTCTCCCGGATATTGTGTGTTGTCAGCAAGTTAACAGGGATAACTTTGTGTGTTGTTAGCAGGTTGATGGGGATAGCTTAGTTAAGTACAGAAGTTCTGGTGTTGGCAGTACTTTGATGTGATAAGACAATATTGTTCAGTTGGCCGTTTTTTAATAAATAAACTTCTCATAGCTGCCCTCCCCTCCCATTTCTGAGTCATTGTGTGATCAACCTCTCTCAAATAGCTTTGTGATATTTTGTGCTGCAAAGATATGCTGGCATATTCAATTATTTGTTCGTTTTTGTGCGAATACGGCGTTATTTTGTGGCCATTTCATGAGATGTGACAGAGGGTTGCTGCTAGACTTCAGGGTGTGGTTATATTGTCTGTACCCAGTTACTGTTTGTGGGTTAGAATCTGTGAATATATAACACTTTCCTAGCTTGACACTTGGATATAAAGTCATCGCTCTGTATAAGTATTAATTGGTATAAAAACTGTTCTTAACTGATTAAGTTTTTGTGAATAACAAAGCAATAGTTACTGATTACCGGTCACCGTTGGTGGTTGCCAGGGAAGTGAGTGCAGAATAACAAAATTTTTCATGTGAAAACTAGCTTATGGCCAAAACTTCTTCATTATTTGCCAAAATAATGGAAATAGAGTTTGAAAATTTGATTTCAGTATGTAAGATATTACTCAATTTTCCTTGTTCAAACATTAAAAATGTTTTTCCACAAAATCTTTATTTACCATTAAGAGGTATGAGTTTGCTATCCTTTGGTACCCTTATCCAAGCACGCTCATGTCATGGGCACTCTGAGAGTTTATCTAGTCAGATTGTTATGGATACACACGTTCTGCTATCTCTTCTCTCCTGATAGGAACTAAAAGGTTTGACAGCGAGAAGGCCGGTGACAGAGAGGTACAAAGAACCATGTTGGAGCTGTTGAATCAGTTGGACGGTTTCCACCCATCTGCAGACATCAAGGTGCGCGCTGTAATTCTGTCTATCGATATCGGAGTAATCTCCCAGATTATCTCTACTTTGAAAATAGATAGCAAAGTACAACAACAAAGCCTGCTCTGCCTTTTGTTTTAAAAGAATTTGTTTTGGTTGGTTTGAGCAGGCTATTTATATAACTTGAGCTTTTATCTGATGGAAAGTTGAGATGATTTGATATCTTGTGTGCATTTCGGATTCGTTTGCTCGCTCAATGCTTGCACTACTATTTATTATCTGTCACTAACTGCACACCTAGCGGTGGTCAGTATGTGCTAGCGGTCTCACTTCTCTCCATCACATTGTCTCTTTCGTTACGTTTCTGTCTCACCACAAGTGAGCATCTATTTCTTTGATCCATGTTGTATTTAGGAGTGACAACTTCTTTCAATAATTACGATGCCATAGAAAAAGTTTTATAGAAAGTGCTGACACTTTTAACTAGCTCTCTCCATTGATATGCGTAATCAGAGAAGCACTGTCCGTGTGTAAAACAGCTTGTTGTTTGAATGGTTTATCACTTCGTAAATGGATTAACTTGTATGTTGTTTTTGTTTGTTTTAAATGTTGAACTCTTTAGCCATTGATTGCACTCTACAGATTGTACTTCTATGTCAGGTTATTGCCGCTACCAATAGAGTGGATATCCTTGACCCAGCCTTGCTAAGATCTGGTAGGTTAGATCGTAAGATTGAATTTCCTGCTCCAAATGAAGAAGCTAGGGCTAGGATTATGCAGATCCATTCCAGAAAGATGAACGTCAGGTGAGATCTGTGTGTTTGCTACTAACAGATATGTTACAACACTTGTTGTGCGTGTCATTAGTCTATTTGGTCTATTGGGTCTATTCTATTCCTTGTTTCCTTATTCCTTGGATAAATATTGTTGTATGGTTTGTTTGTAGTTCTGATGTGAACTACGAGGAGTTGGCTAGGTGTACAGATGACTTCAATGGGGCCCAGTGCAAGGCTGTTTGTGTGGAAGCTGTAAGTGTATAAGACATAATTATGTAATGGATTTATTCCCTCCTATAGTATTGGCCTTATGTCTACCAACTCTAGTTTACTCTTTCTATAACTGCCTTTAAATGCCTCGTCTCGTCAATAAAAACTTTTTGTTTATCAGTTTTTGAATTGCAATAAGTTTCTGATTCATTTGAGTCATCATGACTGAGTATTAATTCACACTAACCATAAATAATAAATTGAAATAGTTATTTTTAACAGTTGAATTCTAAAATTTGTTATTGAATTTGAATGGTAATCAAAACTATTTCACCAGCATCAAAAGTTTGTGGGTAGATATTGTACATTTGCTCCACGTGGTCCTCTGCTGCTAGGACAGCAAGTGTAAGGACAAACTACTAGTTTATTTATCAGCCCGTCTAGGCTGAAGTTCACAGTCTTACATTGAGGCCCCTGTCTATCTGTCAATGAATGTGTTCAACCCATCCACTATGTGATTGACCCTTGGGCTAGCTATCTCAATGCACACAAATCTGTGTTACAACACCGAGCTTGCTCACAGATAGTGTCTCTTTCCTATCAGCCATATCCTACCGGCTCTGACATGTTACGTGCCTACATGCTCTAGCGCATATTGTTGTTTGTCTGACGCAAGCTTTTACTCCTGGTAAACAACCAAAAGCTTTTCAAATAATATTTTATTATTTTAAAAGAAAAATTATAAATTTCAATTTTCTTCAAAATTGTTCAGTTTTAATTCATCAATTATTTAGCTTCTCTACAAAATCTTTAATTTTTTCATGTTTGGCTCAGTTGTCTAATTTTTAAGTGTTAACATTAATTTTTTCCACTTGGTGTTCAAAATTAGTGAAAAATACAAGCAGCCATATTTGTGCAACCATCAATCATAGCCCAAGATATTGACACACATAGACAGTGCCTTTCCATTCATCAGTCTATTTTTAGAGATTCAAATTAGTGTTATTGACCCGCCCTGGACAAGTCTGTGCAAATACTTTCATTTTTTTTAGTAGAAATTTTTATTTCATCATCACCAGTTCCCATAATGTAATTGAGAGATTAGACTATTCATATCATACATGGCAATCTGGAATAGTATTTAGGCTCCATCAGTAGTTCTATTGAAGCTGTCAATATCTTCTTTTTATGGTTATCCACTTAGTTGACTCCTTACATTCAGGCTTGGAACTACGGAATATTTATTAATATTATGTACTATCTGTTTGGTTTGCTTTTTGCAGGGAATGTTGGCATTACGTCGCGGAGCCACAGAACTAGAGCACGAGGACTACATGGATGCTATCCTGGAGGTGCAGGCTAAGAAGAAAGCCAATCTACAATACTACGCCTAGTCACCTAGTCGTCGAGTCTTTCTCTTGTATAGATTTCACTGTTTATCTAATCTAATAAATTGTAAAATATCTTTGGATTAACGCCGGCTCTTTTAATGAATACACTATGTTTTGTTATCAGAGAGCAGCGCGCTTTGTGATAAGCTATCTCACCCAGCTACCCGATGCCATTCATCGGTAATAATTAACAGCAAAGTTTTAAATATAGACGCATAATATTATACATGCCAATAAATATAGAGTAAAGCATAAATAACCAATAGAATACAAACAAATAGATCACAATAATGATTATAAATAATGATATCACAAAATGTTTGTCTCTCTTCGCAAATGGAAAAAGGTTACATATGGGAAATATTAGTTTTGTCCTTATTTGGGCTTGCAGTTTTGTATATACTAGTTGTATTAGTTTGGCATACATGGGCTGGCAACGGCATCTGCAGAAGACTTCCTGTGGAGGCACTGCATGGCACTACCAACACTGATACATTTACTGATATCACTTGTTTGTTTACAGCTAACCATGTGACTTATTGCACATCATCTCACAGTGATTCACAGTAACTCCTGTATTGCATCATTGCTTCCGCAGTGTATGTTTGTTTGTTCAACATCTGCTCTTCTTTTAACTTATTTGTCTCAAAATTTGTTTTTCTGTTCCAAAACTTGATTTTTATTGATGACTCCTCAAAACTGTGGGGTTACGGTTGATTTGATTAGTTTATTGTTTCATCAAATGTCAAACGAGCTTATCATCTAAATTTTTACTAAACTTGATATTAAACAATTTGCTTTTGATAACACGAGATGCTGTATTGCCTCTGTATGTATGTAGTATTGCAGCTTATTCAAGAAACTTTCAAGCCAGAATAAGACATAAGATATTTGCTGCTTTCAAATGAAAATGGGAAAATTTGGTCTAATTTTCACGTGAAAATGTTTAGAGAGTACAATTTCTGTATTTAAAAGTGGCGAAAGAGAAGCCTTCAAATGGTTAGTTGCTATTTTATCCTAGAATCATGCAACTGCTTTGGTCGCCGCATGGTGACCAAAAGAGAGGCACAAATTGCCTTCTGAGGATATCGTAAAGGTTAGCCTGAGGATATCGGAAAGGAAATGCATAATTTTTTCTCATGGTTAATCATGATTTTCAAGTTGACTTAAGTTAAAGTGATGATGACTGTGATCATGTGTATAGAGTTAAGTATGTGTTGGATTGTTTTATGATGTACAATGGAATGGTGCTATTCACCTTTTTCTACAGCATTATCTACAGTTTCCCACCGATTTAAGTTGCGCTATCAATTAAAAGGCTGCTTATGCACATCTCTACACACATGCATACATTGTGATAAGATAGCGTTGCTTTTCGTTTACGCTTTGCAACTAATCTGCTATCCCTGAGCATATATAGATTCCGGAGTCACGCGCTGCATGTTTAAACGATAACCTTGCGTAATGGTAAGATAAACTACCGGTATTACTTATCACACATTCCAGCCAGCTTTTTACCACCTCGTGATTCAATTTTAAATTTTTCCATTTCTTAAGTTGTCCATTTGAATGCTCACAATGTTTTAGAGACCAATTATTTCTTAGACAAAAATAGACACAGGAAGTACTTGCCGCTAGAGTAAAATTTGCAAATAGATTTCAGTAACATGACATTGAATGGATGGATCAAACCACGCGCAAAAATTACTGCGAAAATAGTGACTAACAATGGTGGAATATGAAATGCTAAAAATTGCGGCATAATATTTGATGTCATTAATAATCGACAATAATTGGGTATTTTTAGCAATAATGTGATTATTTATTTGCTTTCCGATAGTGGCGAAGTACACTAGCACTCGTTCACATACACTGCAGCTCTGATTGATACTCAATAATCACACAAACATACCAGATTGTGTATTTATTATCCAGTTAGCTTTGCCCTTTGACCTCTTGCTTGAGACGAGCAGTGCGGTTGAATTCACTACAACATTTCACAGTAAAGACTGTGTCACTGAATCATAGTTCCTTCTACAACTTCAATCTGATAGCAGCTTGTCATTGCCCGGCTCGATATCGCTACTGTTGACAATTTTATTTGAATGGAATTAATTTGTAACAGTGTCAGCATGTGAGAGGTACTACGCAGTGTAATCGTACTTTCACAAGTCAGCATCTCGTTTCATAGCTAGTTGACTGCTGCTGGTAAGAAGAACAATTTAGCCAAATAGCTATTTGAAAGTTGGTAAGTCTATTTCCTTTCTGTATTTGCTTCAACATCCTCTGTCTTATGGCAGCAGCTGGTTTTCGCTGCCTTTAGCTCATTGCTACCATCAAAGCCGTACAACTTTGAGTTTTCTTTTTCTGCGCAATTTCTGAGCAGTAAACTTCTCAAATTTATTGTTTATTGCGCATAAGCCAAATTCAATGACAGTTTTATCTGTAGATAAGCAGTTTTGGTTATTGAACTGTGACAAACAAGTATTGTATTTGAAATTGTTTCCTGTTAGGAATTTGGTGATTTAACCAAACATAAATCGTTTCTTTAGAAACTTCTTACCAGAAATTCTCACAGATTTTTTAAATTGCGTAGCTGGTAAGAGACTAGTTGTAGATGTGTAATTTTGCAAAAATTTATTGCACATTTCCGTTCGAAAAGCATAAGGCTCGGTTTTGCATCAATTTCTTTCAACTTTGAAAAGCTTTAGAGATTAATGTTGTGCATCAGTTAAGCCAAAGGGTTTAGCCAGTGATTTTACACCCTAGCTGATGTGCCCATGCAGGGTCTCAGTAGCATGTTTGTTGAAGAGCTAAAGCTATCAGTTAGTAAACATGAGATCCAAAGTCTAATAGCTACTGTGGGCCTAAGAGATTTGGTCGCACCATGCCGCAACAGCTGATATGCATTGATATCTACTTTCAAGTATCTCTTCTCCCTCCTATCTGTGTGTATTTTGATGCTCAAAGTGATTTTAACGATATAAGTAGCGATTTTGTTTGCTCACCTTGTGACTGGTTACCGGTGTTTCAGGTTGAACCAATGAGCGGCTGAGCTGGCGTAAGCTTCTACAGGTATATAAATTGCTCGACACTCAACAGATTCTGCTAAGGGCGTCCATTCTGAAGCCAATAAGATCTGTGGAGAACAAGAAGAGCGCACGAAAATGATCAGTGAGCTGGAAGCGCTGTTATTGCACGATCGAGTGCGACCGAACTCGCCAACATTCTTTGAGCCATTCCATGACGAGTCATTTGTACCCCTGAGTAGCAGTCTGGAGAGGGAGTTGTGTACTCTACAAAGACTGAATTCCAGCGGTGACGAGCTTTTCTCTGAAGATAATAGCTCACCCTTTCCCAGTGCTTTGGATCTCGAGTTGGACTTTCTCTTCTCTCAAGGTATAGCAAATGATCATTTTTATCATTCTCCAGTTCAAACCAATGTACCACAGGCTGCGTGGAAGAGGAGCGACTGTATGCACAATAACTTATATCAGCAAGTGCCGAACATTGCGCCCACTCACCACAGCCAGCAATCTCCAACCAGTTCTTTTTCGGAACCGATTTCTCCCGTAGAATCTTTGTCTGATGCAGACTCTTCGCTCTGGAGGTGTATCTCTGATGAATCTGAGGAATCGTTTCCATACAACATGAATCAATACACGAATAATGAAAATAGCAGTTATAATAACAACAACCAAGACATTGTAGTGTTAGGAGTCGGACTCAAAAATCTCATGGACCAACACACCGCTGCTCCGCACCCCGACCACATGTACCAGCAGCAGAACCCAGCTGTAAACAAACCGGTCAGTCTCATCAAACCTAGAATAGTTCAATCGGCACCAGTCTACGGCCAGGACTATACATTGAAAGTAGAATACGTTCCTCCAACCCTGAACAGCGACAGTCCAACTTGCAGGCAACCAGCACTAACCAACACTCCTGTGAAACCAATCACAAAGCTGGCGTTTGATGACAAAATCCATCATTGCAACTACCCTGGCTGCACTAAAGTCTATTCTAAGAGTTCTCATCTGAAAGCTCACCTACGACGGCACACGGGAGAGAAACCATTTGTTTGCACATGGGAAGGCTGCGGGTGGAAATTCTCTCGATCTGACGAACTGGCCAGGCATAAGAGGTCACACTCTGGTGTAAAACCGTATCAGTGTAAGATCTGTGAGAAAAAGTTTGGTCGATCTGATCATCTCAGCAAACACATGAAGGTTCACAGAAAATGGTGAAGGCTGCAAAGGCAGCGATGACTGTCTGGTTGACTGACATCTCTATAGAGTAGATCTAATATAATGTTTTGTACCAGTTTCTATAATATCTTGTTGTCACTTGTCACTAGCTGTCAAATGCAATCCTGTTATACAAATAGATTGTAGCAATTATAATTTTGCCAGATTTCAGCAGGTTTTTCCATTGTCTTATCAGCATCTAGCCATCATTCGTGAGCTCTCGAACAATTGTATTATTACGAATTATGTAATAATATGTGTATAGCCTTATTCTGAATATTTCAAAATGTATTTATATTTTTTGAGTGAATCATTGCATAATGTTTTGTACATATCTATTTCCTGTTTACTTGCCTTGCTATAGGTGCATGTTGCACTACTGCATTGCTTCTATGCAATTTATTTTTTCATGTACAAATTTTATTTAGTTGTAGATTGGCTAGAATTACAAACATTTATGTATTTTGCTGCAACATTATATCAGCACACCAAAAAGTTCTCACAAAAAAATATATATAATTATTTATGTTTTGTAAATTCTGGCTTTCAACTTTTGTCGAACCAACACATATCAGTAGTTCAGTTCAATAAAAAAGCTCTGGTCATTGTTCAAACCTTCCATCTGATCATCCATTTCAGCTGAGAGGTTTGTATTAGAGTTGTCTCCCCAGAAAATTTCTTCAATTCCCTGGCAGCTAACATTTCTGTAGTTACAAGAGAACATAGTTGTTTCTGGCTGTTTGCCAGCCTTATTGAGCTCTCCATGGTGACCAGTTATTTCTTCAGACATTTCTAGTGATGGTAGTTGAGATCTCACGGGTGAACTTTGACTTTCTCTTATCAAATTTTGAAGATTTTTGATATGCATAATTGTGTGCTTGAGAATGTCAGCTTTGCTTGGTTTCTTTAACAGGCCAAACTTTCGTGGTGAAGGCAGCATTTCCTCCAAAACTCTAAAGGTTGAATTTATACTTCTCACTCTGTAACGTTCTCGCTCATTTCTCCTTTCTACAGTCCCAATAGGGTTTCTCAAATCTTTCCTGCAATAGTTCCACAATAGTACACATAAGGGGAGAGTAACTCCATATTGCGGACAACTTTGTATCTGAATTTCGATATGATTGACTGGCAACCACCTACAATACCCTATGCCGTATTTTACCGTCGAAACCTCATTCCTCCAATCAAAAACCCCTACCTTCAAAGGAGTTGTCTTTTCTTAGTGTCAACGAGTGCCAAATAGTCATAATCAAAATACTAAAAATAATTTTAAACTAGCGCATAATTATTTTTTATATTTTGTTTGAAAATTATTATTTATTTACGTTCTACTATGTGCAATATTTGTTTTGGTCAAACAACTTGTAATTCAGATCTGAAAATTATTTTTGTTGTTGCTGATTTAAAACAATGATGCTGGAAGTGAAAGGCTGATATTTTTTTATCACTAATGAATTATAAATTACGATAATTTAGATCTGTTGATATTATTTAATTTAAAAATAAATTTTTTAACTCCAGTATTGCTCTAGTTTATGACACATTTAAATCTTTAACGTGCACTTTTAGTAAAGAGTTTTAATTAGAAGTAGGTGATTTCCACAGTATTTAGTAGGGTATGAGTAGGGTGTTTTCGTCTACCCCAATTTTTCGGAGTTATCATCTGATTTAAATCTGAAATTTAAAGGTTGTCTTCTCCTTTTTCATGAACAAACAACTTCCAAAACTTTATTACTGCATTCTTTTGAGAATATTATCATCCAAAAAGAAAAGAGAAAATGGTTTGAGAACATAAAATAGTCTTATTGGACAGCCAGTGTGAGCATTCTTCTCCGCAATCCTGGAGTGATGACAATTTTTTCACAATATCGCTGACAAATTTAATTGTTTCAAGTTTGCGTAGTTCTTTCTAGCCCTGATTTAAGTTTTATTTAATTTTCCAAATTTTTTATGCATTGCCACAGAAATTAACACAATAGAAATTATGGTAGCTTTTAATTTTTCAAAAAATAAAGCGGTTAGAAGGGTTAGCAAAGAAGTAATTAATGAAATTTATTAGCAAATAAAAAACTGATTGTTTCTTATTTTGTCTTCTAACCAACTCGGCCATGAATTAATTTAAATTTTCAACAGCTCAGTTCCCAATTAGTTTTATTAATCAAATTAATCATTAGATGACACAATCGATAGTGAGTACGATAAATCATACAGTAGTAATAAAGAAATATTAAAAGTTTATGCGTCAATCCATCAATGAGAAATATTATCTTTTCATTGTTCAATTGAAAAAAGTCAAAAGCGAATGAGAAAAAAAATAACCTTCCACTGAACAAAATATTTTACTACTATACTCGCGATTCTGTGAAGTGTTATCAGATTATCCATTCATAAAATGACGATTTAATGAATCTTATTGAAACATTTAATAGGAAATACCTGACGGATCTGTGTGAAGCTTTACAATGTTGTTTCTGCCGAAACTCACCAGAAACAGCTGATGAAATGTCACTCATAGCTGATATGAACTCGCAGCAGGTTTAGTATTTGTGTAACTGTATTCTCCTCTCTCTCACCATTTTATACCTGCGCTGATGTAAGGTATACATAACGCTGTTAATTACACGTTAGCTTGAGTAACTGCAACGCTAACTATCTCACAGCTCCTGTCATTTTCCAGTTAAACAAGTTAATCACCTGTAAAATGACTAATTACAATTTAGTGCATTACTTTATGTGTCATTCGCTCCAATAGTCGCTGTAAACAAAACGAAACTTGCTTAAAATGAAATATTTGACAGCAGGTGATGAGCGTAGGTCAATGTATTTCTGTGTACAGGCATCTTTGTCTACTACTTATCGATCTCATTGGGTTTTTTTCATTATTTCGTGTCCAGAAGGTACGATGACAACAAAATCCAGTAAAAAAAACATCATCCGCAAGCTGTGGCATCAATGTCCTTGACCTCAATAAAATAATTGCAGCCAATTAAAACATACCAGCATAATTGAATACAATAAAAAAAAACTTTTTCTTTATTGGCTGATGTGGTTTATTGAAGTGCCTTTATTTGATTTTGTATTCTGCAAACTTTTGTGTTACACAACATTTATTTTAGTGACAAAATCACAAAAAGTTTTTTTAACCTGGAAAACTAGAAATGTCTTAAAAAAGATTTCTAGTCCACTTTAGATTTAGATAGAGCATTGAAAGTAAATTTTGGCCAAATCAACTCAAAGCACGCACAGTTTTACGAGACTTAATGAATCGCTGACTATGCAAATGGCTGCCCAGTATTTTAAAAGAACCAGTCAATAAACCAAAGCACACAGAAATAGCCACATGTATGCAGGTCTACCCAGATCTATACAGCGCACTACAATATTAACACATTGAGCATTTTTGTTTTAAGAAAAAATTGCTCTGGTTAATTTCTAGTTATTGAGGCCAATATTGAGCTTTGATGTGGCGAGGACTCAACGGTATATTATCAGGTAGCACAAATACTTGATGTTTGGTCAAGTCCTAATTAAATTACACACCAACAGTCTTTACCTGCATCTTACATTGAGGCTGGCAAACCAACAATTATGATTAAAAGCCCTACAAATTACTGCTCCCTCTGTAGCGCAATAGGTTAGTGCTTGGAATCTCGCAACATTGAACTGAGGTTTGTGAGTTCAAATCCCGCTGTTTACCAAAACATTTTCTGTAACCAGACTGTTACTAGTTGTAAGTGCTTATACCAAAGAATAGGTGATATGCAATGTGATACTCGTAATTCAAAAACTGTTGTTTTATGAATCAAACGATTGAAATAAAAGCTAGCAATGTCTGCGTCTGTCATAGTTCTTGTTGCAGATTACGGTAAGCCAAGACTATTATCCTAAATTGAAAGTATACATAAGAAAAGCGTGACACCGATACTACAATCGCAATGAATACTCGTGGAGTATGATTTGTTTTGCAACTAGCAGCAAAAATAGAAGACTATGAATATTTTAAACAGAGAGCCTTGCTAGTTGATTGCTATCAAAACTTTGACAACACATGATCTTTCAAAAGCAATGTTTGTAAAACACACTGTAAAACAATACTCACTGCTTGCAATATAAAAGACCCAATCATACAATGAAAGAGTCAATTCAGTTCTAATTATAATTACAATTTAATTTCTCATAAGCCTCAGTCGTTGATTGTGATAATCACAACACGTCAGGTAATGCACATGACAGCATCTTCACCAGTCGTCTAATCATCCAGCTGCAAACTACATTTTTTTGGTGAAATGGATATATGAAGCCTGTCTATTGTGCTGTTCTTGATAAAGACAGAGTCATGTTCATGAATTAGAGAGACAATAAAGGACCCACGCGAGCTGATCGATGGCGACTCTTCAAATCTCTAGGGCACTTTTAATAGCTTCAACTGTGATTTTATTATCAACTTCCTTCAGCCAGATCTTGTAAGTTAGTCAAAGGAAACACTTGAAGAGTCAAGTTTCTCTCACACCAGTTCTCGTCATATCATATCACTTGCTCACTGCCCTCTCTGCTTGTATGTTGATTTTAGCTCTGAGCAGTTATTCTTTTTTGTAACATTTCAATAATAATCGTTCTTTATGAAGTTTTATTTTAATTATTAATTATTAAAATGCGGCTGCCAACAAACGTGGTGATAATATTGTTTGGCTTCCTGTAAGTATAATACCTATTTTATATCTGTCAGCTGAATCGTAACTTTTCTTTTTTAAATACAATTGAAAGAAACTGCAATAGCAGCGGTACAAGTATATATCTGATAAAACAATTTCTCAAAAGCATTTAGAAATTTAAAAAAAACACCTTCAAAAGTTGGAAAGCAATTGAAATCAATGGTAAAAAATTATTCCATTGTTCAAAATGCTCATTTTAAAATTTCTAACAAAACCAAGCATTTTGTCTGAGATAGTGAATGGATGTGAATGTATTGCTGTATTGTGCAGAGTTTCGCCAGTGGTGATCACTCTAGGA